>JAWMAG010000008.1:25587500-25677500 GCA_037013455.1 Ceratitis rosa
ACAAAAAAAAAAAAAATAATGCAAAAAAAAAATGCATACAAAAAATAAAAAATATACAATTTTAGAAAAAAGTAAATAAAAAAGTAAAACTACTTAACAAAAAAAAAAAAAATTAAAGACAAAATGAAAATTAAGATCGTTGAAGAATTCAATATTATGGATTTAAATATTTGAAAACAAATTCGCTAAAAATATTAAAGTTAAAGAATAAATCAAAATTCACGATCTTTAAATAAACAATGGCTATGTATGCTCCTGAGAGCAACCAAAACTTAACAAAAAAAAAAAAAACAAAAAGACAGAAAATATAAAAAAACTTTAATAGTATAATTAACAATAATCATAATATTAAGCTATATTTAACAAAAAAAATGTACAATATAATCTAAAAAAGCCAAAAAACTTAAATCATTTTAATCATTAAAAGAATATTTATTTTCAAATTCATCTTATTCTATAATTATGTAAATAACCATGTACAATTATTATAACACATTTTCCATTTATATACATATTTATTTATTTATTTCGCGCGAAATTAAAAACTTATATTTTATTCAAATAAATTCAAATAAAACACAAATTTTGTGTTCTACCAAAAATATGTCATACAAATTTTACATTCAATTAAATAATATTTAGTGCTATATTATTATGCATAGCAATAATCTTGAAAAAAAAAATCAAGAAAGAAAAACAAAGAAAAAAAACATAATTATCATGTAAATGCCTATTTTAAGTAAGTGCATATACGACTGCTCGTACATATGTATAACCACAAATGCCAAAAGTGATTGTAAATTTTAAAATATTAACGAATTAATTTCAATAAAATGAATTTATCTGTAAAATATAAACATATTAATGAATAAACGTCTTTTATTTAAATATTTAACGCATAACTAATGGAGTTTCAAAGGCGATTAGCTGACATAGGCAAGACTGCGTTGTTGCTGTTGTATAAATTGCATATTCATGTATGTGTACATGCATAACTACATATATCTATGCGTTTGAATATAAACAAACCAACTTTTCAAGTATTATTATAATTTTTGTTGTAACTCAGTTTAACGATTTGTTTTAGTATTATTGCGCTATACACTTACACATGTACATATTTGTTGGGGGGGAAAACCCAGCTACATTTTCATTGAAAGGTGTTGGATAGTAAAATAAAGAGAATTTTAATTTAAAATTGCCGGCTATCATGTAATACATACATAATAAATAGATACTACATAGTTGTGTAACTGGTTTTAAAAATCACCACCTCAACACTAACCTACGTCCATATTACAGCTTAGTATGTATATATGTACAATATTTATGTATGTGAGCAAAGCATTTATTATGGGTTTTTGGCTAAACGGTACTTTTTTACAAATAATCATTTCATTTAAATTGCAATTTTATTATGAAATTATTCACTAACTATCACTTGAATTGCTTTAAAATATTTTTCCATTACTATTGGCAAAAAAAAAACCGTTTCGTATAAATGAGCATATTAAATTATTGAGGTGAAAATGTGATTTTCTAAAAGAAAATTGTTTATAAATTTAATATTTATTTTTTATTTGTAAAACCTTTTATTTAGTAATTGACATTCAATTGACATGTTTTGTGGTTGCTGCATCATGCGATGCGTTGTATTGTGATTTTTTATATGGCTGCATAAAAAAATACACAATTACATAAACAAATTGTGCATTTGTAAACGAATATTATATATGTATTAAATGGAAAGATATTTTTAAAACATTATTTTTATTTAAAAAATCACATCACATCTCATCGCATGATGTATATCACGTGATTATATTTATGTCCACTTGAATACAGTATACACTGAAAATATGTGCAACCAAAAAATGTTTTAAGTTAAAATATAATAAAAAATTTTATGTCCGAAATACCCGGTAATATTATTTTCACGAAATCATCATTACTATGATAGACATCATGCACTGAAGGCAGGGTGTGATGAAGCATACCAAACAAATTTTACTAGGTGAAAATAATGATGAATATAAAAAAAAAAATTGAAAATAATTTTGTACGGTCACAACACAGTGTCAACAACAACAACATAGTCACATGATACTATTTTGAAGTTGAATATGATTTGTGATTTACTATCGCTCAAAAAAGTATTTGCTTGTTTTTTTATTAATTAGTAATACGTGTATATACTTATTATATATATGTATAATACTTAAATATTTTATAGATGTTTTTTTTTGATACTTAAAAAGTTATTAATAAATTACATAAAAAATAATAATTTAACCAATTTTAATTTTATTATTCATGAACTTATTTATTATTATTTTTTTAAATTTATTAAATTTTAAATTAAAATTAAATTCAGTACTTTAACATAAATATCAATATATTTGTGAGCTCCTGTGCGTATCGTATAATATTATATCTTATCGTCACATGTATGTGACTTCACATCAATTGATAATCGCGTGAACGAAAAAAATTAAAAACAAACACTTTATAAACTCCATTTGCCATGATTATTATTGTTTATAAAAAACGGAATAAAAAAATAAACTCATTATAGCGTGTGACAGTAGTGGTCTAGTGGTTATTATTGCAGCTGTCGAAATTGATATGGCGCTATTCTACAGGTATTGCTATTAAAAGAAATGGCTTCACACGCAAATTAACACGATGGACCATGTCTGTACATTTATATACATTTGAAAGTATATGTGGAAATCAGATATGTATGTATTTATAATATTATAGTTTCTGCACCATTTCTAAATGATTATACATACAAGTATCTTGAATAAAACCGTAAAAAACCTCCATATTTCATAACGGTACTTGTTGCTTAACAAACCACAGATATTATACACTTTTTTACAGACGCAAATGAATCCATTGAATAAAGGTTCTAAAACCGCAAGTTATTGTCAAAGGGATAGAAGAAAGAATGGTGTGTGCACTTAACAGGCTTTAGTCACAGGATTGGTATACAATTTCTTGGATGGTTTTACCAACATAAATAAAAAAAATTAACATTTGGGGATTAATAAAGAAAAATAATAATAACTGACTTAGGACTTTTTTATTGTTATCTCCGAGACGAGTGTTTTTTACATAAAAATATTCTTTAGCCGAATAGAAATCGTAGTCTACATTTAGGCATATAAAACCTGTCATTAGTAGTAGAAATCGTAGTCTACATTTAGGCATATAAACTAATGACAGGCTTTATATGCCTAAATATAGACTACGATTTCTATTTAGAGAATCGTTGTTCTAATCTCGAATAGTATCTAACAGGCAGATGTCATGATTGTCGACCTTTTTCTTTTTTTTAAATATATTTTTCGTTATTAAAAAATTTAACACTTTTTCCAAAATTTTAGACAAGCAGTTAGGTAATCGATTTTTCATGAAGATTTGTTAATTCAATTTTTAAATTCCTATGTCTGGGTATGCAGTTACAGTCGCGGATGCTATAATTACGTTCACGTCGTTCGCCCTGGTAACGGAAGTAACCTTGTGCAAGATGCGATAACCAACCCGTGTGGAAGATCACGGCTAAAAGAAAAGAAGCTTCACTGGAGCAACTCTAACATATTCGGTTCAAGACTTCTCTTAAGTCTAATTGCAGCAATTGTTCATCAGAGGTGCATCTGGCGAGTGGGCAAGCGAGCAAGCGGCTCTCTTTATAAATGTGTAAAAAATTTAAATCTGATCACCTACCCAGGTTATGCGTTGGGCTTAGGACTCACTACGTAGAAAGCAGCTCCAATGAAAACTTATACAATGCCGCGGATGAGATACCGCTCGTTTGATGATGACCACTGTAAATGTATGAAGGACTATGATTTAAAGGCATGCATCTGGAATGTTGGATCCCTTAATTGGGAAAGTGTCACTGGCCAGTTGGCTAATGTCCTCGCTAAACTAAAGGCTGCCAACATCACCTTTTAAGAAGTGCGATAGATGGGAACGCGTAGGTCCTTGTGACATTTACTACAGCTGCTGTATAAAGGAACGCAAATTTTGGTCTCGGAAATTTTTTTAACAAATCGCTGAATCGCGCCCACGCACCGACGGAAGAGAAAGATGATGTGACAAAGGATACCTTTAATAAGCGAGCATACTCATGAGCGTAGCCCCGCCCCGATGTGAAAATCGTGCTTGACGACTTTGACTTTAATCTTCGGCACAACTGTCGGAAACAACCTCAAATGGGTTGAGACTGATCGACTTTATTGGGACCGAAATTTGGTCTCCCAACATCGAAATGGACCACTGTACATAAATAATTTGGAATGCATATTTTAGTTCAAAAAATGAAAGTTAAGCTTATTTTCATTGTACGGGCAGTGTGTTCGGTTGAAAACTAAGAATGTATGTAAAAAATGTTCCTTCATTATTATGTGCTATAATTTTTTTGAATTACTTTTAGCCATCGGGAGAGGATGTGGGGCTGTTCTTCTATTGAAAGCTAGATCAGGTTTTTAGAGGCGCTGGGGATCTACTATTTAGTCTGTCTGAAATTGTAGTTGTGGGGACCTACTCCACCCGTAAGAAGATGGATGTTTGCAATGAATCAAAAAACGACTTCCAATTTTACTTCAGTTTTTGTGAAGGACCCCGACAACCGTCTAGGGATAACCGAGACCTTGTCACACATTATTTGTTTATTTTTATTTTAAGGGTATAGTAATACAACGAATTTACTTAATTATTTTTAAGATTCATTTTCAATAAAAATGGCTGTTAAAAGAGTGTCCGCTTACTGTTTTTTTGTCAGTTCATTAAAAAAAAAATACTTTTTCTAGAGAAGTACGACTTATGTAATTTACAAATGTGAATTTTATAAAAAAAAACTAAATAATATTTAAAAAAATTTACATTCTTAGTTGATTTAGAATTAATTGAAGATAGTAAATTGGTAATAAATGTTTTGAGAGAATTAGTAGTATGAAAGAAAATTGAGCACGAATTTGAAAAAAATATAAGCAATTATACATATAATTTATAGCTCACCGGATATATGTAGGTATACACATATATGAGTATGAAAAATGCCGAAATGCGTACATACACCCATAATAAGCACAATAAATATACATAAAATAAATACATATACTTTAATTATCATTCAAATGAAACTTACAAAACTAATTCACATGACAAACATACATATAACTTTACAGCCAACGACGCTGAATATTTAATGAATGAATAATTTTTATAATGACGTGTAATATGCTGCCATAAACTCCACATAGCCGATAAAAAAATTATGAATGAATAAATGAGAACATACGATGGAATTGCTACCTAGCGTATACCCTAACTAAACATCGTCTACCTTCTTCATACACCTTACTCAGTCAGCGATGAAGCAAAAACCTGTTGATTTGTGTATTGCCGGTATGCGTTGAATGAGTTTCAGTGTATTGCCGGCACACGCTCTGTCTTTTTTACTCTCACACGATGACTCTCTTATGTGTATACATCATTCCAACGTTGTATGCTCATCAACAATTCTTTTATTTCATTTTAACTCACATACAGTGAGTTTGAGTACTTTTTAGCGTTGCACTCAATTTGGCGATTCCACGAATCAAAATTTGACAATTTACGCACACAGTCATAATTTATGATATACGCAAACGCCCACTTTTCTTATATACTTTTTGAGTGGATTTAAAGTTATTAACATATTTTTAGATTTTATTTCGGTTATGTTGAGTAGAGTTGTTATTGGTGTGTGATGAATGAGATGATATTTGTTATGCTCACTTGTGCTAAGGCTTTCTTTGTGAGTGTTGATAGCAAGAGTGTTTAACAGTTATGATGAAATTGCCTTAGTGTGGCTATTAATAATTACAAATGTATAATTTATTTCTTACATTTCATAAAAAGGAATGAGATACTATTTAAAAATAAAGAAAAAATATGGAAAAAAATTATTAAAAATATTGAGAGAAAGCGCAAATTATTTTTTTAAATTTCTTTAAAAATCTTTATTTGAACCATGAACTAGGACTTGTGAAAAGCAAATGTAAAATAAAATAAAATAAAATAAAATAAAATATTTTTTTTTTTTTTTGAAAGGAAATATATGGTATTTTATACTCTATGTCCGTTTAAATAAAAGCAAAAACCTTTGTTTTTTTTGCCTCCTACGCATTTCATACATTTTGTGTCTTCTTCAGGCAGTGTATTTATTTTAAAAGACAAAATAAATTATGTTTGTGGTCATCAGATTTTGATCGACCACTTTCAGTGCAAAGGCTTTTGCTTTTGTTTAAACGGACGTAAAGCATAAAATTTACTAACTAATAAATACATATACATACGTTGGCGCAAAATACAAGCCATAACTATTTTTTTTAATTATAAAAATTACAAAATTTTGTATTGCTTTCTACGGAGGTTACTTATTGTTGGCCGTTATAAGCCAGTGATTAGCCATGCGTACAGCCATTCGAAAGGTTCCACCCGCATCCAAATTTATAGAAAGCTGATTTATCTTATTGCGCTCACCCCTAGGCAAGGAATGTCAGCCCTCCGAGTGTATTTTCGACATGAAATAAAAAGCTCCTCATAAAAATCCATCCGCCATTTGGAGCCGGTTTGGAATAAACTGTAGGTTCCTTCCTTTGTAAGAAAAAAGCTCAAGAGGCATACCACAAATTGGAGGATGAAAATTGCTTCAGCGGTTAGAAAGCGCCAGTTATATACCTACATATATAAATGTATACCATATATACTTATTTCCTTACTTAAAGCATTAACACCTTAGCGCTGCGTGAACAAATTATGCGTCTCACAGTATTCAACTAGTTAATTTACCGCTGTGATGTGGACCACCAAAGTTGTCGCCACAAAAAAAAAAAAAAAAAAATACAAGCACACACAAAACACAATGTTGGAATTAAATACACCATATCGGTAAATAAATTAAGCAACCTGCTGAGTGCACTGACAATTTCATTGAATTGTCAACTTTTAAAACTCTATTTACTACATTTAGTTTACGCACAATGAGACCAGTGTGCAGAAAATTTGCACACATTAGGATGAGATAAAAAGACGGAGGTGAAAAATAAACAAAAAAATCCAGCAGAGAGCACGAGCAAAAATATTGCTTTTGTGAATTGCATTGTAATGACGGAAATTGTTACAGTCCAGGCTTGATACATGTGTGAATTGGTCCCCATTTTTAAGAGCCATCAATGTGGAAGGATGTTAACAGATAGGCTCATATATATGTATATATTTGTATGTTGTATTATATCAGATTATACAGGGTTATCCATTTTGCGGTTACGAAAATAAACATAAATAAAATGCTATTAAAATATTTTCTTTTTATTTAAAAGTTTTATTATAAAGTTTGAATCTTGGCATGTGATACACTACATCATTCAAATGATCTCTTCCCGAATTTTTACAAACTTGGTTCCGTTTGAGGTGTATTCGATTATTTGTTGGCATATATAGGGCGGTATTTCAGCCATAACCTGACGTAAGTATGTATTTACGTTGGTTTTCAAGTGCCCAAGAATTAAAGGTTTATCCGCATAAATACGGTCTTTCGGGTAGCCCTACAAAAATAACTTCAACGATGTCAAATCTCATGATCTCGGTGGCCAATTGATATTAACAGGGGAATTTCTCTCGCAATAAAGTCATATTCACATGTTTTTTGTTGCATGTGGCACCATTCTATTGAAACCACATATTGTTCGAGTCGTATTCTTCCATTACAGGCCAAAGAAATGGGATATCATACGGCCAAAATACTCCGAATAGACAGTGACAGTCAGGCCGTTGTTGTTTTCAATGAAGTAAGATCCAACCATACTCTCTCTTCAATTCCTTAAGCATCCTCGGAGCTCCAAACGCGATAAAAAAAAATATTTTTATAATTTAAGTTTGTTTTAATATTATCGCAGCATTAGAAAATTCGAATATAAATGTACATATATAGATACTGGTTGAAAACTCAGAGATTAATACATACATATATGAACATTTTATTAACTTGTCCTTAAATAGTCGTGCATGATTACATATTTATTTTATTGCCCTTTAGAATTCGGCACTGAAAAGTGCCATACCCTCTCGAAATGTCAAAAAGCGTGAAATATTATTACAATTTCTCAAAATCAGTTCAACAGCAATTATTTCTCCTTTACAAGACGCAATCCTTATATGTATAATATACATTTTTATATACGAATATATAAAAATAAATAAATATATCAGATTTTCGGAGTGTTTATGTATGTATTTCGAATTTCATTTGAGCTATTTTAGTCATAAAACACCGAACAGTGGGGTGCAGTGATTGATCTCCACCGACGGAGGACCACCGCTCGGATTTGATACCTCACCAATAAGAAAAAATTAAAAAATAAAACTATCTCTATCTATGTCCATATGAGCAAACTTTAAATTTGGCACAATGATAAAAATACAACAACAAAACAAGCACATTTGTAAACAATAGGTGCAAATAAATTTGGCATTTTCCTTGGGGAAAACAAAAAGCAATTAAAATCCATGAATAGTTGCGCCAACAACAACAAAAAATATACATTTCAAACAGACCAACGGGCAGTCAAATATACTCGTACATACAAATGTAACTAAAAACCTACATACACCTATGTATAACTTATATTTTGCCATTTATTAACCGAGCGGATGTGCCTATAAAAAAAAAAGCAATAACCACACCAGCAATTTGGAGAGAGTGTGTGTGTGTGTGTGTATGCGTACGAACATTGGCCAGCAAACACACCTCTGCAACAACATTGGTTATTGACATTGATGAGCTCCTGCTGCTGCTGTCGGTATACAAAAAGTACGCAAACGCCACAGGATATCACCAGCAGTTAGCCTTTTCTGGCTTTTATGCGATAGAGCAACAGATACACCAATATCGGCGGCAGCAGTATATTTTAAGGTTTAACCAAAAATCATACAAACACAACTACACTCGTTTAATCATGTTTATATGTTTGGCTTACGCGCCTACAAAATTTCAGAAACAGCTATGTATGTACATTCGTATGTATGTACGTGCGAAAAGGTGTGATTGCATGCGAAAGTGGGCAAACATAAAAATGCACAATCTGTAATTTAACACACACATAAATAGTACACATGTTAACAGCAATAAAAATAGGTGTAAAGTGTAGCGATAAGAATGTTGTCAGCAGCAGTTTCTACTTCTGCTGCTAGAAAAAAAAAAATTAAAAAAAAACATAAAAATGAAATAAAAGACAATTTAATTATCAAAATTTAAGTAGTTCGAGCTGTTAGTTGTTGTTATTTTTTACAGTAGTGTATTTAACGCT
This sequence comes from Ceratitis rosa, assembly GCA_037013455.1. NCBI lineage: Eukaryota > Metazoa > Arthropoda > Insecta > Diptera > Tephritidae > Ceratitis > Ceratitis rosa. The sequence continues at coordinate 25,596,863 of JAWMAG010000008.1, forward strand.
TAAACATACGTACACATAATGTGTTGCGTCACGGTGTTATTAGTCAAACAAAAGTCGCCTAAAAAGTTGATGATTATAAGTTCTTAAAGACCTTCTTTCAAAGTGGTGATATTTTTTGTGTTTAGTTTGCTAGAATATGAGCTTTAAAATTCTTTTTGCATACGAAAGCTTGGTTGGTCATTGTAGCCATATACATAATTATCAATGCAGAGAGTTGCGTGTTCAAATCCTGGCCAGACCAAAAATTATAAATTAAAAAATAAAATTTATTAATTACTGTAGCTCCTCGATAGGAAATGTCAACCTTTCCGAATATATTTCCGACTTATAAAAATCTATAAGATAACAAGCAGTTAAAAAAAAAAAATATTTGATGGGAATCAGAATTTGATATAATAATATTTTTGTTTTTCAATTGAAATAAAAGTGCAAATTAATTTGAATAGTAATTCTATGGTACAATATATAAAGCGCTCTACGCTTAGATTTAAATATCTGCAATCCATAATTTGATCTTAGCAAAATGTGACGTATGCTCATCCCAGTTATAATGAGATTGAGGTGAATTTGAATTTCAGGAAAACTTATGGGCTATCCATGTTTTTTAACTTTTCTGGCATTAAAAAAATTTCATTTATCCTTTGAATTACATAACATTTAATACACAGGTTGCTTGGGGAATTAATTAATACGGGAAAAGTTCTTCTTTCGATCTAATCAAAAATATTAGCATTCTTGATTCGAGTTGCTTGATATCTGGAACTTAGACAGCTCCTTGCCTAGGCTAATATATACATATGTGAAAAACAATACTTTCTGTACATTTTACCATAATAGTTTATAAAACGTAATGAAAATCTTATTAGTAACATCTTAGATTTCTATGCGAACAAAGTCGCGGGCAAACTCTAGTACTCGTATATGCGTATAACCTGATAGTATTTTGATAAAAACATGTCGATCCATTTCGCTTAACCGATCTTAGTCTCGAATAGGCTTTCGAAATAATAGGACTGATGTGATTTGTAAAATAAAATATGATTATGTCAAGATATTTACTTATTACTATGGCTATGACTACGAACAGGACCGTATTTAGAGGGAATTTTATATATTTTGACACACAAACCCATTTTCTTCTCTTTATATATCCTAACATTGGTTTACTTTCAGCGATCCTAAGAATAATTTGTATGAATAAAATTTTCTTTGTAAAAAAGTAATAACAGGCAGGAAAGCATTGCTAGGCATCCAACAAATGAATTTGTTGCTAAAAGCGAATGCCAAAGTTAACTTTTTTAAGAGATCTTTACTTTATGAAATATTTATACAACTTTGTCTTCATTTCTTGTACTGCAGAACATTACGTTTTCACAATGAAGCGTTGGAAAACCTTCAAAGGACATGAAAAACGGTAAAAACTCAAGTTGTTGTACATATATGTATACATGATTATGACCACAGAAAAGTTTTTAGTGAGAAGTCCAATTTTTATATTTCTTTGCTTTTATTGAAAAGAATGTAAAATTTTAACCTTAACTTAAACTTAAGAATTAGTATTAGAATTAGAATTAAATTAAATGTTTAACCTTTTTGTAAAAAACATTTTCATTGCGAAAATCAACCCAATACCAATGTATTAATTTTATTTAAGAATAACCTCAAAAATATACATGTTATAATTACATTTTTTTGTATTAAATATTTAAACGTTTATCAGAAAAAATCCGCCTAGAAAGTTATGTAGGTAGAAATCTGATAAGTTGAAAATAAATATGCTTATTATAAACTCTTTAAATAAGATTGATTTGTCATAATATTTAATAAAGGATTATGTTTATAAAAATAATTTTGTGATATATTATTATATTTATTATATGCATTGACCAACAACCAAATATTAGGTATAATTTTTTCTTATCACGTAAGCCCTGGTCGAGAAATGCCAACCTATCCAATTATCTGACATGAAATAAAAAGCTTCTCATAAAACTTTGTATTCATTTTGGAAGCATTTCCGAACCAAAATTTTGTACCCTTGATTTCCTGAAGAAAAAACTATGCTTTAAGGTAAGGTTCCTCTACAAAAATTTAAAAAAATCGTAATTTTTTTTCCTGTAAATTGCTAGAAAATACTCTTAGAAATATTTTGGAACTAGTCTCGAAGGTATGCAAGACCAAAAAGTAAGTATATAAGAGGAGAGACCGTAGTAATCCGGCCGCTCGAGCATTTTAATTGCCTTTTTCTCGAAACCACGTTTTTTCAGGTTCTTATTTAGATCATATTGAACTTATTAAAATTTGAAATACTGTTAAAAAATTTATAAATCCGCCATTTGGTTTTTTTGTGTGAAAATGTTTTATTGTAGTTCAGGCCATAGGCAATGTGATACAGAATAAGAAACCGTTTTGATATTTGCTTATAGATGATTTGTTTTAAAGTTATCGTGTCACTCACTACCTAAAATGACGTGTTTCAGCAGCAATTTAAAAGCCGCCGCAGTTTTTTCAGAGCTGGACAATGTACGTTACTGCAGGAAAATAGAAATAATTGTTTAACAATTTAAACTTCCCTTAAAAATATATGAGATATAAGCCATACATACACAAATTATATCCTGTGCACGTTCCTTTTTTCAACATTTAATGTATTTATGTTGGTATGTACATACATATACATATGCATATTGGTACATATCATATATTATGTACATATTCTCATTTTAAAAATTTCTTACGCGTTATATTGTATGTTTATATATCTTAATTATTAGCAATTTATGAGCATAATCACCAAAACATTCGCACACACATAAACACACATTATCCACAGTAAGTATATAAGCATAAATCCACAAATGAGGGCCGTAGCTCAGCTTAAGACAAGGCCAGCATATAATTATCACACCACCGTACAGCGTACTCAGGTGCGGAGGAAAGAGAGAACGTAAAAGGCAAAGGAGCCATCGTCACTACTACTACAGTATTTCAAATGCACACATGCATACAAATTGATTTACCTGCCAGCCATCAACATATCAACCAACATTTTAAACTTCCCTCCCGCTCTAACCTTATCTACACGCATACACAGTGATAAGTGAGCGCGAAATATCACTCACTCAACTCAATGGATACGTTGGTATGTTGGCCGAAAGCCATTGTGAGCATTGGTATGTACGTATGTATATACATATGTATGTACAAATGGGTTTGGTAGTAAATTGAGTAAAAATGAGATCATTGGATTTGGTGTGAGGAAACAACAATGGGCAGAAGAACCGTAATACCTATATGAATGTTTGTAGGTACATATATACGTATATATGTATGTATGTATTTGCAAACAATGATGTAGTAGCGTCGTTGTTGCTTTATTTTATTTTGTCCGGTGTTGGATCTCACCGATCGTACAATTGTATGTATGCCTGTGTGTAAGTATTGGTAACTTAGTCATCAGCAATAGTCGACTGTCTGGTCTGGTCTGGCCGGTAGATATATGTACATATGTATGTATGTACACCCATACACATGCATATACAAATGTTAACGTCATTATGCCTCTTGTTGTCGTTGGTGTTGCTGTCCATTGCTTTTGTTATTATTGCTACAGTCGGTAGTTTGTGGTAGTAGTATCGTCGTAGCTCGTCGCTGCCGGTGAATGTGTGTGTTTTCAGTTTAGCGAAGAAAAGTTACGGTTGACGTTCTCGTCTACGCTTTGATCAGTCTGATTCAACAGTTTGTGCCGTAAGGAAGTGTGTGCACTACTGAACGGAAGTCACTTGAAAATAGTTTAGTTTACTTGAGATTTATTCAGAAATCTACTTAGTTTGCCTACATATAGCTGCAAATCGGTATAAGACACGTTGCCGTAACGTAATAACAATAAGTAACAATTCGAAGGCAAAGTGACAAAGTTCTAATTCAATGAAAAAAATTTAATTCCCTTTATTTGAATGGACTTTAGAATCATTTAAATTATTTAAACAAAATTATTGATTTTTTTGTGACACCAAGAGAAGACTGACAACAATAAAAGAAAGTAAAAAGTAAAATTAATTAAATATATGCAAATTTAAAAGCAATAAAAATTTGGTTTAATAAATAAATACATAAAGTGTTATTGTCAATAAGAAAGCGTTTACTTTCGCTTGCAAAAAAAAAGAAATAATAATAAACATAATAAGTGAAAAAATCACTGACCAAAACCAAAAACGGTAGCTAAAGCAGCTTTGCCGTCGTTGTGCAAAAACAAGACAAGAAGCATTGTCGCTCAATACCTTGCGTGGTCGATGAAATTAACACATTCTTGTGAAATTGGCGAACTCAAAAGATATGTAGCACAAAGCAAAATTGACAACAAAAAATAAATAAAAAATCAAACCAAAAACAAATCTTAATTCACGTACTTATTGCTGTTACCGGCTTTACACGTACAACAGTACAACAACGTGTGCTTTAAAATTAAGTGCTGTCTCATTTAATAGAAATTGCCTTAGTCACTTACATACTTGTATCGATCACAACAAGACGATATCGGCATACAAAAAATTTAATTATTGACTAATTGCGGTTACACAAAAAACTAGCAGCCCACCTAACCCATCACCTCACGTGGATAAGCAGAGGAGGATTTATTCGAATTTATTTGGATTAGTATGCGGTGTGTGTATTGTTTTTATTTTAGCTAATTAAAAATTTTATATTTTACACATATTACATATATTCTTTATTGAAGTTACTGGCGTTTTTCATTGGGTTTAGTTGTACACGAGATTAACATTATTTATTTACACTTTTACTGTATGCTAGGTAGTTGACAGTTTATTTTTGGCAATGAGCATATTGTGTGCTTTATCAGCTCCTTGAGAGTGCAATTGAAATGTTTGTTGTTATTTTTTGTACATAATGATAAGCACGTGATAATTGATATGGGCATGTCAGCTATTTAGATATACATATGTACAATACATTTAAAACATGTACAAATGTATCTACCGATATGCGGTGTTCCCCAGAAATGCCGATTAAAGGCTTAACATTTAAAAGGTAAAGGAAAACGGTAGGTGGGATAGGAGATAAAACAATTATAAATAACGCAATCATTCGAGTAGGGATTTAAGCAGAAGCAATATATAATATAATGAATATAATATGATTGTACTGAGAAGATAATATTAATTTGTTTAAAATATATAAAAAACGTTGTTAACATAGTTTCGTATAAGTATCTAAATAGGAAGATTTTAAATAAAAAATAAAAATAATAAAATAATTATAAATAAAAAAATAAATGAACAAAAAAAAAATAAATATATTAGAATATAAAAAATAAAAAATAAATAAAAAAAGAAATAAAATACATAAAATAATTGGCAAAAAAATTAATTAAAAAAATAAAATAAAATAATATAAATTAAAATAACATGCTTTAAATTATTTTAAATTATTTAATTTTATTCAATTTCCAAAATATTTCTGAAAAACTCTATTTAAAAAATAAAGCGATATTCGCTTAAACTAAGAAATAAATGCTTTGCGCAAACTTTCCAATTTGCAACACTGTTACATAATTATAGCAAATTTAAATCAAACAACTAGCTGACACAGGTTTGTTTCTCTGTAGGTCTGGGTATAGGACATTTTTCATATTGTAGCATATTTTTGTTTTGCATGGGTTTTATTATAGACTAAGCGAACACCGTTAATATGAAATAAAATAAAATTAAGAAATGAAAATATATTAAATAAAAAACTAAACTCAAATGAATAAAGTATATAAACAATTTAAAAAAATATAAAGTATACAAAAATTTAATGACTTAAAAAATGAAGAAAAATAAAAATAAAAATATGTCGAATAAATTAACATAAAATCATAAATAAAAGAAAAACTGAAAAGTTAAGAAAAAATAAAATGTAATCTAATAATAATAAAAAAAAATGAATAAGTAATTAATTAATATTGAAACATTTCTATAAAATTGGTAAAGCTTTACTAAAGGAAATAAAAACTGGAAAGTATTAGATAACACAAAGTTTTAATATCATACAAGTTTCCAATTTTTATTCTTATTATCATTATCGTACTTCCTGTTTTGAAGATATATTTAGAACCAGATCGCCCAAAATTCATATCAATGCGATTATATTGATTTATTTGCTTTCTAATTATACATATATAGAGTTTTTATTAATCATTTAATTTTTATTTTAATAGGAACACATACATAGGTATGTTTAGCAAAATATTAATTTTTATTTTTTCTAAGTTTAAAGAATATCAAGTAATTTAAAAATATCTTTCCGTTATGGCTATCAAAAATGACCTCTTATATATAAAACTTGCATAGAAGTTAATATTCTCAAGCTATACATATATCTCTTATAAATTTCGGAAATAAAAAAAAAAGATTAAACCTGAATAATATTTATTGTTTAAATTTCAATAATAATTTATTGCATATGTATTCGTATAATTGAAAATATTTTTGTGGAAACAATTTAAATAAAGAGTTGCAAGTTTTCATTATTATTAACTATTATAACTACTCATAAGATGACCAGTCTCGCCGAGTATTTGATATTCTATTTTAGTCGAACGCTTAATTTATAAAGCATATCACCGTAAAAAAATTTGCGGAATTTTCTTAATCGGTTTGTAATTTATATATTAAATATAAATAAACTTGATATATCTTAGTTATGTTACTTCAGCCCTTATTTGAACAGCACAGATGGGATTAAGAAATAATAAATATTAATTTTTAACTATTTAAATTTGCATTAAAATATTTTTAGATTATACATAAATATCTAAATTATAAATTAATAATTTTTAACAAGCAATATTCAACAAAAAGAATTTCCAATTATTTTCAAATAATAAATAAATATTTTTTCCTATTCCCTCCTTGGCAATACAGGTGGTTGCAAATCATTTGCAACCAATAACTCCATCAAAACGGCGAACCAAAGCGAATTTACACACACCAAAACGCACCCACGCCTGCAATTTAGTAGCGTGCGGTCAAACACAAATTCATTAAAAGTTGTAACAACAACAACAACAACAACAACAATACCACATAAACACATATTCCAAATAATTAGTCGGAGCAGAAGAGACTATCGCATTCTCACACATAAACTGATTTATATAATGACGGCGTTTACAGTATTTACAAGCGTCATAGCAGCGCCACCCACCGCCACCAGTACAAGCGCGAGCAGCAGTAGCAGTACAATTACACCCACCCAAACAGCAACACAAACAGTGACAGCGACAAGGAAAGCCACCCCCACCACCAGCATAAAGCAGAAGATAGGAGGTGTGTCATTTACACAAAATACAATAGATGTGAATAGTGGCGCAGTGTATACGTGGGTGCAGGCGCCCATTGAGGGTTCGCGTAAGCGTAAGCGGCACAGTAAGCGTCATAGTAATTGGAGCAGTGATATGTCAAAGGATTTGCCATGGGTGAATCCGTGCGGTGGCTTCTATGTGCCGTCGGCGGCGCACGGTGGTAGTGCAATGCGGCGAAAAAATCCAAGACAGGTAGGTTTGAGGGGAGGGGGAAATAGTTAATACCTATAAATTCGCTCAGAAATACTGCTAGTTACTACTTAAATTTTTATTTTTTTCAATTTTTAGTGTTTAATAATTTTTTTCTTCACATTCTCATCTATTTACAGATTTTCAATATGCTCAAAAAGTCAGCGGGAAATGAGTATAAAATGTTGGTGGCCGGTCATCAAGATATTGATATAAGCAATATACATATGTGGTCGTTACATAATAAGACGTATAAATTTTTGCCGAAATTAAAAGTCAACTCAACGGTAAGTTTGAAAAGCTCAATCTTAATAATTTTTTTATTTCATATACATACATATGCATGAATATATATACAGTTGGGTGTTTGTTGAGTAGAAAAAATTATTTAGCGTCGTAAAATTGTTCTCAACATGCATACATTACATATTTACATATTTTTTGAACACACAAATTGCTTAGTTTGGTATTTCCGTTTTCTATGTATCTAAACTAAACGGAAATATCTGCGTGAAAAACACAAAAAAAAAAATTAAACAAACAACGGAAAATTGCATGTCATCTGACAACTCATGGTATCGTTAGCAACTAGGTACATTGAAAAGATATTGGCAAACTGATTTTTTTTTTAATTTTCGTAAAAGAGCTTTAACTAAATAAAATCAATGAAAGCGTATAAATACAAAATGACAGTAAAAAATTTTTTAGTTTCAAACATTTGCCTTTTTTTAAATGCTTTGGATGCTCTTATAATTTAGATTTGAAAAAATTACTTCCTTATTTTATTTCTAACTGCTTAGAGGCCATGAACAATGAAAAAAGCTTAATTATTTTTTCATCAGCACAAATTTTCGTAAAGTTATTAATTAATCTCCATTTTTTGGTTAAATTCGTATTTTGGAAAGTTTAATTTTCATATCAGTTTTCTACGCTTAAAGTCCGAAATATTACAACAAAAGCTTAGAGAAAGCAAAAAAGGTTTTTTTTTTTTCAAAATAAATATAAAAAACCCTGAAACATCTGTGCACATGCATATTTTTTCTGAGTAAAGCTTTCACAAAGCTCCAAAAGCTCGAAGAACAGCTGAAAATTTTATTTATTTTTAGACTTATCATATCAGGGCCAACGTTTTCACATAAAATATTTATTTCATTAATTCATTTTAGAAAAAATGTCATTAGATGCCTGAGCTGCAGGTATATGCTTTAAAAACAATATCAAGAAATTAAAGTAAATGCAGCAAAAAGTGTGGTTTTTAGTAGTGTTTTTAACAGTTGTGAAAAAGCTTCAAAACTCGTAAACCTTCACAATTGAAGAGTCTTACTAAAGCAAAAAATCATTCAAAGCTGTCATTTTCATATATGTAGCATATCCACAGTTCAATTTAAAAAGTAAAGAAACCATTAAAGCCAACCAAGAATTTTTCTCAGTGTTAAGCCAATATGTATGTAATAAATTTATTTCTACAGCTGGAGAAGCGAAAATGAAATCTCTTATTTTATTTTGCACTATTTTGTAAAAAAAAAGCAAATGTATTTAGTCAAACTATATAGTCGATATGGTTCCACTTCGTTGACGAAGATCTAATGCCTTGTTTATATAACACAAGCCAAATTACAAAATAGATAATAGTCATGCTATGACATGTGGGAGCAAAGGTATTCCTGATAGTCACATTAGTAATAAAAATATTAAAATTATGAATCACACAAAAGGCGCGCGCTTAATATCGTTAATGACCATTACATATGTAATTATGAACGTATGGATTTTCCCAAGTGTTAGAAATGAAGTATAAAGCGGCTGACAAACAAAATTAATTTTTCAAATCACTAATAATTAATTTGAACAAAAACAATATGAAAAAATATTAATATGATTTTACTATCATAATATATAATATTTGTGCCATTTAATTTATATTAAATAAGCCGATATAATCTATTACATATTGTATTTTAAAATCAACGTTATTATGTAATCCGTGCTTAGTTTGTAAGCCAACAAAGAAAAAAGTCAATAATTAATATAATAACTTGAACTAGTCATTTTCATTCATTCATTTCACTCATTCATCGCTTGAGAATTTTATCTTATCGTAAACGCGCCCTTTGTGTGCCCGCGCACACGCTGCCGATCGGACTAAAATAAAAAGTTCCGTCACAGTTTGAGCGCACAGCGGCACTTCGCGCAGGTGGGCAAGTGTTGCGTGTGATCGATGCCAAGTGAACGCTTCCAATAACCTATGACTAGTGTAAACATATGTATATACAAGTATGTATACGAATCGATTAGGGTGGTCTAAAGAAAATTTTATTTGCTCACTCGCCATGGCAGTATTAATTGGTAAAAAAAAATAATCCATTTTAGCATTGGCCATTGATTTTTTACTTAAATTTAATTTTATATTTTTTAAATCAGGTTTTTGAATTTCTTGCTTAAATACGTACACGTATGTTATATGTAGTCATGAGTTAATTCGATATTAAAATTTGTTATGAAAGCAGTTAGAGTGCAAAAATTTCTTAGAATGACTTAAAAAAAAAAAAAAATTACTTCAAAATAAGTACACATAATATTCGAAGAAAAAATTTTTTTAGGAGTGGTATATGCCAAATATGGCTTTATTCAAACTTTTAAGACTAAGTAAGAAGTGACAATTATTTAAAAAAAAAAACTATTTTCTAACTTTTTATGGCAAACATATGAAGGAAAACTTACTTTCTGGTATTAATTTCGAAACTTCAAATTTTCACTTTTTTAGCTCTTAAAACTTTGTTGGAAAAAGTTTCTGTTCAACCTATTAGTGTTTAATAGGGACATACATAGGAGTACATACATATATAAATAGGTATGAACCATTGCTCATACAAAAGAAAAAATAGACATTATGACATCACAAATTTCCATTTGCTTTAACAATTTATTAATTGTATCGAAAGCGGGGAAAGAGCACAAGAGACAAAGCAGACGTACATATACCTACATATACATACTCTTACTGGAAATTTTAGGCAAGTGTCTAATGGGAAAGCCAGTGCTGGGAGCCAAAACCGTATATAATTGCTTGTTAGTGTTTTTATTCGTGTTTTGATTACACTTTATTATTTAATTTTTTTTCCTGGTCATGATTCATGTCATGTCTGGCGTATTTTTTTTCAATATCTGCCACTGTGGCGAAATCTTAAAAGTCTCTACATACATACCTATATATATATATTCGTCTTTTGTGTGTACGCAAATAAGCAAATCAATGACTTAAGCGAATGTAAAAATAAGAAAGTGGTAGAAAGAAAAACAAAACTACATGGATGTAACAAAGATCAGCAAAGTTTAGCAGAAAGTGTGTAGTAAGTAGGGGGGAAAAAATTAATTTAATTTCCTATTTTATGCAATTCTCAAATTTTCTATAAATGTACATATGACTTTTTTAGTAGTTTAAAATTATTATAAATTTCGAAGTATTGTATTTAAATGAAATGCCAAAAAATATCAAATTTTATATTGCATGGTTTTTTATTTAAAAATATATGACCTGCGAAAGTTCCATCTACTATTTTTTAAATGTTTTGAATATTTTTGAATTCATACAAAATATTTTATAATTTACCGTTAATTTTTTTATTTGGTAATTTTTTCAAACTTCAGGATATTTTAGCTTTGACGAATAATTACATAAATATTTGAAATAAATGAAATTATAATACTTTTTTTTTAACTTTACTAGTGTATAGTTAATAAATAAAATGATTTTAAGCTTCAAAAGTTATTTTTACCTTACTAGAAAATCAATCTAATGCTTTTTGGCCACTTATGAGTTTTATAAACTAAAACGTTTTTTAATAAAACCGTGAACGTTTTGTGGTCATTAGTGATATTTATAAATTTTGAAGCTATATTATATATGAAATAAATACAGATAAATTACAATGCGAGACTTGCAAACTTCCAAAGTTTGGCTAAACTTACAATATATATTGGAAAATTAAAGCATTGAAGTCATCATAAAATTTAATTATTTTTTTAATTTTATAATTATATATTTTTTTAAGTAATCGCAATGAAATCTTTAATCTTCAACATTTTCTGCAAACTATTTTTTGACTATGTTTGGCTATGATATTTTCAAAATATAATTTTTTGAGTTTTAAATATTTTAAAAATACATAATTGAGTTTTTTGGAAAACTGTAAATATATATCTGAGGTTACTACTTAAAAAGGCCATATCGGGAAAACCATTTCATTAAACACGAGCGCCAATCACCTTATACAAGTCAGGTGCTACAAACCACACATTTAGTGATAACTGTAAAGTAAGGTAAAGTAGAGGCATTAAATAACAATCATTTTTTGTATGTGCAAGTTTCATATAGGCATACATTTTGAAAATATATTCGTATGTATAGAGTACATATATGAAGTAATAATAAATCAAACGCAAAGCTAAAGCTTCTACTAATTTTGTCAGCTACAATAAAAAATGCACATACAAATGTATGTAAGATAGCGTGTTGCTTGTCTTCAACAAGATATCAACAAATTATCAACGTCACGTATGACATTAAGACAATCAGCAAACCAAACAAAATCTAAACATGCAAAAACTCGTACAGAAACATTCATACTTTTTGACATATACAAGTAAGTGTGCTTGTGAATCGAAAAAGAGTGTGAATGAGCGCGCGATTTTAATTATCATTTGACAGCAGAATATCATTTTTTTGTCGTTTTATTTCTTGCTGTTGTTGTTGCTGCTCAAATGCTAATGAACGATTAACTGAGCAGGGCTTATTTGACCTATAAATAAATTAACATACATGTATGTATATATTTATGCCAGTACATATGTACGAATTTATGGATATGTGAATATGTATGAATTTAGTGTTCGTATAGCGGGTTATTTTGTTACATTCAAGAGAAGTTCGACGATTACGCTGCAGATCGCAGAGAGCGTACGTTCGTGGGTGCCGCTGAGTAACTCATACGCTCTGTTGTGCTTCGGGTAGGCGCGATATCAGTTGTTTATATTTCTTACTCACTCACGGTGCGAATACATGTTTGTTTGCGTGTGTTTTGTTGCTCGTAATTGCGATCTTTATGAATGGGGTAGGTCAGGATTGATTTTTGCCCATATACAGTCGTACATACATATATATTGACACATACCTAAAACAATTTTTTTGGTTTATTTGCTGTTAATTTTCGCGTCTGGATTTCGACTAAACAACTATTAAGTTATTTTTGAAATGTGTACGTATTACTTGCAAAATTTTTAAATTATTCAGTGCTAATTAAATTATTATATAGGATTTTTTTTAAATTTTTTTAATATCTACATATAAGAGAAAAATTTTCAAAAATTTATCAAATAAAAAAAGTTATTGAGAAAAATTTCAAAATTGAAATGAAATTCAAATATTTTTCAAAAGGGTTTAAAAAAAACATTAAAAAAATTTTTCAACATCAAACAATTAAAACTATTGGAAAAAATTAGATAAAAAATAAAAAAACTTATACTCGAGAGAAATATTTCAAAATTAAAAAAATATAAGAACAAATTTGAAAAAGTTTAAGTTTTTGCTTATTTAAAATACTAATTTTTTAGCTCATCATAGTCGACGTTTTTTTTTTTAAATAACTGGTAAATTTTGGGACACTATTTATCAAAAAAAGATATATATTTATATTAAATATACAATTATGCAATTTGTGCAAATTAATTCATAAATGTTTTTATGTACGATTATATGATAAAAATTTATACATACATATGTTATTTTCAAAATTATTTTTAATTCTTTATTAAATTAAATGAAATTAAATAATATATATGTATTTAATTTTCTTTCATTGCAGATCGCCCTGAAACGCTGGTACCGCAATATGCAGTCCTTCGTCGGCTCCTTCGCCTATCTGCGGCGCATTCAACGTGCCTGGGATATGGCTAAACTGCAACACGAGAATAGTACGGCACGTGAGCTGCAACGGTTAGTAACTAGCGCACGAAATATGCTCTGTGAATTGGAGACAGCTATCAATGGCACAATGCCAGCACCTCGTATGCTGCGCGGCAACACTCTACCGCAGGTGACAAGCGCACAAATGAATAAACGTCTGAAGCTCTATACGAAGCGTCGTGTTGAAAGTTATCCGAATACGGTACAGGAAGCGAATACGATCGATTTAATGTGGGTAAAATATTATTATTATGAATTTCTACATCAAATGTGGACCGTGCTGCGGCAACAAACGAAACGACGTGGTCAAGTCGCAATGCTGGCGAATCCAAAGGCCTTCAATGAAGTGGAAAAGCATTTTGGTAGCATTGCAGCGACTAAGCATGAGCTGAGTAAAAATAAGCGAAGAAAAAGTCAGACAAGGGAAGAGGTTGGCAGCAGTAGTAGTAGTAGTAGTAGTAGTAGTAGTAGCAGTAATAATAATAGAAGCACAAGTAGGCGTAAAAATGCTACTGTTAGTAGCTGGTTAGGCAGCAGACGACGTCAGACGCTGCGTTTGCCTAAAACGTGAGCTAAACAATTTTTTTTCGTAAGAAATGATATGAAATTGTCTCTATGAGTCTCAAAAATTTGCGCCTTTTTTCAGATATACCACATTTGCTACTATACTTTTGTGAAAAACCTTAGAAATTGTATTTTGGAAAGTCTTCTAGTAGTACAAACAAAAAAAAACAAAAAATTATGATAAAAATTTGAAAATATTTCAAACCTTTCCTAATGTACATTTCAATATTGTTAGGAAGCAAACATGTTGAAACGCTGCAAAAATTATTTTGTACAACTACAATGTAGCTAAAAATAGAACGCCTTGCATTAAAGTAGAAAAAGCAACAAATTTATATTTTTAAGCAACAAACATACCAGTTATATATTTACTTATACATATACATACATGCATGCATGCATACATAATTACTTATTTATTGCATTACATTCCGTCTCATAAAATTAAATTAAAAAAATCTCAATGTGACGCGCCACTTGCTTAACAGTCGCACAAGTTCAAGTTCAATGCTAACGGAATAACAACAACAATAAAAACAATTGTAAAAAAGCAACGAAAACAAAAAAAAAACAAATTTGCATTTTTTGCATTGCAAGCGCGCTGATAGCAATTTTCATATATAGTAGATATATTTCACTTTCAATTTCATTTAAAACTTGTTGTGCACAAGCAACAACAATAATAACTATTATAAAAATACACACACGCACATACACAATAGCAAGAAAAAGACGAAAAACGAATAAAAGCACAAATTGCTAGTTGTAGTAATTCTAGTCAACAGACACACATACATACACATCAAACAGTCTCAATAAAATACCTAGATAACTAAGCACACACCCACCAACAATATTAAGCGCATCTAGACATACATACATACATATGTATATGTATATTCATACATACAAAGAACATATTAACATTTGAGTGGCGTTTTGTATTCGAATAAATCCATATGTATATGACAGCATGTGTATAAAGCTTAAGAAGCTTTCAAAGCACGTGAGCAGAGGCACGACCAACATATACATACATACAAATGTATATGTGCATTATAAAAAAATGCACGCTAAATGAATAATTGATTTTAATTAATTCAAAAATAGTTTTCAACTAACTAAATAACACAAAAAATGCCTGATTGAAACATTAAGAATTAAACAAAAAAATATTTATTGAAATAATGAAATGGGAAGTAATTGCTTTTTTTGTGAAATTAAGATAAACGTGCAAGTTACACAAATTGAGAGTATAGTAAAAAAATTATTCATAAAGAAAAAAAAAGATTTTTTATTGAACATTAAAAAATAAAAAATCGGTGAATTTTTTTTATGAAAATAATTGACAGGAAAAATAATTAAAAATTAAATTTAATACCCCATGTCAGTTAGGAGCGAATATAATGCTGAAAATCCAAATTTTTAAATCATCATAACTTCACTAATTACTGTGTTTGCTCATACACACATGCACATATACAAAGCGAATTATTTATCTTCATACTCACCATTCACGAGCGAACATTATCGAATTCAAATCGATAAAGTGCATTATAAAAAGACTTTGAACACACACTCTCTCTTTCACATACACAAACAAATAAAACATTCTCTCTTCACATGCTAATTTATTTACTTAACTCTAAGTATATACGATTAGAAAATAAGCTAAAAATTATTAAAAGTAAGTCTCAGAAATGATTTGCATTCTCTGCACTCCATTATGATTTCGTATAGTATTTGTATTGATAAGCTAACATATTTATTATTATTGCAATTTGAAAAGCAAAAAACATGAACAACATAAAAATATTTAAATGTAAATTTAAAACAATAAATATATATTAAGAAAATAAACTTCATTGAGCCAAATGTTTAGTTGCATTTGTTTTTGCGCTGTGATATTGTTAAAAGGAAAAAAAAATAATGAACGAAAAGTATAACAGATTAAAATAGAAGAACAAGAAAACCTATGATTTTATGCTGTTGTGCATTTTATGCTTCTAGCTGAAATAGCTACCCAGAAAGTTATAGTATTAAAGCTTTTTTTCTTATTATATGCGAAAAAAATTTAGATTATATCAATTTTTGTACGTGTACTTTTGTCAATAAGTGTAGCCCTAAGTAATTATTTTTTAGAATTTGTACTACTTATGATTAAAAAATTATTTAAAAAGAAAACAGAAGCAAACTTAAAGAAATAAAATTGTTAAATTTTTATAAATTGTGAAAAAATAATAAAATGTGTTTTTATCTGTAAACTTTCATGAATGGTCTATCGGTTGGCATTGAGTTATTCGATTGCCCGAAGTCCCCACAGAGCCAAGCCGACTCTCCAAATGCAAACCGAAAGTGAAAACAGAAAATATGTTTGAAAAGGGTTTAAATGTTTAACTATAAATTTTCAAGAAGTCGTAATAGTCGGAATGGCATATACTCTTTGGCTGGAAATATGTAAGTATAAGAAGGAGAAGTGATAGACCTATGAAAATGTGTACATATCGGGTCTGAATGAGGAGATAGTAGATTTATCCAAGTCCGTCTATCCATCCATCCACCTGTTTGCACGCAAGCTAGTCCTCAGGTTTTGAGAAATTTTATCTAAACTTGGTAAATAGATACATTATTAAATTTAAATTATCATTTGACGCAACCGGCATAATCGGTGGTATAGCATAAATGCGTCGGATTTTTCAGGTGTGAGATTGAGTGTTTTATTTGTAATTTGCAACCCGGCCACACGATGCTAATTGGTATTGCAAAGTATGATAAAACCCCTAACTAAGCATCATCTAAGTCAATATATTATGTTCTTAACCGAAGCAAAAAGCCATCGATGTACCGGATTTCAAGTAAGTGGGACGATAACTATAGAAACAATCTGACATGACAAAATTTCAAGCCAATCGGTCGATAAACTTTTGAGATATGCGGATCTTTATAAAGGAACATAAGATTTACATATGTATATATATTTAGTATGTCGTTATTTTTTTTGTATATATATATCTATGTAATATACTTTCACAAATCTCCTTTTCCCCGTAAAAGTCTCCCGACATTACATTTTCGCTTGTAAGAAACCGCTGGACGATCTCTCAGCAGCGTCCAATAATCGTCTACCAACCTTGGGATACTCCATAAAGCCTCTTTCATTTCCTTAAACTTTGGTGAAATTGTTAAACTTGCTCTTCACTACTATCCCTTAATTTTTTTTTGGTTATTAGTAGCGATGAGAATAAATAATGTGCTATAAGAAAGCCTCAGCTCTTGAGAACTTCGAGAAATAGTAGTTCTTTGGCTACACTTTTACCTATACCAGGTGTGTTTGTTGAAGTGTGCCGGTTTTACTAGTAGATGTCGCTAGCAATATGTATAAATTTCTATGACTTAGCATGTATGTAAATTTTTTCTATTGACATTAACCTACAAAAATACGCAAGTCACATTCCGCCAAAATAATAGCGTCATATTTGTTTACCTCAGTGAATATGTCGAGTTTCGTTCCAAGTAAATCGTATTTGCGGCATTCGCTGTTTTTCTTATTTCATCAAAAGAAAAAAGCAGCTGAAGCTGGTAAAAACTTATGGTGAAGATGCTCCAGTGATTGGAACATGTGAGACATGGTTTCGTCAATTTAAAAGTGGAGATTTCGATTTGACACACAATGAACATCCTGGTGCAGCGAAAAAGTTCGAAGACAAGGAATTGCAGGCGTTATTGGATGTTGATCCAACCCAATCGCAACAAAAATTGGCAGAAACACAACATGTGACTCGAGGAGCAATTTAAAAGCCATGGAAAAGATCAAGAAGTATTGAAAATGGGTGCCACACCTGCTGAACGATAGAACGATAGACAAATGGAAAATCGAAAAACCGTTTGTGAAATGCTGCGTCAACGTTTCGAAAGGAAATCTTTTCTGCATCGAATTGTCACGGGGGACGAAAAATGGATTTATTTTGAGAACCCGAAGCGAAAAAAATCATTGATTTCCCCTGGTGAAGCTGGCCCATCGACTGCAAGGCCAAATCGCTTTGGCCGTAAGACAATGCTCTGTGTTTGGTGGGACCAGTGTGGTGTGGTGTACTATGAGTTGTTAAAACCTGGTGAAACGGTGAACACGGATCGCTACCGACAACAAATGATCAATTTGAATCATGCGTTGATCGAAAAACGTTCGGAATGGGCCCGAAGCCATGGCAAAGTTATCTTGCAACATGGCAACGCGCCGTCTCATACCGCTAAAGTGGTGAAAGACACATTAAAACCACTTAATTGGGAAATATTATCGCACCGGCTGTACTCTCCAGACCTCGCCACGTCCGACTATCACCTTTTCGCATCGATGGGACACTCCCTCGCAGAGCAGGGCTTCGCTAATTTTGAAGAAGTCGAAAAATGGCTCGTCGAATGGTTTGCCTCGAAAGAGAAAAAGTTTGTTTGGAATGGTATCCATAATTTGCCTGAGAGATGGGCGAAATGTGTAGAAACCAATGGTCAATACTTTGAATAAAAAAATTTTCAGATTCCTCTGAAAATTAAGTGTTTTCTTTATCGAAAATATCGGCAAATTTCAACTTACACACCAGGTAGTAGCGATATTTGAGGCAAAACCCTCAAACGATGACGATTTGCTTGTGCAAATGGACGAATACATATGTGTACCATAATCTCTTATCATAGCGCGATATGTGGTTTGTCTTAACAATTTTACCGGTTACTAAGCGATAAATTTTCATAAATGCCTGACTTTAAACTAAAACAAAACATGTTTAGTTAAACAGTTTAGTTTGACAGCTGTCAAAATACAGCCTTGTGTTTTTGAAACCATAAAATTTTTCTAAATTACCCTTAATGCTATAACGGAGTTCAAGTACTCACATTACACCATTTTCTCTATATAAAAATAGTATTTTTTCCTTATTTTTCAATAAAGTTAAAAAGGCACGTGAGTAATTTGTATTTAATTAAAAATTTTGGCTGAATGAAAACTATTTATTATAAAAATGCCTTAAGTGCTGTTGAACTTTTAGTCACATTACATACCTTTTTTATATACCTATATGTATATATGCATACATTTGAACTCATATATGTATATACATACGGATGCATATTGATTGTGAATTATACAAAATTAAAACAATTAATTTTCACAAACAATCTCTATTTATATATTTGTTTGATTTATATCTCAGGAACAACTTTGTGTGCAGTAGTATTGTGAAATTCACGTGTTCGTTGTTTACTTAATGTTTGTGTTTTGAAATGCCATTTATGATTATATTTGAATGGATTCCGCCAGTAGCATATAATCGTACAAGTAGTAACGATCATAAATAAGATTCGCACGACGACGTTAAAGGCGTTGTAATTGAGTAATAATTATGCAGCAATTAAAGCCGTCTAACAAATCGATAAGATAGCATTGTAAGAAAACCTGTAGACTTATTTAAAAAAAAAGCAACAATAGCAAATAAAAATGCAATGCATATATTAGAGATTTTCTCTTTATGAGGGGAATTACAAAGCGCCAATGGTAAGAATAAGGGGAACACCGTAATTGTGTTTATTTTTAAAACCCAGATTTAAATTTTAAAGGCACGGCATAGCTTTAGAGGTTAGCAAGAAAAGAATGCTGCTACAGCTGCGCTTTGAAAGACATTCGGAATTTCAATTCATTACAGAGAGGTAAGAAATTATGAAATTATGTAATATTTATGAAAATCTCAGCATGTTTTTAACGGTTATTCACATGCAGGGTTATGTAATTATCATAAATGCTTACAAATATTTATTGTAAGAATTTAAATCTCGAACAATAAATTTGTAGGTGGTTTGAGCACATTGTAGGAAAGCAAGGAATGTTTAAGTAAACGACAAGTATTTTGAGAATTACGAGGACGAACTATAAATCAGTGAGGCACCTCCTCCTCCCACTACAATCAAAAGTGATTGATTTTCTATGGTATTTTCTCCAATCCCTCGTCTTTGTTTTTTTTTAACGTCGTTGGTTAAAACGCAAACTAACGATTTTAGATCCATCTATATCAGCTGTTTAAATATGGTACAAGTCACAGACCCGAAGATATATATTAAATTAGCTACAGCGACTTCCAGAGATAGTGTTGGGTCTCCTATACTCTTTTAAACTGATGAACTTAGTTGATTTGAAGCTTCAAACTTTCGTCAAATTCTCTACATATGTATATTTCGCGTAAAGTTTATTGATTTTTGGATATACGAAGGGTCTTCAATGGGATTTCGGGAATTTTTCTTCAGATTTGTAGTTTGCGTATATCTCTGGTTCACAGTGTAGTAGTCACATTGCAGAAAGAGGCAGCATACTAGCCTAATTGGGGTTCTTGGGTGACTTGGAGAGGTTACGTGGCTTAGAAGACAATTTGTACTCTCATAAAAAATAAAAAATAAAAAATAAAAGTGTATTCCATGTGAAGGCTTCTCATCCGATAACTATATTCTGCATAAAAGTATCGGGAAATAATAAGTTAAAAGACCAGGTTTTCTTTCAAATTCCGTTCGTTGCTAGTATAACACAACTGTTCCCTTTTCTGACGGTGAGTTTAAGCAGGAGCTGCCATTTGGCTTGTTGACAGTACTTACTATTGAAAATTAACTTGAATTCTTACAGAGAATTTTCTTCCATGAATACTGTCGCTTGAAAACGAATGCATCGAAGTCGATTTAGTTTTGATGCTTTTAACCTTGAAGAGTGAGAAAAAATTGGTTGGAGCCAAATCAGATAAATTTGTACTTGTTCAATTTTTAAATAGAAATTTTTTCAAAATCAAAGCAGTTTGAGGAATGGGAAAAATTTGGGAATATGAATTCTCATCAAACCTAAACTTTTTTGATGAACTTTTTGTCCCAATTGCCGAATTATACTCAGAAAATGTTTTTATTTGACACCACGATACTGAAAGCAAATAATTAACATTACAAATCATTTGAAGAGGATATTCCGAATCGTGTTAACTGGTTTGGCCGAATCAGCCTCAGCAGCTCAATTAAAGCTCATTAAGTTGATATTTTTTGAATATAAACCCACTCAATCAGTATTTTGTTTTTTGAAATAGTCGATGATAATCGAGTCTGTTTTCATGCCATCTGTGCTCATTTTCTGATTATAAGTAATTATTTGGTCGGAAGGTATCGTTAACTTATATCCAACTCTTCTTGAGGAGCTTACGGTAACGAAAATTAATTGAGAAAGATGATAACTCTCAATTAATTTTCGTTGCATTTCAAATAATTTGTTGTTTTATTTGCAGTAAAAATTTTTTTATTAAGCGCAAACATGAGTTATTTTTTAATCATAGAAGCGATTAGGTAGTTTTTAATCAGCATATGTATGGATTAAGATAACATAATAATATATTAAAAGATGAAATAGAGTAATTGAAGTTGAATATAAATTCTAAAAATTATTCAGTGATTAAGATATTTATGCTTCATTGCACTTATAACATTTGAAAGATTTATGAAAATATATAGGTAGTGTGAAAGTATTTGCCTATTTCGGTAAGTGTCAGTTGACACTACTTTGCTGTACGTGCCATGCACTGAGACATAAGAGCCAATATCCAGGCACCTGACAACACATACAAACAAAAAACATTTGCACATAAAAACACACAGCACATGCCAATATAAATATGTATGAATGTATGTTGGTGATCTCCTATGCAAAATGATGCTGAAACCGCAATCAATAAATAGGATAACTGTGCATAGGTGAACAGAATAGTGCCTATGTGCAAAAAGAAGAGATTTAAAATATAAAAAAAAAAAAAAAATTAAAAAGGTTTCTAAAGATGCCGACATGAGTTTAAACAGATTAACGAACACTCAAGTGACCATTCAAAAAAAAAAAAAAAAAAAAAATCACAGCAAAAAACACGTCAAATTTTAGGTATTGGCATGCTGCTCATTTTTGCTATTGTTAAATTCATATATTTTTAATCCTCTTGCACTTTTTTTTTTGCAATAATCCTCATTTTAAAAAGACATAACAATAAAGAAAACGGAAATGGATGCCATTATAAGTTTTTTTATTTCACAAAATTGTTTACTGCTCTTGTACCTTATGCACTTTTTTACTTAAATTATATTATATGTAGAAATATGTACATACTCGTATGTGAAAAATATTCTCTGCCGCATCAAATATCTGTATTTGGAAAAAATTCGCCAGCATTCCCCAAAATATGTATCTGCTTTGCTCTGCCATCTTCATACGGCTATTGTGTACCATAAGGACTTAACAATCAGACAATTGAATGCACCAGTACCGTTAGGTTTCCAAAAGAATTGACACAAAACACTTCCTTATATAATACTCCTTGAATAGTAGGTAAAGAAATAACAAAAATATAAATCCCTATTTTCTAACACTCAATTTTCAATATTAAAGGACATTCAGTGGCCAATTCGAAAATAAAGTAAATACATTTGCATGAATGCACATACATTCACATACAGTATAACCCGATCTGAGCACAACTATGTTATGAGTTGACCATTTCCTTCTTAAATATTTTCCTCTATTGTTTCGCAAAAACGGCGACGAAGCGACTCTACTCAGCCGATAAATGCCAGGACTTAGCACCTGAATTTGTCTAAATCAGCTTAAAGCTGTTTACATTTATGCTTGTATATACATACATACACAGCTACTTGTTGCAGCCAATGCAGATGAGCCTTTAAATAAACAAATTAATACAATGTTCTCGTCAAATTTGCTTTTGTTTGATCTTCGTATATACACATATAAGACATGTGTACATATGTATGTATGTAAATATGTGTAATACCTTATTTATATAGTACTTGTTGCAAAGTACTCACTTAACTGGGTGATTATGGCATGAGTGCGTGAATGACTGCCGCCAATGATTTTGGTATTCCATTGGTTGTGGTAAAGGACAAAGAAATAAATAAAGTTTGTCAAATGCCAAAAGATTTGCAATATGCTTAAGCGTCATTAGCACAAGTCAGAGTGAGTTGAAATTTCCATATGTGCATTATGTGTATGACAGGTGGATTTGAATTTTATGCGGGTGCAATTTGTGTAAATCTCAATAGTAAAGTGGTTGGGATTTTAGCAGAGATCATTGGTTAGATGTAGTTTTGTTTGCTGGCGACACTGAAAAATACTAAATCCCACAAAATATATGCTAATAAGGCATTAAGTTGAGATCATTCCTTTAATGGACTTTTTTTTTAAAGGCATTAAAGCAAAAAAATGAAAAATGCTTAATTGTTTATTTTTAAAGATAGAAACAGTGAGAAGTTAAATAATCATAAGCTGTTGAGCTTCTGTATACCAGCAACAAGACGCAGGATATTTACAGCAACAGTTTAGACTTATCTGGCTAGGAGCATTGAGGAATGTTTTTTGTATAATCCTTCGTTGGGACTGTCATTCAAGCTGCTCCAACCTGAAATCTTCACTTTAATAGGAGATAGGTTAAAAAAATTGAATGACCAGGAAGAGACATTTTCATTTTCAAGTCAAATGAAACATGACCAAAACAAGATGTGAGAAAGTCGAAGGCTATAAGCTATGAGGGAGACTTAATTTTTGCATTTTTTTTAATTTTCCTTGGTCTCTGCGGTGTCCTATAAAAAGCCATATATTCTTGAAGTCAATTTCATATTCGGTTGGAATCTGCAAAGAAAATGTTCCTGTATAGAAAAAAGAATTTATATAAATACACTTAACCAAAGTTAGTATTTCATGACCTCAAATATAGACACCAGTTAAACTTGGAAGAGAATACGTGGATGTAGTGATTAAGCAATCGAATTTTGATTGGAAAGGTTGCTTCTGTAATCACCGACTTTTGAAATACAAGTATGGTAAAGGAGTATCAATTCAAAAAGACATTCATGAACTCGAACTTGAATTCAATTTGCAATTTGCTGGTGGTTACTGTCTGAGATTAAGGCCACAACACTGTGTAAGGAATATGAGCCTCACAGTATAACTATTGCAAAAGCATGGTTTTTGATCATTTAAATGGAAATATTGGGTTTAATTATAGAACTGAAATTAAAAAAAAAATCCAAAAAATTATTTTAGAGATTTTATTTCTTGCCTAAAACCAGTACCCGCACTTTATTTTTGTTTTTCATTTTCTGGTATACAACTATTTATGTAATAACATTTTTAATTACCGGTTATATAAATGTGGTTTACTAGGCAGTTAACGAGGCTGAGAATTACGATTTGACTGTCGTTATATAACGTGAGGAACAGCACCCGGGAAAAGTAAAAAAAAATATTTTTAGGTTGTTTATAAGCATACATGTGTGTGTATATGAATTAGAATATGTTTATTACTTAAAAGTGTGTGTGGTAAAGAGTTAATTAAAATGTCGTTGAACTGAAGAATCTCAGAGGCAACATTTATGCGTTTTAATTTGAGATTATAAATTATTTCATGGTTTTTTTTTTATTTGTTTTACAACATAAAAGCAATTAAAAGCAACAGCTGTTTGGATGTGAATATATGAAATATTTTATGTAGATATAGATGTGTATTTTTCATACGTTTTTTTCGACACATCTTGGCGGCAAAATTGTCTACCACATAGGTACATATGTACTATACGCATACCAAAAATAAATGTGAGAAAAAAGCAAGAAATGTCTGCCAGTGATTTAAGTAATTAAAACTGAGTTTATGAATGGTTCACATCATATTTGCGTATAATTCTTTTAATTGGATCGTTTTCCTGATGAAGTTTCTGTGGAGGCAGTCCTGCTATAATGTGTGTATTATAGACGTACGTATGTACAATCATGAGATTATTATTGATAAAATAGCCAAATATTAAAAAAATTAAGTAAAATAAAATAATATGAAATAAAATAAAATAAAATAAAATAAAATAAAATAAAATAAAATAAAATATAATAAAATAAAATAAAATAAAATAAAATAAATTAAAATACAAAAAATTAAATAAAATAAAACACAATAAAATAAAATAAAATAATATAAATTAAAATAAAATACAAAAAATTAAATAAAATAAAACACAATAAAATAAAATAAAATAATATAAAAAAAAATAAAATAGAATAAAAAAAAATAATATAAAATAAAGTAAAATGAAATAAAAAAATAATATAAAAAAATAAAATAAAATAAAAAAAATATAATAAAATAAAATAAATTAAAATAAAATAAATTAAAATACAAAAAATTGAATAAACTTAAACACAATAAAATAAAATAAAATAAGATAAAATAAAATAATATAAAAAAATAAAATAAATAAAAAAAAACATTAAAATACATTAAAATAAAATAAAATAAAATAAAATAAAAAAAAAAATAAAAAAAAATAAAATAAAATAAAATAAAATAATATAAAATAAAATAAAATAATATAAAAAAAAAAATAAAATAAAAAAAAAATAAAATAAAATAAAATAAAATAGTGTAAAATAAAATAAAATAAAATAAAATAAAATAACAGGTTACTTTCATGTTTAACAGAAACAACACAACTATCGGATCGGATACACTCATCGTTTGTGGTATTTGCTGATTCGACATTATTACCCTCTAACAAACGTGTGCATTGTGAGTGTAAATATGTAAATATGTCTAAATGTGCTCCACTGTGCGTTTAATGAACCCGTTGGTTATCGGAAATTCTACTTATGACGTAGTGATAAATGTCGAGCAAAAGCAGTTTGTATAAAAGGTATATCAACACAGATAAAAACGATATAGTCATAAACTTGAGGAAATGTGTCAATGCCGTGCTTCGTGACGTCACGGTAACTACATCCGCTTACACATTATTTTGACATAATCAAGTAAGCTGCGGAACATAATTTTTTTTCTAATTTTAAATAAATATTAGAAATTGGCGCCTACATTGATGACACAATTGGTAATGTATAACTTCCGCTTATGAGTTGGCAAGTTAGCGACAGTTAGTTAGTGTGAAAAATAATATTGAATATTGGCATAGAGATATATACATACTCGTATGTATGTTTGAATTTATGTTCATTTATGTTTGGGTGCTATTACTAATTTTAACTGAGAAGATAAAAATAAATTTCACTATTTGTTTAAACTATTTGTTTGCATTGATTATGATGATTTATAGTGTAAGCAATCATGATAAAACATTCAGCGTGAAAAATACTCTTTTCAATTTTTTTTTTGCAAATCAAATATGTGTCTTTTCAGAAGTAACTGTTCTGGTTGATCATGAAGAGCTTAGTTGGTGAAAAAAGTCTAAAAATAGATTTCATCTGTTTACATACTCTTTAAATATAAATGTAATTTAATGTTTGTTGATTTTTGTCATCTTGTATCGGGTAGCACTTGCTGTTACGAGATTTGCTTTTATTAGCGCAATTACTGAAAAATATCTACCAAATTTATTTTAGTATATGTATACATTTGACTCGGCCGATTTGGTCTTATAAAAATATCAATACCAGCTATCACATGCTAACGTTAACTAAATAATACTATATTAGTACTACAAAATTTTTAAAATTTTTGAAAAAGTACTTTTTAGTATAGTAGTATACATACAATAAATTAATGGCTTGATACTGGTGCTGCTTCGGTCAATTTAATCGAAACGTCGTTACTATAATGATACAAAAATATAATGCAGAGGACCACGGGTTTCAAAATTATAAACTAAATTTAATTTCGTGTATTTCTGACATGAAATAAAGAGCTGTTCTTAAAATGGAAATGGTCGAGCTGTTTTCGATTACTCAGGAGCTAAACATTGCACAAAACACAATGAGGAACCTCCAGTTAAAGGCTGAACACACAAAAAAGTTCAATGTATGGGTGGCACATGAGTTAAAGAGAAAAGACTTAATGAACCGACCATCTGCGAAGCGCTGCTGAATCGACAAAATCGACCTTCTTCTGAAGTGGATGGTGACTGGTGAAGAAAAGTGAATCTCCTACTGTAGTGTCAAATGAAATCGATTGTGGTCGAAGGGCTGGTACAAATGGTCTCCGAGCGCCCAGCTTTGATCAACAGGTGGGAAGAGGGGAATTGTCCAATCTCTTGATTCGGATCTGTGAAGGAAGCAATAACGCAGAAGCGTCCAGCCTTGGCCAACAGGAGGGGAATTGTGTTTCATTAGGACAACGCTAAACCACTTACATACATCGTTAGTGACTCGCCAGAAGCTG
Source organism: Ceratitis rosa (assembly GCA_037013455.1). Lineage (NCBI taxonomy): Eukaryota > Metazoa > Arthropoda > Insecta > Diptera > Tephritidae > Ceratitis > Ceratitis rosa. Next base: position 25,624,167 of record JAWMAG010000008.1, read on the forward strand.
CGAGAGCTTAGTTAGGTGGTTCATAAGCATCCACCTTATAGTCTGGACCAAGCACCAGGTTATTGCTATCTATTTCTGAATATTCGTAAATAACTGACTTAAATCGCTGGGGTTATAAAAAGCGAAGTGCTACAAAAACATTTGGCACATAAAATTAGTTGAATGCCTTCTTTGTGTGTACTTAACATAACACATGTACACATTTACATATTATATTATATATATGATAGCACAGTTAATGCGCTTAGCAGCATTTACGACTGAGGTTTGGTCTCGGCGATAATTCGACAAATCTCAAAGTGTAACCAATATTGGCTTTTGTCAAGTGCCGCATTTATACCAGGCAATAAACACTTCTCGTGCGTCCTTTCGGCTCCCGCTCCTGCTGTTGCATGCGCAGATATGTATAGTGTTGCAAAGCGAAAAAAAATATCAGTAGAAGTACAGGTAAGGTAAGAAGATATTTTAGTGAAACATTCAACACTCAATCTTCCATTCAGAATCATCATATTTAACACGTTTAGCCTTGAACATGTAACACAGACACACCGTCCTGAAAGTGATGTGCACCGTGTCTTTTTTTTCTTGTGGGCGTAACAAAACTATTTGCGCACATACATACATACATACTGAAAATGTAGTTAAACAAAAGATATTTGCCTACACATAGCTAACCAATATTTAACAAAATGCAAAACAACAATAGCACAACTATAAATACCACAAAGGAAAACATTTATACAAATAAATAATAAATTTTCAAGGATATGTTGCTCTTTGTTTGTTTTATTGCTTTTGCATATTTTTATTTACCTATCTTAATCCTGCTCGCCTCTTTTTTATGCTTGTTGTTGCTCTCTTCCAACCGGGGTTAATGATTTTCTTATTGCAGATGGAAGCATAGAAGCAGATATTGTCCTTGAGATGTCCACTTTGTACAGTATATTACAGTATATTAAGTCCTTTGACGGATATTGGCACTTACATACGTACATATGTACATATATATTTACATTGTGGTGATTTGTTTCGGTAGGCCATTTCGATTTGGATATTTTAGGCTGTAATTCCCAGGAAATATGTGAAAAATCTATTCAAATCTCATTCACACCTTTTCGCTCATTTTTGGTGGGTAGTTGCTGTTGAAAGGTATATTCAAGCATACACGTACATACATAGTTATTATGCACGTACACAGCATTGAGTGTTGTGACGAGCCGTATGTCGTATGTTGAAGTCAGCCCGAAAATTGAAAGTTGAAAGTCATGTGTCGTGATGTGAATAGGTTTTGGAATATAGCGAGCGAATGTGAAATATGTGACGGTCATAAAGGTAAATAGATATATAAATATATATACTCGTATGTATGAAGATGTTTTATTCTTTAATTAGTACAAACATTTAGTTTGGAATGTTTTTAAGATAGTATACTGATGTTTTGTTGAATATATTTATATAGTATTTACAAATCTACTTAGTTACATATCCTTCAAAAACTTGATGAGATTTGGACCAGTCTACCCCAGTTTTATTGGGGAGACTTTTTAAGGCCAGGTTCATCTAAACAATTTTCAAAAAACCGTAAATGCTAGTAAATACTCTTAGAAATAACATAGAATTTGCCCTGAAGGTGCGCAATATCAAAAAGTAAGTACAGAAGAGGGGTAAATCCGGACGAACAAATAGTTTAAGCGCCCTTTTCTCGAAACCACGTTTTTTCAACTGGATGACACTCTCAGTTAGAACCTATTGAAATTATAAACATGAACTAAACGCCATTTAATTTCTAAAATGTTATTTAAAAGATTTATATACAAATAAAATGGAAAAAGGGTAAAAAAATTAATAAGTCCGAAATTTTTTTGTTTTTTTGGCCATAGCCAATGCGATGCAGAATAAGAAACTGGTTTGATATTTTGCTTTCAGATAATTCGTTTTACAGTTCAGCAGCAATTTTAAGATTCGCCATTTAAAAAAAAAATATTTTTTTCAATTAACATTTTTATACCTCATTTATCTACAAAAAGTTTGATTTACATTTTTTGGAGGAACCTGACCTTAAAATAATTGATGAACATTTTCTCACCGATTTAAGAATTGTTCGGAATCTTATTCAGCTAAATTTAGGATCATTTTGTGATCGAGATACTTAAGCAGGTTTTCATATGTCTGGTTTGAACTGGTTTTGGATTGCTTCACCAACAACGAGAATTTTAAAAGCTGGGGTACATACGAGTACGCCGATAGGTTACTTGAACAGCAAGCAGTGGACGGCGAACGAAATTTTCATTAGCGATAAGACACATTTTTCAATCGAGGGATACCTAAATCAGCAAAGTTGTCAAATTTAGGGCTCCAAGAATCCTCAAACAATTGATTACACAAAAAAAACTTACCTTTTGGTGCGCTCTTTGGTCCGGAGGTGTGAGAGAACCTTACTTCTTTAAAATCGACAACGGCATGACCAACAATTGAGGAACACGTCTTGAACAATATATGGTTTCGAGAAGAAGGTGCCGTATACCACACAAAACGAGCGAATATCGATTTATTACAAGACAAATTTTCCCGCCACGTAATCTTTCCACCCAGATTTTGCGTTTTGGCACAGTTTGACTTTTTTTGTGCTTGTGCGGTTAAAGGTTTACCCTTGGGCACTTGAAAGCCTACATTCGTCAAATTATGTGCTAAAAAGCGATTGAAAGTTACATAGGAAAAAATTATTTCAATTGCATTTCACATACGTTTATTACGTTTATTTATTAAGATTTTTTTTTATCGAAAATCATCGATATCGGAGAACTATATCGTATAATTGCCATACAAACGATTTTTTAAGATTTGAAGAAATTCGGGATTCTATCTACGAATATACATTAACACCGAAAATCATTGAAATCGAAAACTTTTTCATATATTCATACAATTTTTCAGATATAAGAACTAATATTTAATCCTTAAATGAAATTCCTTAAATTTGATATGGTCTTAAAAAGTATAATGAAAGGCATTATCAGAGACAGCTCTCCTTTCTTGTTTTAGCATTGTTGATTAATATAAATTGGGATCCTTTTTTGTCTTTTTCAGAATCATTCACTTAAATAACTTTATTTTAAGACTTGATTAAAATTATTTTTGAACCAAGGCTATGGTCGTTTTGAAGTCCCTTCTGAAACATTTTCAGACCGGTTTTCATTTATTCTTAATTCTTTGACATCGTAATGATTTTTGCAAAAAATTCGTAAAGATATTTTTGAGCTATTCACAAATTTATATCCGGACAAATTTTAAACTTTGCTCCATATTTTTGTTTTAGGATTAGTTAAGGTCCCGTAAGAAGGTAAGAATTTTTTTTTATTTCTTCATTCCTCTTTCACCTTGCGTTATATTGACGATGGTAATCTTTTGTAAGGTTGATCAATTGGTCACTGACTTATTCAAATTGTGGAACTTCTTTAAAATACTTTCAAAAATGTTTCCAATTCGCTGGAGCCACGATTTAAATCACAATGTGCAGATGAATTGTAATCTGGAGGGATTTTGTTCATGGGAAACAGTAGACAAATTCTCCGTAGCTGGTGACACTGCATTATACCATTTAATCAAGATCAAGTACATTCATTTTAAGGGGACTCTTCAACACTAATCTCAAAATATTCCACTTCTGAACACTTTTTTTCTACAGTTGAAATAACGTAGGCTGGCAGGTAGTAGGCCCCTTGATGATCATTTTGCCTGTTAGGTGTACAATCCCAGGCAAAGAGAAATTCAATTATATTACAAATTATGAATTTATGAATTGTCTTGAGAGAATTTTATACTTGAGCAGGTTGCTGGAATTGGACCCACACTTTTGGTATTGAACAAATGAGAATCTTTGTAAAATATTGGAGTTATAGCGAACTCTATTGTAACATAAGAAAGTTTAGAGGAGAATATATAATTATATTTTATTCATTATTATTATTATTATTATTTAAAAAATAATTTGAATAGGAAATCATATTTAACTCTCAGCCTCTTTACTTATTTAGACCCACTAGATTCGCTTAAAAGTTTAGACATTGAAGTCTTCGTTTCTGCACAGCCAGATGTAAATTGGCTTATCATTGTTTACAACTTTAATCTTGCACCAACCCAGTTGGTCACACCTCGAAAAAGAGAAAACTGAACCAATCTAACCATATCTATAACATTTTGTGGCCTTATGGAAAATTTGTTATGCATTTCATGCTCAATATGATTTGTTTGCTAAATTTAATACCGCACACGCGGCAAATCCAATGTAACCCACGCTAAGAAGACGAACGAAGAAGCTGCACGACGTCCTGTTTATAGTACTGCCAGCCAAAATGGAACGAAATCAACCATACCGCCACGTCAAACGGAACGGTCAATCAACTGTGAGTGTAAAGAAAGGCGAGTGATAAAGAGAAGCGAAACTCATGCCACGATGCGAACGAAAGAAATTGCCAACTGTCGATTTGTCTACCTCAACGTGCGGCGGCGCGCACTTGTCCATGGGGCCACGCTAGCACCTACAAAGTGGTCGAGGTACGAGTTCGACGGTTCGAGAATATAAGAAGTGGCATTACTTCGTGCGTGTGCGTGCATGTAGAGTGCACGTGGACGACTGGTGCTCGTGACGCGTGAGTATAGGCAGGGAATATACTCGTACATATACGTTGGTACAACCGTGCGCGGGAATTTCGTCGCGAAAGATAGCTACGCGAGCATACAACTGCGATTAGTTATGGTAATCGACACCGTAATTTAAGCGTGACACGGATTTTCTACCTCTCTCACACCTATACTCATACATGCACAAAAAAAACATGTTGTGTTGGCAAGAGATACGAAGGATATTACAAATATGGATGTATATACATACATACATATATAATAAGCAAAAGATAATTTGGCCGACGTTGTGGGCATCTTCAGCGGCTGCTGTGACGAATACGCGCGCAGGTAAACAAAACACAACACCACATGAGGATATGCCGATCGAATTTACATACGCGTTCATTTGTATGTACGTATGTATGCATGTGTGAACCAGTGAAAATTTGTCATTTTTATGCTTGTTTTCGAATACAGTAAATGCCTGGTAAGTAAAAATCCTAAAAATTTGCGCTTGGAAATATTAAGAGTGAAAAAAAATAGATAACAACTGCAAAATACATTTCACAGTTACCTTGAATACATTTTCAACACTTCATACCAAAGATCCTTGTGCATATTTCGTCGCTGTAAGCATACAAATGTACGTATAAATGTAAACCTCAGACAAAATGTGGCCAAAGTATAGTGGTTATCAAATACTCTTGTGACACTTTCCGCAAACACAATTCTACAATTGTCAAATGGTTAACACAAATACTCGTACTTACATACGCGGCACAGCAGTCCACTATTATGCGCGCCACATACACAGTTTCTTATGCTCCTCTGATTAGTTGTCCTTAGTCAATATAAATGATACCCGCTGTTTATTGTTGGCCATGCGCGTGAAAAATGACTTCATTGCTGCGCTACATCGTGCTGTGCCGCGCTACTCAGTAGCGACCTTTCGCTGTTGTGGTAGCGCCGTCAGTGAGGTATGTACATATGGATGTTTATAGATAGCTATAAATGGTAAATGAGTGAAATCGAATTATTGGAAGTTCTTGGTACAACAGAACGGGAAGCGCTCAAGGTACATATTTAACTTATGAAGCGAGTGCGAGTATTTTTGTGGCTGTGGTACTTAATGAAAGGCTTGGCTAAGTTAATTTCTCACGTGTGCCACTAATTGTTCAGTGCCTTGTTTGCATTTTAAAAGAATATGTAGATGTGTTGGATTTTTATGCAAAATGAAAAACTCTGTGTCGCTCAAAAACTTGTGCATTTATTCAGAACTATCACAATCTGCTATAAATTAGGTTAGATTGTACTGACGATATCCTTAGAGAACTTTCCGATGGAAATTAAAAGTTTTCGGCAGAGCTCCTCCTCCAGTTGGTGATATGCATTTTGTTGTTTTTCCAACAAATGGAAAGATCTACAGTTTGTTTTAGTCACCTCTGAACGGCTCTGAGCTTTTAAATGGCTTGATATTTCTTTGCGAGAAGGTAGTCAGAAAAATTACTTTTCTATAGTTTAGGATCTTGGTCTAGCCAGGACGCAAGCTCTGGCCTTTAAAGTGGCAGTACGCAGTGCTAACCACACGGCTTTTGCTGCCTTCAGCGGTTCAAATAAGTTATTTTTATAGATAGACATATGTATATATTAGGTAAAGTAAAAAGTTCGTTCGGGTTTTTTTTATGCAAATGGTTCCAAACGGTTTTCTGGATTATCTTTAGTTCCTCAGCAATTAAATAAGTGCTCACGCGATGTTCTGTTTCCAGTATTTCCATGATTTTATCGCAATTTTCGACGACAGGCTTCCCGGCGAGTGTTGCATCTTTGACATCGAAATTACCGGAACGGAACCTAGCAAACCACTTTTGTGCTACACGCTCGTTTACAATATCGGGCCCATAAACTAAGTTAATGTTTCAACCGCTTTGGCTGCTTTTTCGCCTTGATCGAAGAAAAATTGGAAAATTTAGCGATTTTTCTCTTTGCTGGTGTCCATCTTTGACGAGCGCTCACAATGTACTGAGTCAATCAATCGAAAAACTGGCATAGGCAAACTTTTAGCGCGAATAAACGCGTTTTTAGCGCCGTATAGTATGACATGATGCGACACGTAACACTAGTACTATCGACAATAACGCCATCTCTTAGATAAAAACCGAACGAAATTTTTACTTTACCTAAAACGAGTATAAGTACATTCCCTACAGAATATGGTTGGATGAAAAGTTGCCTGATGTTGGATCCTGAGTGTATAGGGAGAAAAAGATCGATACCCACCACATTTCCGTTGATATCACAAAAACGGGCTACGTCTTCTCACCGTGTTTGAATTTTGTATGCCAGCATTTGAAAAGTAAGATGCTCTCTCGACGAACAAAAACCAAGCTCTATAAGTCACTCAACGTTCTGGATGGTGCAGAAGCATCTAATGAGTCGGTTCTATGAATTTTTTCATAGAAATGTTTTTCGGGAGATTTATTTCTGTATATAGAGACCACAAGTATCAAGGTGATGTAATTATGATTTGTTAAAAATGCAAAGGAATATTGAATAGTTCATGGCTTCGTTGGTTAGTTGATATCGTCTGGATAGACAAAAACATATTGGGAATTTCGATGCAGTACCTGTTGATGGAAGCAGGGGATGAGGAGTCCCTCACTCCCTTTGAATGATCAAATGGAGAGGAACAAAGCTTTACTTGATGTATTCGTTTGGTGTCGATTCGTGAGAGGAAGAAATGACTAACACTCTATTGTTGCTCTATATGAGTATTCGCGCAAGTCAAAGTTCGTAAAAGGAATACATTTTACCTACTAACTAAAATGATACAAGAGAAAGAGGAGAGAGGGAGAGCAGGATATTCCTTGTTATAGACAGAATTACCTGCTAACTAAAATGATACAAATGATTAGTCAAATATGCATTTTTGAGTATGTTTCAATTGAATAATAAAAAATTAAAAAAATTTTATATTGTTAATACTGTTGATAGACCGTAATAGCGCTTTTCATATGCTTTAAAATTTCTATTTTTTTATATTTTTTTAAAGGTTATTCGGCATAACCTTTCCGACACATCTGCAACTCTTTCATCAAGGTCATGCATAAATTAAAATTTAATGGCCAATCGCCAATGTTACGCAGTCAACTATGATGTCATGCGATCTGTATATCGAAAGACAAATAGTTTGCAAATTAAACCAATCGCGAACGCAGCGCAAAAGAAGATTATAAACGAAGTAATACAGTAAATCATGCAGGCAATCTAAGCAATAAATCAAATGATTACTGTTTTTTAACCTAAAATAATGTGAAGCTATAGAAATCAAAAAAAATAAAAAGTATAAAAATAGAAAATAATTATTTGACCGTTTGATGTTTGGATTCCTTCTTCATCCATTTTTTGCCACAACAAGATCTTCAATGAATTTCAACAGGGCGTTGAAAAAAATGCATGCAACCAAAAGCGCTTGGTGAGGTCCTGATACAACATAACTGTTCATTTTACGTTTTCTATTGTTGTTAATATTCCGTTTGATTGTTGTGTGTTTTGTTGTTTACATATATCTTTATTGTAGAATTGTCAGGTGTTGGCAGTAAACTGACGAACAATACCAATGACAGGCGAACAAAAATCGGGAAGTGCTTTCATACGACGCAGCCAAGTAAGTGTATATATTTATGTACTCGTACATACGCACAAACAACAAAATCCATTGCAGTCTGTACGGCTGGCAGCCCAACTGTGTTGGTAGCGTTGAAGTGTCTGCAATAAATAGAAGATTACAAGCAGCTGCTTGTTGGAGGCACAGGACACGATCAAGATGTTGACTGCGCCACACAGAAGACAGCAGAAAATTATATTACAAAAGCCGCCTGCATACTCATGCACACATACATACATATGTACCTACATATGCTTACAGTACACATGTCCTGGCATTTGTTGGTTTACCTTTCGTATTCTCTACTTTTCTTTTAAATTCACATCAATAACTTATTGAATTGTGGGATTATTTCTATTTACAACAACATACACGTATTGCCTTTTATTGAATAGTTTGGATCCTTCATTTTATTATATATGTACTTCCTCTTGGCAACACTATTTGTTCGAACATTTGTTTGAAAGATGCGATTGCTAAGCAACTTTGGAGTCTGCTCCTCCATGGGATATCTTTGCGGCTGTAGCTTTGCAGTGTCATTCTATACCTTTACAAGACTCTTTATTACATACATACTCACACATACATACATATGTTTGTGTGTTCGTTCTTATGTCAACGTGTCGCCGTGTAATTCTTATTTGTTTGATACTCTTTTGTCTATCGTTTTGAAAGATTTGATCAGTTTTTAATGAACTTCATTCATGTTTGAATGACTTTGATCAGCTCCGCTTAGCTGTGTCTTATACAAAGATGTTTCACCTACTTACATGCATGCATGCATATACATATATGTACCTACATAAATATGAGTACATATGTTTATATTGATTTGGTGTGGCAGAACAATGAGTACTTCAACAAAGTCTACGCATGTATGTATGTATATACTTTATGTTATGTATGGAAGTAAATGTGTGCGTGTTTTCAGGAATGTGCTGGTGTCATTGAGGTTCACGTATATCCTATCGCTGATCGATGTTCGATCATACTACCAAATGCTTTGATAAATAAATAAATAAATTAATAAAAAAAATATATATCGAATGCCTTGTGATCGTATGCACAGTCTTTTTGGCAGATTTGCATGCACACTAGCATTTTCTGGCCACCTTTGCATCGCCATTCATCATTATGTTAGTACTGGAATATTTGTAAAGTTGGGTACTAGTACTTGTAAACATACAATAAACATAAAAACCGGGAAGATACTACGCTGAGCTAGAGGAGAAATCGGATGATAAGATTTTCCGGGCCGTGAACATGGTATTGAAGCCAATTAGAATTAGATCTTTGTCAAGTGTTTTTGAAAAAAATGTACCAGGAAGCTACTCATTAATTTTCTCAGAGTTCGCAAGCTCCTTATGGTTTTCAAAAATCTCCAAATATCCTTCAACTCAATGACACATACTGGATTAAATACAAAACATAAGGATGACACATATTGACAGCTGCACCGGTCAAGGGTCTCGAATATGGAACTTATGTAGCCAGAAATGTTAGCTACGGCCTCAAATGACTTACTGGATTTACATAAGCAAGTTTCGATATACCCATACTATCTTATTGTGTTAGAACTAGAAAGTAAATGCCGCATTAATGCTCCGAAAGGTAGGCACCGGATACGTTTGTTAGATAAAGCTATCGCATTGAGAACTATCTTGTCAAATGTTTACTTAGTCAACCTCCATATCAAAGGTGTATGCTTGTATTAGCGCCGCCCGAAAGCCCTAGACAATTGTGAAGGCCAAGTACAAGTCATTTATTTCTTTTAAAGCAGGGAAGAAACGGCGAAAAGCAAGGCTATCAGGAATAGTGATTTTAAAAATTGAAGCAACTTCCCCGTCCAACAGCATTTTTCCCTGTAACAGCGCATGCTCAACAAGCAGATGAGTTTATTAACGATATCAATCGGAGCTAGATAGAAGGATAAAATGTAATTCTTAGCCAATTTTAGGTACACCTTCTGTGCGTTTCGGGACAAAATAGTTGCTATTAAAATATTCCCAACTTTATGAAAGTCTCCAACCGCAAAAAGGTTTTTCAAAATGTCTTAGCTACTGTGTGAACTACGTTATAGAAATATGGGAGCTTGAAGCTTAATGAAGAGATAATGTCACGTGCGTCACTATTGATACTTACTCTACATTTTTTTGTTCCTCTACTCTCTGGTTAAATAACTATAGAAGAGATGGACCCATCAAAATCTTTGTCTGTCCGTCTATTTGTATGCAAACTAGTCCCTCATTTTTCAAAATAATTCAATAAAAATTTGCGGGATTTTCACATTTAAACGATCATTTGTCGGTACCAGCCAAATCGGTATACTAAAGCATATGACCTCCATACAACCGATTTGATCTAAATTGAGGAATTGAACAAAAAAATGCATAAAAAACACTTAAGAATCTAAAGTTTGAAATAAGGTTTTAAGACTTCTCTACTCTCTTCTTTCTTGTTTCGTACATGTTTTGGTTGCCTAAGAATTAAGAAATTGATCTGCCAGGTTCAACATGAGAAAATATTTATATGAACCAAATCCTTAAGGACTTACTTGACTGTACTTCTATTTCCTACCGCCATGGCCTCAAGGACCTTCATTAACTAACCAATTGGGTTGTTCATTAAAAGAACATTAAAATTCCATTTATGACTCGAATCATTAAAATAAAAAAACCAAAAAAATAATAATAAACAAAACCACAACGATGAGACCCCAAAAATAGCCCCCACTCATTATCAAGAGTGTATAATCAGTAGCGGAAATAATAATTCAAAAATCTTTATAAGTAGAATTAAATAAAAAAATGTAAGTTAAATGAATAAAAGACAGACAACAACATGTCCCAAACAATAAAATATAAAAAATTATAACAATAATGGATTATGTATCACTGGCACATACATACATACATTTGCATTTATGGCCATAAAAAATTCTAAAGAGCTAACCAACTGAAAAGTAAGATATTCATAATTAATTGTTGGCGAATGAACACATTTTCAACATTGTCCACATTTTGTACTAGTTTTTATATACATACGTATGTGCTTTTTGGTGCCCCAAAATGAAGAAACGAAGTAGAAGAAATAGCAACAAACGATCAACAAATTACTGCACGTCTGAGCAGCTAATGAAAAAGAAAACTAATAAAACATAAAGATTAGAATCACTTTTGCTTGCCACAAGGTGAAAAGGAAATACAAAAAAAAAAAATAAATAAATAATAACAACAACACTTCCACTGGCATTTGTGTCAAACTGAGGGAAAAAGGGTTTAATGCAAGCAAAGCTGGTGCGGTGAGTTTGTGGAGAGTTCATTGAGCGCCACCGTGTAATAACTGCATTGTAGATATACATACATATATACATATATTTATGTACAAATGGGTCACAGGAGTATACAGAGTGGCCACATAACATCACATCCACTCAATGGAGCCCACGTACGGGAGCTGTATTGGACATGTTGGACTAAAAATTCGTACGCTTATATGTAAATATGTATTAAATAAATGTAGCTCATGGTGAAATTTGGTTTAAAAAATTTGTCAGATGAAAAGATTAGCAGACACCATAAGCTAATCCCGTACTTACTTTTTTACCTTTACATGTATGTACATATACGTGTATGTTTCATATAAATGAATGTATGTATGTATGTATTATATGAATATGTACAGAAAAATGTAACAACTGATCACAAAAACATAAAACATGTTAAATATGTAAAAATCCGTACGTGTGGCACCCAAAAGTTAAATAGAGCAGTTGTTAAGAAAAAATACTATGTGTGTAGTAAAAAAAAAAACTATGTGAAACAAATTTTGTCGTTACAATAGTTTTTTAGCCCAATGAATAAATGCAGAGAGGTATAACAATGTCTTACACGTTTTCCTCTCTCCAATTAATAACTCAGGGTTCTCAGAGCAGCTTCTTACTTCGTCACCCTTCCCTGTCGCAATGCATCTGCATCACTTTTCCAATATGTCGAGGGTCTAATTTTTTATAGAAAGGGTTATACGTTTGTCCTAAATTCATCTGCCTTCTTAACACTGATGAGCTTATGGGAATGGCTTATCAGCGGAATTTTCTTGAGGATGCTCCCGGTTGTAACGGTATAAAAATTTTTCTGTACTCCCTCCATGTAAGTACTTAAGTTATGTTGCTTTCGCAATAGTTGCTTTTGAGAACCCTCCTCATATGCAATTTCCTATCTACTGCATTCTAACCTTCAATCACATTTGCAGACTAGATGTTTGCCGAAGCTGCCGTCATTCCTTCTATATAACATCTTTAATAAGGAGGATCCTAATACAATGTTTTCCAATGAAAGGTGTTATTTTGATATTCTAAAAAGAATGTTAATTTTTGTCATAATGATCGAATGTTTATTTCAATTAATACTCGTAATAAGAATAAATAACAGCGAAGTGGTCGCCACGGCTATACTTATCCTTTTTATGAAATTTTCCATCACCAAATCGCAAAGTGGCTGCTGTATGTCCTTATTAGTTGCACGAATTCCATCTTTGAGGCCTTGAATGAACGTTGGTCTGTTAACGTAGGCCCAAAGGAAGAAATCGCAAAATGTCAAATCAGAACACCCCGGTGATTGCGATCATCTCTTCGAGAGATAACACGATCCGGAAACTTTTCCCTTAAAAGATGGCTTCGTGGCTTGTGTGGCCCGTAGCTCCATCCTGTTGAGAGTAGACGTTGTGCAGATCAATACCATCCAATTCTGGCCCGAAGAAATCATTAATCATCTCTCGATAGCACAATCCATTCATTTTTGAAAAAATAAGGTCCAATAAACCGCTCAAAACAATTACACTTTAAGGATGGATAAGCTTTTAAATAATAAATTTTGAGTTTGCCGAGCCTCAGATGAGACCGTTTTATTTATTGACGTAGCCATCGAGGTGGAAATGGGTCAGAAGATTTTTCGATGAAATTCCGTATAATTTTCATGCCCGCGACGTTGTTGATAATCGACCGGCATTAGTTCTTGTGTTAACTGAACTTTTTAAGCCTTAAGACCCAAGTCTTTATGCAAAATACGGTATAATGTCATTTGTGGAATTCCAAGGAACGACGAAGAGGAATGAAATGGTCTTTTATAGATGCCAAATAAGTCATAAATGTTACTAAATGGATTCATGCTAAAAAATTTCGAGTCAAGTATTTGCCCTAACTGTTGCGACAATTCTTGGTGGATATTGTAAATTCCGTTTAGGGTTGCATGTATAAACTCTCTTCAGGGAAGTCTTTCCTGCAAATATAATGCTGTGAGTTTTCGACTATGACGACTTACCACCATTGCTCCCAAAGCTATTTCGATGGAATAGAGTACTATTAAAGAATAAGTGCCCTTTGGATGACTTATGAGCAATTTACTAGGTCACTATCTTAACGTACTATCTTCACGTCGATGTGTATGTGCTATACGAGGTATCACAATTAAGTAATGAGACTGATTCCATAAAAACCGTATATTTCAAAATTATTCTACAACTCCGCCATCTCTTTCAAAGTAGTCCCCTTGGGCAGCTATACAACGATTCCAGCGCGTTTTACATGCTTCGTAACATTGCTGGAACGCTTCGAGTACCCTCGTCACGGCCGCCTGGATATCTTCAATCGACTCAAAATGGTTTCCTTTGACCACCGATTTTGATCTAGGAAACAAAAAAAGGCACAGGGCGACATATCCGACGAATAAGGCGGTTGTTGTAACACGGCGATCCCTTTAGAGGCTAAATACCGGGGAACGCTGAGGACGGTGTGGCACGGCGCGTTGTCGTGATGAAGGATTCAGTTACGAGCGATGTCTGTGAGTCGTTGGAAAAAATTCTTTGTGGACGATTCCACGGCTATCAAAAAAGACAATAATCATCGATTTCACCTTCGACTTGCTCATGCGAGCTTTATTTAAACTTAAACCCTTTATGCCATTGAAACACCTGGGCACGACTAAGAGCACTATCACCATGCGCGACGAGCACCACGAACACACGTTAACTCAACACGACACAGCAGGCGAACTAAACAAGCTAGCAAATATTTCAATAGAGAGGAGAAGGATGTCGGGAGAAGGGAAAGGGAATTTTAAGGTCACAGGGTTACCACAATCGCGGCAATATAATCAGTCTCATTTCTTAATTGTCACACCTCGTAGACTCCTAAGCTTATCCATGAAGTCAAGGAAAACACACAATTGAAACTAACGATTTTAAACTAAGGCGGTAGTGTAATCGGCTATCTGCCTGTACCCACTCCCTAATAATTTCAATCACTGCCTGCCACCGCATTAAAAAACTGACGTGATATTCTCCAGTCCGTTAATATCCTGATAGCTCTGAAGTAAGGGGTGCTAAGTTGCACTCAATATAACAATAAGTAGCCTGCTAATATTTCACAATCACCTTAATGTGCGCTTCACAAATTAAAGTAGAAGTTTGAACGAAAAATACCTGAGTCGCTATAAAAACGCCCAAATTTGTAGCCTCCAACAGGAAATACCCTGAATGAGGCGTTACAGTATTTTTCTTTAATGAAGCACAGATAATTCACAAGTGCATCGCATCATGCTCGAGTCAAGGCTGTACTCGAAAGTACTCGTACATACAAATGCGAGTAAGTAAACACAATAGTCGAATGAGCGAGCCCAAGCATCATTCTCACTCTCCCTGGCTGTGGCAAACTGATAAGAGATCTTTAGTGTAGTTGCATCGCTTGCATATTAAATCGTTCAACCGCAACTACAAATGCAGCGCCAACAACAGTAAGCTGCCACATAATCAGCTAACAAAGGCTAATGCTGGCGGTAAAAGGCGGTGAGCAAACTACCAGTGGGATAAATAAAATAAATTAAATTGAAAAAAAAAAAAAAATTATAACGACAAATCATGTGACACGTACGCATTACAAAAACAACTAGCATGAAAACAGCCTCCACGCCACTGTTGTCTGCTGCAGCTGTGGTAGGGTCAAGAGGCGGGCAGTTATTGGTGCGCATTTACAAAAAGGTGGCATTGCTGCTGCTGTTGCTGCAAGTTGACAATCACTTTGTGCTGCTGATTACTGAGTGATAAGGATTTTTTTTTGTTTTTTTTTTTTTGTTTTATCCGTCTGTTTGTCTGTCGTTTCAATGCTTTCATTGTTTTATTAACATTATATTCATTTTTATTTCGTGTTGCATGGGCGTAACTTCTAAATATGTTCACCTTTTATTTCATATTTTCCTTTTTTGCTCTTTGTATTTCTTTTCTCCATTTTTTTATTTCATTTCATTTTTTTTTCACTTGCCAGGAATGTGAGAAAGTACATTGCGCTTTGCTGCGAAAGTAAGATGCTGCCGAAACGTTGTAGCGATTTGTTGTTGCTGATAAAATTTAATAACAATAGATTTAAAGAGTTTTGATGGTAATAAAATTTTATTTGTAAGTCATAAAATGCTGAGACAAGTCTATATACGAGTACCTCTATGAGTAGTGTAGTAAGTAGTTGGGTAATGGTATGTGCATTAATGTCGTTGCGACACGAGGTAGATGGTAGCAAAAGAATTTATGATGCCGCAAGAGCTATGAACTCCTGATTTAATTACCACTTTTCTTCTATTCTAGTATATGCTGCGAAGGATATTTGCTTGAGTTGCCAAACGTTTGAATGAATAGCTGATTTGCTTCAACTGATTTGCTTCAACAATTTCTAAGCTGGTACTCGATGAAATTATATAATATATAGAAGGCAAAATAGTTCCAAAGTCCACAGACATGTATGGAAATGGATCACTTAATAACCGCACAATACGTTAAAATTGTTCAAACTTACTACAAAAATGGTGATTCAAGTGTGACCGTGCTTCGTGCTTTAAGAGGAGACTATCTTGCACATAATCGTCCAACTAAACAAGCAATTTCTAGCATTAAAAAAAAAAATGTTGAAGAGACAAATACAGTAAGATCTATGCATCATCGTTCTGCTCGTTGCTTCTCCAATACCGCTGCTGCAAGTGAAAGTGTAACCGAAGATCCCAATCTGCCTATTTCTCAACGTTCTAAGAGCTCCAACTCAAACAACAACTGAAGTCAGCTGACGATTCACAACGCCGTTCATACGTTGATTGGATGCTTGAACAAAAACAAATGGACTGAAAGTTTTCGAACAAAATTTTTTTCAGCGACGTGATGCATACTCCACTTCTCAAATAATTGAAGAGAGACCTTAACAACCAAGAACATACCGTCTGGGGCGCTTTTTGATCCGGCGGTGTAACGACTAGGACAATACACGGTGTGTCCCAAAAATAACCGAACTTTTTGGATATAAAATAGTAAAATACACATTATATTATCTTTGAAAGTTATTATTTATTCAAAATAGGTTCCATTTGACTCAAACACAACGTTTGGAACGATCAACCAGCATAGATGTTTTTATGTCATTTATAGAAATGTTCTTCAGTACCTCGGTTACGGCTGCTTCATTTTTTTCAATTTTTTTTAATTTTTTAAACTTCAATTTCAATTTTTTCCAAGTTTGACACAAAATTTTATATTTGCTCTTTGTTCCATTTTTTTGTAGAACCATAAGCACATTTTTGGTTTTATTGAAATGGCTGTCACTTTTACATCTGTCATCCGACTTACATGAAGTTAGGTGCGTTTGAAAGAGGATAAATGTATCTTTTTAATGTTGCAAATTTTCAATAGATGGCGCTGTATGTTGTATGATTTAAATATAAAGTTCGGTTATTTTTGGGACACACCGTGTATGTGGTTTCAACAAGACGGTGGTCTAGGCGATGTGAATTGGCCACGGAGATCATGTGATTTGACATCCTCGGCCTACTGTTAGTGGGGCCACGCGATAGATATGGCTGAGATACCGCTCAAAAATGTTCCAAGAAGTGGTCGAAAATTACCTCAAAGGGATCGAAATTTGCATTTATATATAATGCTAAGATTTAACCTTTATAATAAAAATGGAATTTCATGAAAAAAGTTATTTTAAATGCATTTGATTTACGTTTATACCATGATGGAGAACGTCAAACCAAAGTCCTCATTTAAGCTGATTTTTTAATTTTTTTTGAACACGCTAAATGTGAAAAAGAACGAGGGAGTCAAGGGTGTAGGATAGAATGTATCACTTGGTCTCCACGACGAAACCTCTTCAGATTCCAACAGATTGTATTACAATCCCCTGGATTGAAAGACTCGAAACCAAATCGACTATAAACTGATAGAGCTAACAGTGAGCACTCGTTAACAACTCGGGTTAAGTAAATTGTTTGATTGCATTTCAAGCTCTTTACGTATCGCCACAAAAGGATATCGTGAACTTCATCCTTGCGTTTGGCTCCTGCGGCTAAATATGCAGACGGCAAAACTCGGAGCTATTCTGTGCTAATGGAGAATGGTATTAATATTATTGTTTAGGTTAGGAAGCTTAGTTAAGCCAATTCAACTTCCAGAGGTTACTTTTCTTGTTTGATCGTCAGTTCGGAGTCAATCGCAACAAACGCGTTGGCCTTTTGTCGGTTGGTGACTAAAATCACGCAGCAGTACAGCAAGCACAGTCTCTGTCCGTGGTGTAGTAATTGCTTATGCTTAAAAAGATAAAAAATAGTTTTGGTCGCTTTAATGATTTTCTTATATCCGGTTCGGCGTAGTATATCTGAGCTGTCTATATATACGAGTATGTATATACATACATATGTGTAAAGGTTTGCCAGGGAGCTTTATTCCGCATTTATCGCAATCACAAATAATATTTAAATATTTGAGCATAATAGCCCGTCGTCTATTTGTTCCTTCTTGAGCAATCCTAAAACACTGTACCTACATATATACCCTCTGGATTTTAACTATGCCAAGCTTCGCATAGAACACCTGTGACCCTCGAATTTGGTACCCCTGAGGTGTATGGTCCCTGCTCATTTCGTCGGAATCTTAATTTTTTCCGAGCGCTCTACATGTTCAACTTGTCTTTAGATGTCTATGAAAATGAAGTCGCTGCACAAAAGTATTTGCCTGTGAAATATTCCTGATTTGCCCCCACTTTAAATCGCACAACCAAAAGCACTTCCTGTCTCTTATAGAGTTTATCTAGGTTCCTCCTACTTAACGTCTTTCTTTCTTTTATTTCATCATCTCAGTTGTATGCCCAACAGCTCGTCGAGGAGGATTCCATGCGAAAACATGCATTTCACGATCTCTTATGATAAGGTACCTCCTGTGGACCGTAGGCCAATATATAATACTGCTTTTCTGGGTACGATCCGTGGAATTTCAGCTTAGCCTGGCTTCAAGGAAGGCATCCTGTTATTAAATCTGTAGAGCTTCTCATTTGTACTGAAGAGACGGAACCTGTGCGCCATATTCTTAACTTTTATAAACTCTTTCAGCAACAACTCAGTCAATTAAAATACAACATTTTAGACCACCATGCAACCACGGCTGACGGCTGAAAGAATATTGATAATAATAAGGCACTAAAACAGTCCTAAATGTAAAAGTAAATAAGAGTTTAACAAAATATACATAAACATATACATGCGTTTACAGATGTAAGTATATGTATGTAGGTATGTATGTATGTATAAAAATTTACAAATATTATCGTTGTTTACTAAGTATTTTGTAATTTATGCTCAATTTTTCCATGACAAATTATTGAGATTTACTTCACACAAGGGCATACATACAAATACTTGTACATATAATATTAACAACAATGCAACGCTAAGTACAATGAGCACAACAATAACAACAATATAAGCATTTGAGGGGGCACATAAACCATTTTTGTAGCACTCATATGAATAAATATGCCACACGTTATGTTTATGTACACGTATGTTGCAACAAGGCAATAAGACAGCAACACCAACCGACGCTTAGAAGTCAATAAAAATGTAGCAACAACAATGGGCTATGACATTTACGAGCACATGTAAACATACAAATATAGTGATATTTGAAATGCACGTGCATAGCAAGCAAGTGAGTAAGTATGTACATATGTACGAGTATGTGTGCATGCGATTGGTAAATATATGCAAAACGGCGTTTATTGTTTTAACACATTAACAACAAAGTGCAACAAATAATTTACATACATGCACACACACACACGCACACACACGTACAAACAATGATCCATACTTGGCGTCTTGGGAGTATCTTGCACACTATTGACACAGCAGACGCACAGGCGCACTCGAAAGAGCGGGCGGATTTCATCGATGCGGACGGCATGGGCTAAGAGTCGCAGTTATGTCTGTATGATTGTTTGTATGTTTGCCTTAGTATTACATTTGGCATGAACAAATAAATGCGCTGAAGCGAAAAGGTTAACAACGCGGGCGGACAATGGGCGCGAGCTGATTAACCAATAGTTTGTATTGCCCAAATGGTTGACTGATCTCCGACCAAGCGAATGATTGACTGGCAAACTGACCAAGAAACTTACCAATTTACTCTTTGCCTAACCAACTGACTGGTAGGCTAACTGAACGATTGACAGACTGAGCGCCAGATTGACGAAGTGACTCGTCGCATCACATATGCTTGACTGTTTGACCACTTAACCCTTCAGGCGGACAATATCAAAGGCGTGATGAAAGTAGCGTTTATACATACATACATAGGTACATACAAGTAAATACTTGAAAAGTGTCGAAAGAGTGTACAACGGATGAAATGAAATGTAACAGGAAGAAAATATTAGTCTTTGTCATTAGTCAAAAAAGCAGAAAAGCGAAAAACACGAGGAAATAAAGCAAATATGTGTAACTACATACATTCAAGTGCACATAAATATGAATTTAACAATCTAACAACAAAAACAACAAACAACAATTTTTTGTAAATAAACGAGACAAGTTGGTGCAAGTGAGTACCCGAACGAGCTCTGCATTTGAGTACATAAACCACTCATCCGGTTCTATGTTGTCCAGTGACATTGCTGACCCAGCACCAGCACCAGAACGAACTGACTGAAGTTTAGTTTTTGGTTCAGTATTGCTTGTCGTCATATTCAAAAATTCAACAAAAAAAAAAAAAAAAAAAAAAAAAATAAAAAAAATGTCAGATAACTACACCAACCAAAAAGCTCAAATAAAGGATGAAAATGAAATGTTAAAAATATATTAAATCCAGCGTAAGTACATAATTAAATTTAGATGCAAGTATAAAAAAAATATAATTGTAGTTGTAAAAGATACAACTACAAAAATATAGGTAATACAAAAGTATTAATGAAGAGAAAAATTTTTTTTCTGTGTATTTTTGTGTAGGTAGGAGCTATAGATAAACTTAATTACAGTAAATAAATGTTCACTGAGCAGAACACTTATATAAGAGTCAAGTTCAGACAGAAAGTTCCGGCGATTGACCAAAAGAGCACATCGAGCCAGGAATGGTCAATAAAGAGATGGCGCCTGACAAAGGGTTAATGCTAGGATAATATCCTTTTCATATCTTCTGGCTGGTCTTCCGAGTGTACAACACCGTAACAAAAAAAAAAAAAAACAGTTCACACTGCTCTGACGACTACACGTCAATTTTGATGGCTATTTTTGACGTTTGCTGACTGGCTTCTACTAATAGATGGCTGGTTCACCCAAGTCGCAACACTAGTTACAAGTCGTTATACAAAATAGTGGAATTTAATGGTTCTACATGTTTTAGCTAACTTTACGCAATTGAGTAAGCACACTAAATAATTCAATATAAAGGGCCGTTGTGCCAACTTAGCGACAAAAAAACAATCCCATAAACTCTCAATTAGCTAAGTGGGTACCTGTGTGAACGGGTTCTCAGGAGATTAGAAATAAAAAAATTATATTAAGTTTTTTATTTATTTAAAAAAAAAATAAAAAATGTTTCTTCTTTTCCAATGGGAAAGAAAACTGTTTAATTCAATATATTTTAAACAAAAAATTTTCAATTTTAGTTCTTTTTCAAAACCTCAATATCCTTTTTGTGGTTACCAAAGTATGCGTCTTGAATGGTAGTTTGTCTTTTAACGTCTGGAAACATTCTGTTAATTTCACAGATCTTAAAAGTAATGTTACAGCATATCTTCCAGGTTTTCTCAGATTTATAGCTCTCCTATCATCGAAATTTGGATTCGACATGCGGAGGCATTATCAGACAATTTTTTTTCTGTAATGATGCTATCAGTGAGCATATTCTTATATAATGTTTCTGTACTCTCTTCAACTCATGGCAACACTCTCACAGCGCATATGAGTTAGGTTTTTCCAAAAAAGGATGGGCGCAGTTCGAAATATTGACGAGTGCCCCCAGAGAGCACATCGAAAACGATCGAGCACTGCTGGTGCTTGTAAATTTTTATTGACCAACTTTCATTGGCTTTGAGTTTGAGCGTACGTTCCTATACAGAAGCGTTTGTATATTTTCCAGCAAGAATTAAAGTCAAAATTTTGGTTCTAGTCTTTATTGAGATCACAGAGTTTACGTATTTCTAAAATCGTAGCACTAAGTCTTCCCTTATTTACTGCATATCCGATTTGGCTTTGAACTACGATTAAAGCAATCAGCTGTAGCATTTTAGGATATGGGTTTTTCAGAGTCCTTTCCATATTATCTTTGGAAGCGTCAATTTCAACTTTAAAATCTGCGTGATATTAGTCCCGGTGCTTCAGATGAAACATCCTCTTGGCATTTCCTGCTGGGCAATTAATCATATGCGTATGACCTGTAAGTAAGTATAACCGACAAAGCGACGTCAAAAAGCCAGCGGCCGGTATTTAATGACAGTGTCATATGCGCAGCAATGCGTACGTCAGACATTAAAAACATATATACATATAGATACGAACACACATGTACACATGTATGTGAGTTGAAATCCGTAATGCAGACTAAAAAAATATTCACACCGTTTTGCCTCGTAACCCTCAAGCAATAAAGCAACCGGAACAGAAGAGCGCCAAAATAAGCGCTACAAAATATACGCACACCTACATATGTACACGTATATAACTACAACTAAGTGACAACGAACCCGATGAGGCATCGCAAAAGTCAACAAACGCTCCAAGACGACGCAATGATGAGCGAGTCCAAAGTTCCCCTTTCGCATGCGTTTAGTTTTGGGCCACAGAGATAAAAAGCTCAGCTGCGCCAGCTAAAAAATATTTTCTTGTCTTTTGCGGGTCGCACACATACGGGCAAGTGCATACGTATGTATGTATGTACATATGTATAGCAGACACGCTTTATTACCAAATACGGCTATTTTGTGTTTTTATTTATTTGTTGTTTTTTTGTTTGTTTCGCTGCGAACGATACTGTTTGTTGGTGCCGGGAAAGCACTTGACAATGACAACATCGGCCAAAAAGCAAATTGCCGTGCCATGCTGTGCATTGCCGTAATCAACGCGGGGCTGAGAGGAGTGGCCGCCGTAACAAACAGGCTTCTGCGATTGTATACACTTTTGCGTCTGCGCCAACTTACCGGCTTGGCAGCGCGTCTGACTCTCTCGGTTCAGACGAACTATAAATTTTCCCAGAAATTCGCAGTGATTTCTCGTAATTTTATGATAAATTCATTGAATTGCGTTGACGTTTTCAACTTATTGACTCAGCAGCATGCTTGTGCACGTGTTTGTGTGTGTGTGTGTTTGTGAGTGTGTGTATGAATAGCGTGTAAGTGAATGGCTCATACCTTGTGAAATTATATGAATGAGTTATTAGCGCTCATAAAAACATATCTACACTCACGTACTTATATACAAATGTACATTGCTAACTAAATTTGCCATGGAAAGTTTGACTTGTGATAATTTTCCTATCTACCATTCAATTCGATTGCCCTTATTATCATTTTAATTCGTTATTAGTGTTAATTGTAATTTTCGGCACAATTTAATAGCTTAGCATGAAAGTGTGAAAAATTATAGAAAATAAAATGAAAAATTTAGTCTAGCTTACTCAAGTAGTAAAAATTAATATATGTTTATGTGTACGGCGGAAAACCCCTTCAGGGACTATAAAGCGCCAATAATATAAAATTATATATGTACATATGTATGTTATTTTGTAAAATGTATTAAAATATATTTATATAATTTTTTCTTTTTAATTTTACCATATACCGATAGTATATGTGCTTACAATAAATGTCCCTCGGAAAACGAGACTATCTAAAAGGCATACAATCAATAATTTTCATTTGCAACATTAACATGATTAGATTAACTAGATCATTGAAGCAATGTTCTGTATGATAAATACACGAAATGTTGACCGTCACCTGAACATCCTGTTAGTCCTCTCTTATGCAGCTCCATTGCTTCAAAAAGTGAAAACAGTTGAAATGTTAATCATATACTATAAAAACGGTTACAGAGCTGGATTCATGAGACGATGCATTATATTACCGTGTAATACGCGGCCTCATTTGGTGACCAACCCCTTAAGGTCACGGTAAAATAAGACATTTCATTAATAATGTACTCAGTTCGTATACATTTTCTCTACATGAATGCTTTATAAGTCCTGGCAGTTAACATAGGATCTACTTCTGCCTGCTAAAGGAAAGTCTGTTATTTGATTTATATATCAAAAAAAAAAGATATGAAATATTTCCCTTATACCTACTTTGATATTAAGGATAAGAAAATTACTATTTTGACCGAAACAGTCCATAAGCAGGGTTGGCTTTGGATGAACTCATGTAACAGAACCACTATTACCTTTGAAATGCTCTGTTGAAAGCATGTTGTAATCCACCTGAATTTCACAACAGAGTAGAGGTCTTCGTGAACCTCTGCTTCTACCAACGCGTATTGTGTAGAATTTTTTTGTACTACAGAGCCTTCACCCTTTGGGACGAGATAACATAACAAGCGCATTCGCTGTCTCTACATTCGTTGAAATATGTCAATGTCGCTGTTTATCTTGTGCAGCTCATCGTCCGCAAACACTCTTCTCTCGAACACTCCTGAAGGCGATACATCGAATGTGTGTCATTGTCTACGCTTCTGTACCATATAACAAATCGAGAATGATGAGCGACTTGTAGAGAACTTTACTGTCCAATTGCTCATTCAGTCCAAAGTATACGTAGGCTGCTATATATAGGTTTGGCCTAGGCAACACTAAGTGTTGCCAGGTGCTATCTAACATTTCCATTGGAAAGTTTGACATTTTTTAGCATAACATCACTCAGAACGTTTTGTCATTTAATCGTGAATTGTTTTATTTACAGGGAATTAAAAAATTCATCTCGGCCAAAAAATGGAATTAATTCGTGAACATTTTCGTGCGATCATTTTTCACAACTTTCGACATGGATTATCTCGACAAGAGTGCATCGATGAACTAAAATCTTTTTATGGCTATGAAGCACCATCCTATACCACTGTGAAAAACTGATACAACAAATTCAATCGTAGCCGACGCTCGCTCAAAGACGAGTTCCGGGAAGGTTGTCCAAAAACAGTCGTTGTGCCAGAAAACATCGATGCCGTAGGTGAACTGATAATGCAAGACCGTCATGTAACATACCTTCAGATAGAGGCATGCCTATGCATTTCTCCCACCAGCATACATTCAATATTGCATGAACACCTGGCCGTAAAAAAGGTTTGTTCTCTATGCGTATGAGCCCGAAACAAAACAGCAATCGACCGTGTGGGTCTTCCAAGACGAGCCAAATCCAAAAAAAAAAAAAAAAATAAAACCATTTTCGTTGATAAATATTCGTATTTTCATTACTAGACCAAAAATAGTTATAGCAACCCACGTATAACGTTTCTAGACTGTTTAGCTTCGCTTCTTTGTCAATCCCTGCAAGTGGGGAAAGATTTTTGCATAGCCAAGAAATATTGGGAAATATTTCATTTGTCACGGTGTTTGCCGACGAACTTATTCGAAATGGCAGGATAAATTTTTCGATTTTTTGTATGATGACATCCGCAATAGCCGAATGGTACTAACCATCGGCTGACCAGGGTTTTAGTCCAGGGTCTGTCCAACATCTAAAATTATACAAAATTAATTTTTCTAATGGCCGTCGCCCCTCGGCAGGCAATGTCAAGACTTTTTTGTTAAAACTGATATGAAAAAAGATATCTTTATCCGATGTTGAAGAGTGTTTTCCTATGAAACAATCTATGCTTCAATTGCTATTTACGTCAATGAATTATAATAAACATGAAGAGAACTGTCTTCGGCCATATCTTACCTTTCGTGGCCATATCATATTTATGATTTATCATTTTAGGATTAACTATTAATTTTCAGATCTGAAAAACTTTTGGAGAGAGGCCTTTTGATGCATATAGTCTTCCAATTTTAATGCTTTTTGGTGATAATATTTACTTTTAGATACTAATATGTTTCGGACAAAAAACTAAATTATCAAATCAACTAGTACCGCCCTAATATTTCCAGCAAATTTTCTTTCGTTAAGAATTCATAACACGAATTACTGTTTTACTGAAAACGGGTTGGTATGATTTTATATAATTTTCTTACGGCACTGCGAAATTACGATTGCAAGTGATCATACAGAATTGTCCCGCGAGTTTTGTCATCAACGTTTGGAAGCTAACCCTAGCTATCACATCCACCAGCCCGTATAATTGCAAAGGTATATTGAACACTGATTTATTGTAAATATTTATAATAAAGAATTATACTTGAGCAAAACTAATATTTTTCTTGATTCTTTTTTATTCCATTTTCATTGTGTACACCGTCGTGCTCTTATTAAAACAAATTTTCAAAAAAAAGGCGAATTTGTGAGAAAGTCCCTTTATTTATCTGCATTTACGGTGTACTTTAAACGAAGTGCAAACCTTAATGAAAACAGCAGCATTATTAAATGTGTCACTATTTGGTAATTTTGGAACACTAATTTGCAGTTAACCCCAATTCTAATCACTTGTGGTATTGAAGTTGATGTAGTTTTTTATTGGTATTGCACATTGTAGGAATTAGCTTCACTTTGTACGTTGATTCTTTTTCCTCATAACAGATGTGACAGCTTATTTAAATTAACATTCATCATTAACATTTTGCTGCGGCACCTTATCACTTGCTGTTGTTGTTGCACAATATCACTTGAGGTTTGCTGTTGCATATCATTGTTCCGTCGTGCCGCATTTGCGTTAAGTTAAAACCTGTTTTAATATTTGAGAGGATATAACCTCTAGGTTCACATAACAACTTTAATTGGATCTTTGTCACGCAAACTCACTTTCATTATAATATAATAAAATCTTTAATTTCGATCAAATTAAATATCACTTATTATTTTCATCATCTGCAAATTCACGGCACATATCCTTACTCATTTTCTGATTAAACAGTTGGGTGGCGAGATTATCATCCATAGAAGCTTATATAGCTGTGTACTAAATTATTTAATAAAACCAAATATATACATACATATTACTATATATATACAGACAAAATATTAAGTTCTTTCTTCATAATTGGGGTTTGTATATTGGTGTGGCGATGTTTTTTTGTAACCCTTTTATATCGGCTTTAGCTGCACTCGCGAAAAGTGCTATGAGCCTCGCATTTTGGCGCTTTAAAATAAATTTGCAATACATATGTATGTTTGTTATAAATGATGTAATTTCACTAAGAGAGAATTAAGAATAAACCGTTTTTAAATAATAATTTTTTCATTATTTCCAAAAAATATATGGTCTGAGGCAATTCCATAAAACTTAAAACCAAAAACAGTTCAACAGAACAATGACCTGAAGAAGTATCTAGAAACCGTTTTTCGTTTTTACATCCGATCTTCGGCGTAAATCGCTGT
Source organism: Ceratitis rosa (assembly GCA_037013455.1). Classification (NCBI taxonomy): domain Eukaryota; kingdom Metazoa; phylum Arthropoda; class Insecta; order Diptera; family Tephritidae; genus Ceratitis; species Ceratitis rosa. The sequence goes on from JAWMAG010000008.1 coordinate 25,651,277, forward strand.
GGCGTTGGGTTGTATATTTTATTTGCGTTTGTATGACTCAACTTTTATTGTATCTAGGTATAAACATTTAAATATTTTTTAATTAGTATACTGTATATAGTACATAAAAACAAATATCAGTGTTTTGTTTTGTATTTCATCCCAAATTTAATGCTTTTTGATTCACGTAAATTTTGTATGGCGTTTGGTTTTTATGACAATTTTCCCGAACCCTAAAAAACTCAGGAAATCGCCCGGCATTTTTCACATGCGAACTACCTTTCCGCTCTGCAAAGGCTAAAAGTCTTAATTAATACTAATTTTCAGGTTCATACATAGATTTTTTGCATAGATTTACAAATCTTAAATATGAAAAACTGGTCGTATATAAATATATATGGTCTTCCGATTCGGGCAGATTCGACAAATGATCTTCTAATAATTTAATAGTGCATCTGTGCATCAAGACGGGCATGATTTAGCCATTTTGATCACATCGGTCTTCTCCTTCTGATACTTATACACTTCGGACTCCAGTTGATATACCATTTCATTTATATTAAATGTATAAAAAGAAGATAAGTGTACATGCACAGTTTTTAGATTTATAAAAGGTCCTTGTTGAACTAATAGATCGAGGTAGTGATGATGTTTGTATGTAAATTATTATTAAAAACGTGAAGTTTTGCTTTTAATCTTCCCTTTCGTGGAAAGTGAATTTAAGTTATTTTTTAAAATTAACTAAGCAAAATTTCAAGAATAATCTTGAACACGATAATTAAATGGTACTGTAAAATTGTATGATTTCTGTGAACACCTCGAAAATTGGTGAAATACGAAGTGGCAACTAAAACTATATAAAACTTTCTTCAATGGCATTTGAATCGATACAGTTAGACTAAGAATATATTATGGAAGTAAAGTGATTACCAGGTGTTTTTAGTAATGATACTTTCATTTAGAGAACAATATGTTCAAACATTAATTAACTCTAACCTAGCATATTGGAAATTTTTTTTTTTGAATAACTAAAAAAAATTCCCTAAAATTAAACAAAAATGACAAACTCAATATAGAACACACACAAACGCTCTTCAGAACAATTATCAACTTAGCACACAATTCTTTCAAGTCATTATGCGGTTCAAGTGGAACAGCATTGGTGTTCCAAATATTGAGAAGCCAAACAAATGCAACAAACAGTTTCGTAAATCTAAAGCGCAAACAAGAATTAAAAGCCGACTTATGCTATACATTTAAATTGATGGTAGAATTTTTATGCCTAGTCGTATTTCATGCAAGTGGAAATCTATTTTGTATACATAGCGGGCTTTCTTAGTCTAAAGTAACAACTGCTGCCAAGGGCGATTCTGCTATACGTTATTATACGAGTAGAATACTTTACTTTCCCTATTCAGCTCTGCAGCTTACTGTATACAGCAGCAAGTTAATGTAGATGGTTTGTCGATCGTTTTTTCACGGGTCAAAACCACACGGTAAAGCCACACTGATAAGGTCCAATCAGTCTGTTGACGGTGGGCTTTAGTATTTCAGACAGACGTTCGATTGAGCCTTATATGCGATATTGAAGAGGCTTAACCCATTATAATTGGCGCTGGCTGTAGGATCCCCCTTTTTGTGGATTGGGCAGAGCGCACTTAGATGCCAATCGTCGGGCATTCAATAGCTTTGCCAGTTTTACTTTTGAGATTTTCATGATACTTTCAGCAGGTAATCTCGAGGATACCATTCCATCCAGCGCCTAACAGCTGCTGTCTCTCAGCAGGCCAAATGGTTAAATTAATATAAGACGTCGACTTTCAATTGAGCCTGAATCTGTTCGGTAGACTCAACTGAAAATTCGTATCCAGTACTTTAAAGCTCTTCTCTCCTCAGTACTTGCGAGACGAGTAACCGATCTTCTATTCCAACCGAATTTTGCTCAGCCCTATTTAATATTTTTTTTTTTATAATCTCTTTCACTTTTGACATATTGCTGTGGCATCTTGCGCCATGCAACCGCGTCACCTACAACAAAAATCAAGAAACGAAAGAAAAAAAATGCAGAACAACTTAAAACTGGTGCAAAGTTACCGGTCATCATCGTTGCCACACCAGTGGTGGACCAATCAACCGGCTGGTGTTGGTTGAGGGCTGCCGTTGCCACTGCCGTTGCCGCCTTTTAATAGCTGCACTTATGAGTGTATACAAAACAAGCCATGTGAGCATGTAATCTGGCACTTGACAGTGCAACGAGTCAACAATGGCAACGGCAGCCGCCAACAATGCCAACTATACGAGATGACAACAATAATATAACAACAACAACAACAACTGAAACAAAGACGGTAGAAGCATTGATGATTACATGGGTACTTGTACTCACTCGCACATTGCGCTTGGCAGCTATGGATCAAAGCAAGTGTCGCTGCGCATGAGCATTAATGTATTCATATGAGTGTGTATGTAGATAAGTACGAGTATGTACCCTTATGAGTATGAACATTAATATTGTGATAATCATCATCGCCATCAACTTGGCAACATCATCGTTCAGCGACGTTGTTGTCCTTATGGCCAGCCATGCATGCTCTGTCACACATACATACACACATATGAAGCTGCTGTATCCACGCAGTAGTTGCATCGAAGTGGCCGTCGCAGTTGCCACCACCGTTGCTGCTGGAGGTGAAAGAAAATCAAAAATCACAATAAATAAAACTGATTAAGTATGGGAATGCGTGCGTTTTAGGGCTTGCCTTAGAGATCGCTGATTACCTGTACACTGAGAGAAACTACCAGAGAGCAGAAGTCAATAAGAATATTTTTTCACATTAAAGGTGTAAGGTACAAGGGGAAAATATATTTAAAAAAAAAAAAAATAAAACTAATATATGGAATTAAAGGAAACCTAAAAATATGTGAAGTAAAACAATGGAATCTTTTTTGATATTTTTTTTGAAGAAAGGTGTTATACTTCCTCAGCAAATTAAACTTGAACGATTTTTGCTATTATAAAATAGCGGTATCTCTTTAAGAAGGTTTATCAATGAGGTGGTAAACATGTTTCTATCTTTCAATGATTTCAGGCTACTTCACAGCAGGTGATACCAATCACAACCTGAAAAATATGTAGTTACCTCTTCGCATACTAAAATATAGACTAATTTCCGACTTTCAACTCCTATAAAGTTAATGGAGTAAATTACAGAATCTACGAAAATACTTACCATCTTTTTACGGTACTCAATTCCGGATATCATTCAATATCCCTTTCCGGTTACATAAAGAATCCTAACTATACTAGTTATTCGGAAAAATTTATAGGCAATGGAACATTCATTTCTATCCTACTGGACCAATAACTTATTACTTTGTAACAGCCGAGCTCCTCCTCCAACTTATGGAGGGATCTACAGTTTATACTAAGCCGCATTCGAACGGCTGTAGGTTTTTAATGAGGAGCTTTATTTCATGTCAGAAATACCCTCTGAGAGGTTAACATTCCCTGCCGAGAAGCGACCGCAATTAGAAAATTTAGCATATTTTTTTATTTGAAATAATTTTTTATAACCCTTTGGATGTTAGTACGACACCAGGACTTGAACCCGAGCCTTCCGAATTGCAGTACGCAATGCTAACCACTCGGATACCGCGGCCGCCACATAATAGGTTAATTAATTATTCAAATATCAGTTTATAAGTAAATCGGACGATTTCATTTTGAGGTGAGACTGCAGGCGGTTAGTAGAACTTAAATAAAATTCATGCCAGGAGTCAACCAAGAAAAAGTTAGTGCATTCAAGCTTGGTATTATCCAGCTATTTCAGAGACAGCGACTCCGTCCGTTAGGATCGTTGGATAAAAAAACTACATACTTTTAGCTTTTCCATTCGTGACTTGTTAACCTTCGTAGAACAGTTGCGCTGGGCATCTCCGAGTCTCTTTTGACGTTAATTAAATGCATACTACTGGGCGGGCTCATAATTTCAACGTTAGGAGCTCCAACGATAGGCATATATGTTTGAAGAGAGAGGTACACCTCATTGAGGCATACTATCTCCACTTATGTGGATCTTAATAATAATAAAATATTTTTGGATCTAACACAGAAAGTGGCACAGCAAGTACTTGCCATTATACTATATTTACTGCTAATGCTAGTACATCATAAAACTGACACTTGAATTAAGGAAATCTTGCATATTAGTTACCTGCACCAAGGTGCATTCTAATAGGTATACTAAGTAAGCTTTCCTATCCACCCAATACTACGGATTTTCTCAATACTTTGGAAATTAAATAAAATTCGTCACCTAATTTTCCTTCTCTTCTTGTCAGGAGTGAGATTGTTTCGTATTTATACGGGTGGATCCAAGCTAGATAAACGTGTGGGTGATGGGATACAGGAAACAGGAAATATACATAAAGAGAGTCAGGTCTTGATTAGTTAGTATTGATAACATCTTACTTAACAATAAACCTTCAGTGGGTTTCAGGTCACAATGGTATTCCAGGTAACTGTAAAACACATGAACTAGCAGGGTGTACCATTTTATAATAAATATTTACCTGTATTAGATGTAATAAAAATATATCCATAATTTTTGCATAAAATTGAATGGTTTAAATTTTTCTTTTCATATCCAGCCTTATTCAAATGGTTCCAAACGGGTTTTTGTGCAATCTTTAGCTCTTGGGTAATCAAAAACAGTGCTTATATGACGTTCGGACTCGGCAATGTCCATGATTTTGTTGACATGTGGCCTTCCACACCGCGAATCATCTTTTACGTCAAAATGAAACTGAAATTGTGCATGATTGACTGTAACAGTATCAGGACCATAAACGCCATTCATATTTTCAGCCGCCTGGCCTGAACAATATATAATATGTGACGCTGCTACCCCAATTTGTGTGCGTTTTGATGTTTTTCCGCCTCCGAACGGCTGAAGGTTTTTTGGAAGGAGCCTTTACTTCATGTCATAAATACACTCGGCGAGGTTGACATTTCCTGTCTAGGGGAGACCCTGCCCTTCTGAATGACAGTACGCAATGCTAACCGCTTGGCTATCAGATAAAAAGTGAACATAATGGGTTTTCTAATAAGAGGGGTTTTTTATATTCAAAGAAAAAAAGCATTTTTTGAGTTAAATGTTAGCATGTTTATTTCAATGCAAAGAGGAAGATATGTCATTAATAATGGAAAACAATATCAGCCAAATGGCCGTAACGGCTATGCTCACACGACTGTATCCTTTATATAAAGTTTTCCATCAGCAAATCGCAATAACTTCATGAATTCCATATTTGAGGTCTTGAATCGACGTTGGCTTGTTGGCGTAGACCTTATCTTTCACGTGGCCCCAATGGAAGAAATCGCCAGGTGTTAAATTACAAGATATCGGTGGCTAATTGCGATCTCCTCTTGTGGGTGCACGTAGAGCCATCTTCTTGAAAGTAAACGTTGTGCAGATCAATACCATCCAATTCAGGCCATAAAGCAATTATTAATTATCTCCGGACCATAAACCGCGCCAAACAGTTACATGTTGAAGATGGAGAGGCTTTTCAACAATAAATCTAGCTACAGTTGTGCTTATTGACGTAGCCATCGAGTTGGGAATGAACCTCATCAGTCGAGATGATTTTTCGATGAAATTCCGTATAATTTTCAAGCATTTGAAGGACAAAATCAGTAAAGCCACGACGTTGTTGATAATCGGCCGGCATTAGTTTTTGTGTTAACTGAACTTTATAAGCATTAAGACCCAAGTCGTGGAATGGTCAATTCCAAAGAACGATGAAGAATGGACAAACTTGGTTTTTATTCAACACCTTGGACTACAGCAGCAATATTCTCAGTTGTTCTTCACATAACTAACTTGTACCAACAGCTCCATTTTTTCCCCCAATTTCTGTATTGCGGTTCGACAAGGTGCTTTACGATGACCGGCTTTCACCACTTTTAAAGTGAATTTTAATAAATCTTTCTATTTTTATTAATACATACATACACATCAAAGTATATAAAGATGAATTATTAATTTTTTTTTAACAATTTAGCATTTAAAACTAAATTAAATTTTCTACAGTGTGACGCTAACGAGAACAATATCCAATATGTCATGCGCGTAAGTGACGCACTCTCACACTTCATTTTGTCTTACAAATTTTTCAGTTTATTTTTGTTTCCTTTATGAAGTGAAGCATTTAATTTGTTTAACATGTGTATGTACATACATATGTACATATTTACCTGTGATTTGTACCGCCCGCTTGCTGACTACCAGCCACTTGCAACAATCACTGCGCCTACAAATGCAACATAAAGCAATAACAGCAAATAATAATAAAAAAAAATATAAAAAAATGTGAAAAGAACCAAATCAAATAATTTGATATGATGTTTATACCCTTTCGAGAACCCTCAATCAAAACTTTGCTTTGCTTGCATTCGCAAACAAAATTGATTCAAATTGAATTTATAAAGGCAGTAGCGAGGCGAGGTATGACACCAGGGTACGCATGCTGTATAAATGTGTGTGTGTGTGCACATATGTGTTTGTACGTGTACGCCCGTGAATTGGGATATCGAGATCATTGATCGTTCAGCGGCGATTAGTGATCGGCGCTACGGATGTGTCCGCCGGTGCGTGTGTGTATATATGTACCATTTACTCATATGTGTGCATGTGTGTGCGGCTGTACAATAATGGTGCGAAGAAGAATTAATATTGATTGTTGAACAAACCAAAAGAGGCAGAAGAAAGAAAAAAATCAATAATACGTATGCGAGTGCAAAGGAATGAAGCGGTGAGGTGAAATAAGGCGCAAAGTAGCACCTTTTTAACAAAATAAACTGCTGTGAAATTGTGCAGTCAATGCGGAGAAAACAGAAGAAAAAATAACTAAAAAAAAACAACAATAACAACAGATTACAACAATTGCTTTCATAGCTGCATTGTGTTCGCATTTATTATAAGCGCATTTCATTGTGCTCTCTTGCGCCTTTGTTTGCCCACTTTTCGCGGCGCTCCTCTCTCTATCTCCATCTCTCCGTCTCTCTGCGATCATCATTTGCCCGTGTCAAGTAGATTTGCTGCATTTTGGCATTTTTCCATTCCTATTTTGTTCGATTATTTACATACAAACAATGCTTGTTCGAAAAATGTTTTTAATGTGTTAGATTCAGTGTCGTTCTTTTTTTTGGGGCGATGCGCTTCAACGCCGCTGAAAGAATTTGTCGCGGCTCTTAATCTTTTTATCTTAAAGTTATTTGTTTATATTTGTTTTCGCTTTTTTTCTACTTCTTTATTGATGCTTGTTTAAATATTTGCTTGTCTTGTTACAAATTGTAATGTTGTTCGTCCAATTCGTCATTCTCTGTTTTACATTTTTCCCATTGATGAATATGCAGAATTTGGTATTATTTGTTAAAGTTTTTGTATCAATTTTCAAATTTTGAGTTTTGTATATAAATATGTATGTTACCTACTGCACATATGCATACATTTACATAGTTAACGAGTTGTTAAGACTTTATGTTTGTCAAGACTTTATGTGCATAATTCTTTAATAAGTAATGTGTGAATGCGTCTTTTATTACTGCTCTGGTTGCACCTTACTTGGTTGGTTGAAAGGGGAGGTTGGGGACCCATACCATAGAGTAAGCTTATTGTGCTCCCTCGTATCTTACTTACATGAATTATTAAGCACTAGGCAAGTATGCAAGCTTCACCGCGTGTACAACTCGGCACAGGACCTTGTTATTGATTTTAATTTGGGCTTAATGGGAATCAGTTTAAAGAATAAGAGACGATAAAGAGAAATTTTATTACAATGAATGCGGAGACTGACCAAGTTAAAGCGATCCGCATTTTTTGGGAAAGTTTGTGAGTGTAATTATCTGGTTATGGCCACCCTCACATAAAAAACCTTCTCCAATGAGAAAGAGAACCAATAAGCTGCAAATGGATAACCCTCTTTGATATTCCTTCAACTGTTTTATGAATTACGAGGACATTCGATTCAATTCATATTTATTAAGTCAATGATTTTACAAAATCTTACAGAATAGATGTACACAATGAATTAAAGACTTAAAGCAATGTGTATAAACTATGAATACAAAGCATGAACGAGATCTCGGGAATGCGAGATCGAGATCAAGGCTTCTAGAGATTCCATTAGATTTAGAGAGTGCTCTAACAATAGGATCGTTTATGTGATAATTGGCTTTTTTTACTTCTAAATAAAACTTAGAATGAGAGCGCAAAGTTCTATGAGAAACATTAAAGCTGATTTACTTAAGCAGCTCTGGGCAGTCTACTAAGCCATTGATGATATCATAAATAAATAGTAATGACTATATAGATCATCAAAGAGCAAGAGATTTGAGATTTATTAGCATACGTCGGAGAGTATAAGAAGGTAGGGGATCAGAGAAGTGAATCGGAGCAAGAGCAAAACGAATAAGCCTACGTTGAACAGTTTCAAGTCTGGAGGAATGCCTAGAATACATTGGATTCCAGCTTTGAACAAACCAAAGAATTATATAAAATTTTTGGGCGTGTAGGGGCAAATTATTCCTAATGTTCCAATTAGCTAAAATGTTAAGATCTTCTTGTAATATTAAAGCATCTGAAAAATAACGAGTGCATTTAAATAGTTTTAAGTCGTCTGTATAAAACAAAAGGTTTAAATTTTTATCATTTATAAAAAGAAGAAATAATAAAGGACCAAGAATACTCCCAGAGGTGGCCTCAAAGGCATAAAATCTCGTATTCTCTAATTCAACAAAAGAGAACCTATCGGAAGAGATATAATCTAAGCTAAGACAGAAAAAAAGAGAGAAAACCTTATCACTCTACGTATAGCTATGCTATGCGGGACAGTATCACAGGTTTTGGGAAAATCGGCATAGAGGACATCAAAGATGCAATGCAATAACAAGAAAGACAGGCTAGGCTATTGACAGTAGAACAAACGCTAGCAAAAATATGCTGGGATGTGGTGGAGCCTTTAACAGCAAAAAAAAAAAAGCAAAAAAAAAAAAAAAAAAAAAAACAATTTATTCTTTCCCACATTATCGAGAACTATCGAATAAGTCGATAATTTAGATATAGGCCTATAATTTTTAACATCAGTTTTGTTACCAGACTTGAACAACGGAGAGATAGAAGCAATTTCCCAACGATTAATGGAAACGTCAGACGATAGCGAAAGATTAAAAATGTATTTTAAGAAAGCGGAAATAAACGAACTGCACTATTTAAATACACAAGAAAAAAGCCCAAGAAAGCTACTCAAAGATAGTTGCAAAGCACTAAAAAAGGAAAACATCCAATTCTGTGACTGAAAGGCTAACGAAATCTAAAGTCTGAGAAATTTCTAGATCAATGTCAACGGAAATGTCAACGTTCCCGCTATAGTTGATTTGAAAAAATTCTGCAAGGCGACTTACAGTATCCAAAGTTCTTTCAGAACTTCTCCCATAGTAAGGCATGCAAGAGGGAATATTGGAATAATCTTTATAAGAACGGATATATTTCCAAAAGGCTTTTGGATTCGTGTTTAACTTTTCCTTAAATCGTGCATGTAAAGAACATTATCGAATACGCTAAAATTATTCACATAATTAATTCATTACTGACCTTAAATAAATTATAAAATTTGTTTCTAAGATTTGTTAGCATTTCTAAGCACTTCGTCTACCACGGAAGCTTATGCAAATGATTGCGGACAAAACACATACAAACTAGAAAATTGATCATTGAATTTGGATAAGAAAGTTTCATAGCACTCGACCATATTTTTAGAGAGAAAATTTGATTTCCAATCGATTTACAGAATATCTGCATTCAAAGAAGCACCACAATAGAACCTTTGAAATACCTAAACATTGGGAACTTCAAGGGCCATCTCAACAAAAAATTTTTTTTTTCATTCCTCTTTATTAGGGAAAATATGAACGATATTCACAGAGAGAAGGATTTTCAATTTCAGTTTTTGACTAGAGTCGCTTAGATGCTATATTACCAACTTTGTATTTAGTTGTAATGGTACTTTTAAAAATTTGTGTACTGAAGAGGAGACAAGACGCAAGAGACCACTCTGATTTATGAAATTGGAAAAAAGAGTATTAAAAAACAAGCAGAAAGCAACTCAATTAAGAAACAACTAAAAATGCGCAAACACGTTTTTTTTAATATATTTATTTATGTAAGTGTATATATTATATTATGTACCATAAGTGTATTTTTCATATTATGTAAGTGTATATAAATATACATACCATATGTAAGTCACTCAGTGCCTTTTTTGCATTGCTCGCACCACAGACAAAAAGTCTGTGGAGGTCAACGGGACCACCCAAAATCTTTACCACACCGATGTGTCGTGGCGCAGTAGCAGCTGGGCGGCTGCAAAATGAAATGACAGAGCAAAAAAGAGATATCAAACCTACCACGTCAAATAAAAAGAGAAACAAAGAAATATATTTCAAGCAGTTCAAATGGATCACAAGCTGTGTGTAAATGAAGTTGTATTCACATTTGTATGTTGCATGCAACCTCACATGTCGTGTTGCTTTTTTTCGATTTTTTTTTTTGCACTAAAGGAAAAGGTAAACAAATTAAAAGAGGCATATTTTGGCAACCAACTGGGCAGAAAATAGGTAGGCAATGTAATGTAGATAATGAAATAAGACATTAACACCAAACATGCGGGGTATACTTGAGGGTTAAGAAAAGTGAGTGCGTGAAGGCGACACCGTTGAGAGTGTGTCGTAAAATTATCACACCGGAGAGATAAAATGTTGTTATTTTTAATTTTAATTTTAATGTTAATTTTCATTTTCATTTTTATTATTATAATTTTTTATAACCCCTGAAGGGATTTACGACCAAGCCTCTCTTTTAATTTCTAAGCTACCCCCGAAAGGCTGCTAAATTTTTGTAAGAAGTTTTTTATTTGATATCTGTAACGTAATCCTTGCAGAGGTGAGACTATAGTTCGATTGCTTTGTAAGTTTCGACGTTTTTATTTATGAAAAAAATGAGCCTCTCTGAGAGGGTTCAACGGTCTGCTGCTTTTCATAACTGGTGTTTCACCTTGAATACCCTCATATGCTCACGAAACTGTCGAGAATTTTTTTTCTAGGGAATTGTAGGAGCTGCAACGGAACTAGATTGAAGAAAGCTCATCCTTAGAGTAATTACAGTATAGTAGATACCCAAATATTATTGCTACCCCACTTTCCAGAGCGGCTGGACTATAGCATCTCGAACCAAATGAAGAAAACCGGATGTGCTAGAGCAAAGAACCATCGTGAATTTTACAGGTGACAGAGTAGGCTATGGAATCTGTTCACCCATGCTCAATATCAACAAGAACTTAACAAGCCGTTGCAGCTTCTTCCCATCAGAACTTCTTGTAGTCATGGAAGGTGCCGATAGGACAACCAAGCTGACATTGGATTTCTGTAATGAAATTGTGTGTCCGACGATAAACACAATAAATCATGCCTACGATGCGGTCATAGCTCTGCCTTTGCCAAAACTAATGCTAAACTTGGCCTGCGCTAAAAAAACCTGATGATCATCGAATAAGATCACGTGCAGATATGACTAGGCAGATATAGCCAGAGTTGAACGCAAAAAGATTAAGACCGATTCGCCATTAGTATAACTGCGGATTCTATGACAAGACACTGTTTAATAGGATGAAGCTAATGGTTTTGTGTTAGTTGCATGGAAAAGAACACTTCGTTTGTCACCATCTTGCTTTATCAGGCGATCTAAGCTCCTTTGCAAATACTATTTAATTGTATTGTAATATTGGGAATTTCTGGCTACTGGTTGCATGGATAGTGTCAACTGCAGCGTCTGATGCATTTTGAGGGCAAAATATCTTACGAGATCTTAGTTGTTTCTCAACCTCTTAGTCTGTAAGAATTTTCGTCCACTTTTGTTCTTTACTTCTTCGATCACTTGGATATACACTGGATATAACTGTTCCAAATGAAGAACGATGATATTAAAGCTTCTAATTATCTGCTGAATAAGGCCGCGGTGGCCGAGCGGTTAACATTGCGTACTGCCATTCGGGAGACCCGGCTTCAAATCCTGGTATCGTACCAACATCCAAATAGTAATAGAATATAAATTTAAATAAAAAATGAAATAATTAAAATAAAATCATAAAAACCCCATCAGCCTTTCGGAGGCGGCTTGGCATAAACTGTAGATCCCTACATTTGTTAAAGAAAATATCAAGACGAAAAACCACCAATTTGAGAAGGGGAGCTCGGCCGAAAATCGCTTTAGTGGTTACAAAGCGCCAATATATATATATATATAGGTATATCTATATAGTGCTGAATGAAGATAATATAAATAAACTTAGTTACAGTCCACATTATTACACCCCAATACCGTTTATGTATCAAATAATAGCAATCACACACATCAATCCTGCTGCTGCTGCTGCTGCTGTACCAACAATCCCGGCGAGCAACACACAGCTGCCTCAACGTAGCTTCAATTAAAGTATCATATCGGCAGGCAGTAATTTGACGACAAATATTCACATTGCAGTCGGTCGTACGTCCGATCATCGGTCGTCCCGCTCATTAAATATTTGAACGAATTATTGCACGCACTTTGTCATACATTTTAATTTCGCTCATTTATACTCGTCGCTGGAGAACGAGTGCAATGCGACGTTGACTGCGATTTACCAGTTGTGTTTTTTTTTTGGTTTTTTTTTTGTTTTTATGTCAATGCAGACAGCGTGCGGCAAGTGGCTCACTGTGTGGCAATCGAACAATGCACGGTGGCATGAACCGGCACAATGTGCTTGTGGTATGTGTACTACGCATGCGGAGAGTACGACGAGTACATTAGCAATTACACTCATTATATTTAATTACCGAGCCAGGCGAACCAGCCACAGCCGGTCGCCATGGTGAGTGGGGTTAACGATAAGCATAGCACGCTACGAGGAGGAGGATATTGTGCGAAGGTGAAAAAGTAGCGTTAAAAACGATCAAAATTGAGGCGTTCGGATGCAACAAAGCCAAAGTGATGCCACAATGCAACATTGGAACGTTGCAACAGTGTGCAGATAGTGCGTGAGCTCAGGGAGGCAAGTTGCGAGTTGTCGCTTGCGATATTGGTGGGGCAGAAGACGAACTAAAGCTGTCCGGGATGTTGTATTGGTGTCAACAGCATGGCAGATGCCTGCAACTTCTGCATGCGCACAATGAGGTCTGAGTGTGTATATGTGTAAAATCGCCTGAGTATGGGTAAAGTAAATTGTGTACCTCTGTGGATGTGTTCCGCTGCAAAATGTGATGTGCGTTGATGTGCGATGATGTTGTTCGCTTTATTGTTGTTGTCATTGCTGTTGCTTTTTTTTTTTGCTGAAGAAATGAATTATTGCAGTCTCATTATGTGCGATGAGTTATGTTCGGTGCATTACATTTTCCTCATTGCGTGTGCTATTGTTGCTGTCATTGCTGTTGTTGTTACCGAGCCTTACACGCATGCGTAGTAGCCTCACACCGCCGCACACTCGCTGATGTACTCACATCTGCAAACTACAAAAACACAAAAAATTACAATTTTACACAGCCAGCGACCGCTACAGTTTGCGATCCGAACGATCGTTGACGATCACCGCCTAAATCGGGCACTTAGCGCATGATTTACATTCCGAAAGACAGCAAATACGCCGCTCTTTTGAGGTATGCGTTGTTATGCGACTATACGAGTATGCAGTGCGAGTGCCACAAACAAAACTACATGCACACACTAAAGACACGGCAATCAACATCAGACGAAAGTCAAGCGATGATAGTGGCAGCGAAACGCTTCCTCGCATAAATATCCTCGGCAATTACTCAGCAATAAATCGGTTGTAAGTTTGCTGGTTGGAATGGTCGTTTGGTCGGCTGTTTGGTTGGTTGGTGGGACGGTCGTTTGGTGAGGTGAGAGTGCTCGTCACTTGGTCGCTTTCAAAGAGGCGCGACGTAGTTACGACTTTGTGCCGCTGGGCGCAAGTGCTCTATTCAACCGCCTGCCATCTCTCCGCCTCTGCAATTGCCTGTCTGTCCGGCGTTGTCTGTCTGTCTAGCTGGCACAGTGGCCTAGGATTTAATTTATTGTTTTTATTTGATGACTAAAATATACTCTAAAACTCCAATAAGTAGGTTTTATTGGGTTGTCGCAAAAGAAACCGGCGATTTTTTAAAAGAAAGTAAATATTATTTTTTTAATATTTATAATAAACTTTAATCAATTATGCAATTTCCATTTTGTTGGATGACCTTTCGTCATCTTTCCCGCAACATCATTATTCCACGCTCATAGAACTTCTGACCTTTTTCTGCAAAAATCTGAACCAAGTGCGATTTTATAGCCTCATCATTTTCGAAATTTTTACCATTTAATGAGTTCTGCCAAAATCGAAACAAATGGTAGTCTGACGGTGCAAGATCAGGGCTATATGATGGATGCATCAACAGTTCCCAGTCAAGCTCCCTCAGTTTTTGGCGAGTGACCAAAGATGTGGGCGGTCTAGCATTGTACTGGTGGCATATGACACCTTTACGATTGACCAATTCTGGCCGCTTCCCGTTGATGGATGTATTCAATTTGTATACACCCCAATTAACCATTGGGTTCCTTGGAAGCAGCTCAAAATATACCACGCTCTTCCAGTCCCACCAAACTGACCAAGAGAAGATTTGGTGAATATCACCTTTTGAAGTGGTTTGTGGCGCTTGATCATGCTTGGACCATTATCGTTTTTGATTGATGTTACTGTAAACAATCCAGTTTTCATCTCTAGTTATGATTTGCTTCAAAAACAAATCATATTCATTGCGTTTAAGATGGATATCACAAGCGTTGAAGCGGCCTGTTAAATTAATATTTTTCAATTTATGTGGTACGCAAATATCAAGCTTTTTTACCAGTCCAAGACGTCTTATGTAGGTATATGATTATGAACGGTTGATTTTAGTATACATAACTTCTCTCTATTCTCACGCTCAGTTACATGGTGATCCTATTCGATTAAAGCCTTGATATCGTCATCATCAACTTCACTTGGTCGACCTGACTGTGGCTTATCTTTGTGTAAAAAAACTCCCGAACAGAATTTGGCAAACAACACTCGACACTGCGTTTCTTTTAAGGCCTTATCACCATACAAATTATGCAACTTTTTGTTTTAAGTAAATAATAAAGTAAAATATGGCGAAAATGCACTTCAGTGTGGGTTCCATACTAAAATTGACGCCAAACAAACAAATATAAACAAAATTACGCATACTTTTTTTTCCAAAGCAAGGTAAAAGTCACAGCTTATAATTGTCAAAAGAAAAAATACAATTAAATAGTCACAAGCTGTTCGAAAAAATTGTCAACGCCGTCTGTATGAAAAATCGCTGGTTTCTTTTGGGGCAACCCATTAGTTTAATAAACTGTTCGTAAGGTAAAATTCAGTATAGAACTTAACTGAACACCCTTTCCCACTCCGGTTTCTCTAAATAAAGTCTTATGGGCTCATTCGAGCGTTGGAACTGAATATAATAATGAACCCTTCCAAAGGAGGATGGCCTATAGTGTTGAGGTGCTCTCACTTTTCCACTGTTACTACTCCCGCAAGTACTCAAAATGTAAAAAAGAATTGTAATTTTCACGTGACTAGGGAGAGCAGCAGAATAACCGGTTTGCGGATCCGTCGCTTATATGTTGCCATTCAGGATAAATAAAGTCAAAGGGAAATGTTTTTAAATAAAATTTCGGATGAGCCAAGAGAAGGCATTGTTTCCGTGCTGTGTTTCTAGATATCTGGATATCCAAAAATACCGATGGGCTAGGGCAATTATAAATTTTTTCCATAATTTTGAATATTTGTTTGGCTGAGTTTCGGACTCCTGACACTTCGCATGGTAATGTCTTTAACAACTCATTTAGTGTAGTGGCATTTCTCTCGCCTAAAACGTAAATTGGCTTGGCCTGAACCAAGGGAGATCCCTTGGAAGCTCTTTTGTATTTCTGTCTTACTCAAGTTGAGTCTCCAGCCAAGACTAATTTCACGCCGAGGAACCTTTCTTCTAAAAGTCAAGCTGAAACCCAAACTAAGCTAATCTTAACCATTTTAGTACTTGCTTTTCAAGCTTATTTTTCTTGGTCACTGTCCTAAAGGAACTTTTTGTACTTCTTGGTTTTGCTTTGGTTACGCCTAAGGCGGCTTTGACGGTTGTCGGCACCGTTGTTACTTAAGTTTCTGTTTTATTTTTTATTATTGTTGTTGCAGTAGACTGATGTGCGGCAGTCATTCGTTGCGCTGATGCGTCTGGGCGGTAATTTGTTAAGGTTCTTTACTTTTCAACACTCCAACAACAGCCAACCGACCAGCGAGTCACAAGGCGTCGGTGGCGGCCGCAGAGATTGTGGTGGCAGTGGCGGTGGCGGTGGCGTTGAAGTGCTTTTCGACCAAGATACAAGATCAACGCAAGTATCAGGGATCCAACTGAGACTGGTGCTCGTAGTAATACCAACTTAATTGCTGCTGCTGTTCCGTGTCTTTCCTGCCTTAAGCACACAAAGTCTTCGCCGCTGCCGCCACTGCAAGTGCTGCTGTCTGTTGGTTGCAGTTTTTATGTGGGTTTGGGTGTGTGATGACTGCTGTCTGTGCTTGCCGCTGGGCGGCTGCTTATGCGCCACCGATACTTTGCACATATTTATGATGAAGTATGTTGTTCAGCGAGATTCATTGAGTGCAACAGTTCGTGTCAACTTACAAATGCGGCAGCGGTGTATTGAAGCGGCGGAGTTGCTATAGTTTTTTTTGTTTTTTGTTGTCTCGTAGTTGCCACAGTTTGAAGGCATGAAGTAGATCTCACTTTGCCCAAAGTCATTCATAATTTTGTGGCAAGCAACGCTGCTGCCTGCGTGCAACTGCTCGTCAAGTGGGCGCGGTAAGGCGTGGAATAATGCGGTGGCGTCGGTGGCTTTGTGTAGTTTGTGTTGTGAGATGCGTATGATGGGTACACTGATGAAACCGGTAAGCGGCTGCCTCGTTATATATACATACTTACATACATGCATATGTGCGCTGTTGCCACTATGCGAGATTCCTTGGGGCGGCAATTGGCAAATTGGAAAGGAACGAGCGTGGAAAAGGCAAATGAAAGGCAATATATGAAAATCGTGTGCGAAATCGAGAGGCGGTTGAAATTATCGCTATACGCCATCCACACACCGGTATTTAGTTTTCAACAAGCAGACATACATATATAATATATAAGCACTAGCATATATTCAATGGTATACTTGTATGTGCGAGTGCATGCCAATAGTTGCACATATCAGTGGCAAATTGCACGCTCATCAAATGCTGGTTGTTGTCGTTGTTATTGTAACCATAGAGACTTTTTTTTGTGCATCATTCGTCAATATGTGGGACATGCACTCATACTCGTACATACAAGCATATGTATGCATACACGTATCTAAATAGTAAATCTGAGCAGCAGATGATGTGAGAATAAATTATGTTGTCAGTGGATTAAAGTTGCAAACTCAGGTCATTGATTGATTTAGTGTCGAAATATGATTAATTATTTTGACATACTTTATTATGCCCCGCTCCAAATATTTGGATTAGCATAGCAGACTTTATAGAGCAACTTTACCCACAGCCAGCACTAAAGTTGAAGCCGCATTCGGATTATCCCGGTGGGGGCTAAAACTCTAAAGTGAATGTGGTTCTCAAAAAGTTGATGCATTTAGGGGAGGAAAGCGAAGAATTGTATAAGCGTTGATTGAAGGTTGATGGTGGATAAGGCAAGAGAAGTTGTCTTTTCGAAGGGAATTCTATTGCAAAACCCAATATGGGTTATTTCACGCAGAAAAATCTCTGCATTTAAATATGTATAAATACCATTTAAGTAGTTGTGGTAAAGAGTGGAGCGTAAGATCTCGAAAATTAACCACTTCGGTAACTCCTATTTCACAGATGTAAAACGTCACAGAACCGTGTTGCTCGATGGATTTAATTAAACTAGATTTATACGAGCGAACACTGCATAACTGTAGTGATAATATAAAATTCCTGGCTGTCGACTATAGGCGACGACCATGTCGTGAGCGCGCATGACTATAGTCGACGCTCGGTTGTATGGGGTCATCTGTGGCCATCGATTGCAGTCGATGCGTGTACCGAAGTGGTTAACCCAGCCAGTCCAAACAATTTTTTAATGCACTCGTCCCAAGACAGTGATTATCGACATTTTTGGGTGTATTTCTGACCTGAAATAAAGAGCGTCTCAAGAGAGAGTTGTTTAACTTGCAGGCGATTTTAAATTGTAAGAACACAAATATTATTTTTCTTATCTTCTCTCTTTCTATTTGCTGCAAACATATGAAACTCCTTTCGATACCATAAATTGATTTAAAATTTTCACTGCTCAATTGATTTTCGGCCGAGCTCTGCTTCAAATGAACCAAATGGCTACTAATCTGTTGGGCAAGTGAAATATTGAAGAAGGAAGAGGATTGCACGCAAATTGTATTAATTTACCAAGAACATATTTCAATGGTTTTGAGTGGAAGCAAAATTAAAAGAACAGAATTTTAAAGAATATTTCAATATCTGAAACACCGGCTTTAAGAAATTTTTATAAAATATACATACGTGTATATATAACACCAGAAAGTTTTCTGAAATTGCTTGTTTTCGATATTCGCGATTTGGTTCATCATGAACTCGTTCCAGCTGGAACGGTCATTAAAAAATATTATTTGAGCATTTTGAGCCGTAGCCGTTTGTGCGAAAACATCCGGAATTATGGGCCAACAATTTCTGGTAACTTTCATGACGATAATGCGCCACAGCACCGAGCTTGAGTTGTGAACGATTTTAAGACCACAAAAACTCGTTCAATACCATCGATCAACCACTGTTTTCACCGGATTTGGCCCCATGTCACTTTTTTTGTTTTCAAAACTCAAGTTTCCATCCGTTTTGACTCGATTAAAAGAAAATTCGCTGCGGTCACTGCAGTCGACTGATTTCAACAGCTGTTGCAAACAAACTGGTTGACTGATCGCGTCCATTTTTGGCATAGTATTTAAGGACAGTGCTACCAACTTAACATAAACAAGGTGCTGAAAAATATTCAGCTCGCGGGCAGTTTAAATGACAATTACAGGAATTTAAAAATATATACAGCATATGAATGTACTAGGATATGCACAGAACCTTACGGGTGGGCCACAATTAGCATTACAAACTTGACATTACAATAAGGAAAAATACACGAAATCAAATAAATAAATACATATACTTGTTCGCATTAGCATGCAAGCTTCTGTTTGTTTAGGCAAATTGTAGTTAACACTTGACTGCTCAGTAGTTTTAGGCGCCAAACAGGAGTTACACAGATTACTAGTGTTTAAATATACATATATACATTTTCGAAGTCTTGATAGATTGTCCTACGATAAACAAAAAATTGTTTAACGACAGGTGGAATGAGTGGATATTTAGCTTTGAAACTGTCACTAAAGAAAACCATGAGTAATATTAAGTTCGGAGCAAAGATAACTGATTTGTGGCAGAAAAACGGGTTAACGGGAAAATAAGAGCTCACGAATATTGGCTAAGCAATCAATATTATCACTTTTCTATGACACTTCTCTATGACAAGCTGCATGGGTAAATCAGATGACATCTTCAAAGATTTTTAATGAATTTTTTGAAATTGAAATATAAAAATTTTACAACCTAAATCGCTTAAAATATCAAAAGCAATTGTTTGAAGCAAACAATTAAAAAATAAATTAGTTGAAAAAATTTCACTAACGATTCCAAACTTTAAACCACAAAAAATAATATAAATAAAAATGAAAAATAAATAAAATAAAAATGGAAATAAAATAAACATTTGGCGATTAATTGAATTTGTACCGCAGCTGGCGAAATCGGAGATTCTACATATTAACATTGAAATGCTCTGGTGCTAATGATGCTCTGCGCAGCATTTTCACTAGGGAAAAAATTTGATGCCAAATGTAAACAATAATCGTGAGCTTCACTTTCCAGATTCAATTGGATTGCTACACGTTTTTATTATTATTACATACGTATATACATGTACATATATGTACCATATATTCATAAAGTATATACCAGGTGTGTTTGTTGAAGTGTGCCGGTTTTACTCGTAGATGTCGCTAGCAATATGTATAAATTTCTATGATTTGGCATGTTTTTAATTTTTTCCTATTGATATTAACCTACAAAAACAAGTCACATTCCGCCAAAATAATAGCGTCATATTTGTTTACCTCAGTGAATATGTCGAGTTTCGTATGGTAAATCGCATTTGCGGCATTCGGTCGAACCTTATGGTGAACATGCTCCAGTGGTTGGAACATGTGAGACATGGTTTCGTCAATTTAAAAGTAGAGATTTCGATTTGACAGACAATGAACATCCTGGTGAATCGAAAAAGTTCGAAGACGAGGAATTGGATGTTGATCCAACCCAATCGCAACAAAAATTTGGCAGAAACAATACATGTGACTCGAGGAACATTTTGCCAACGTTTAAAAGCCATGGGAAAGATCCAGAAGTATGGAAAATGGGTGCCACACCAGCTGAACGATAGACAAATGGAAAATCGAAAAACCGTTTGTGAAATGCTGCTTCAACGATTCGAAAGCAAATCTTTTCTGCATCGAATTGTCACGGGGGACGAAAAATGGATTTATTTTGAGAACCCGAAGCGAAAAAAATCATGGCTTTCCCCTGGTGAAGCTGGCACATCGACTGCAAGGCCAAATCGCTTTGGCCGTAAGACAATGCTCTGTGTTTGGTGGGACCAGTGTGGTGTGGTATACTACGAGTTGTTAAAACCTGGTGAAACGGTGTACACGGATCGCTACCGACAACAAATGATCAATTTGAATCATGCGTTGATCGAAAAACGGTCGGAATGGGCCCGAAAACATGACAAAGTTATCTTGCAACATGACAACGCGCCGTCTCATATCGCTAAACTGATGAAAGACACATTAAAAACACTTAATTGGGAAATATTATCGCACCCGCCGTACTCTCCACACCTCGCCCTGTCCGACTATCACCTTTTCGCATGGATGGGACACTCCCTTGCAGAGCAGTGCTTCGCTAATTTTGAAGAAGTCGAAAAATGGCTCGTCGAATGGTTTACCTCGAAAGAGAAAAAGTTTTTTTGGAATGGTATCCATAATTTGCCTGAGAGATGGGTGAAATGTGTAGAAACCAATGGTCAATACTTTGAATAAAAAAATTTTGAGATTCCTCTGAAAATTAAGTGTTTTCTTTATCGAAAAAACCGGCAAATTTCAACTAACACACCTGTATGAATTTACATATGGAGCGTGTGTGTATACGTTTCTATTTGAGCTGTCTGCATTAAAGCATCAGCGTTATGTCGCAATCATCACTAGCTTTCAAAATATCATTTATCAACGGTGTGGCAATTAAGTACATGTGAAAAAATATTTCAACACCGTTCGAATTTGCTGAGTGTTTTGATTTGGATTTTTTTTTATTATTTGTCGCCAATTAAAGAGCAAATGCACATGATTATGTAAATAAATATATTTGACATTATTTTTTATTTTTGCTTTGTGTGTGGTGTGAAATTAAGCAATTTGGTCTTGCCTGGGAAGAGTATTCCTAAGTGAAGCAGAACATAAATATAATACGCTTCAATAATAATAAGTTCAAGCTTAGAATATATCCAATTGGAGAATTCGAAGACGTAGAAATCCAGAAAATTTATTTAAAGCTTTTGACGCATTGAAATCCTTTATATCTATTTTAAAGCTAAAAATAAATAATTATTGAAAGCCCAAACAGCTGAACCAATGCAAGAACCGTCCTTGTAAAATATTCTTTACAAAGTCAAAGGAATAGAAAATTTAAGGTTTGCTTCTGTTCAGAGAAAAATTAAAAATTAAGTAAAATATATTGAAATTGTTATGAATATTCTCATATTCAGTCTCCGTAGTCGAGTGGGTAGCAGCAAATGAATATGTGAAGGGTCGTGGTTTCAGATGCAGACCAAAATTCTGGAAAACTATTTTAAACACACGACCACATAGTAGGGAATGACAATCTTACTGAGTGTATTACAGACTTGAAACAAAAATCACTTTATAGAAATCATTCAGTCATTGGCAGGAAGCTTAGAATAAATTGTTTGGTTCTCAATTTGTTTGTGACGTCATCAGACGATATATTATAAAACACCAATGATGTAAAATACATATATAGGTAAAACCCACGCTACAATCATAGAGATGGGCATTCACGGAGAAAATAGATAAAAGTGTCCTTGTCACATTACATTTTGCAGCTGGTAGCTTGCAAACCTTATATATTTTTCCTGGACCCATTTAATAAGTCCTTAGTTCTTGTTTGCTCGAAATATGTATGAGTCTTTCACTTGATCGTTCTTGAGGTACACGGATTCACCTAAAGAAGCTCCTGACTTAGTCAACTGTTCTCCTTTTTATTACTGTCAATGTTTCTGTGACCGTGAACCCAAATTATCGATAAGTGAAGTTGATTTGCTAACGCGTTTATAGTCTTCCTACTATTATTGACTACGCTGGAATTAATATTTGGCAGAAACATGGCGCACAGTGTACCCTCATGTTTTACAATAATTCAGTAGGGCTTAGCAGGCCTTCTCTATACCTATTACTTCTACTTGAAATATGCTGAGCTTGGTAGACCAATCGAAAGAGAGAGCGAGGGATGTCTAGATCCAGAATTATATCCCCGCCCTTACTCCGCATATAAATTTCGACTCATCGGTATAGAGTGAAATAGTACCCTCCTCTCCTGTAGAATTTCTTCTCCATTCAGGTCTGGAGGGTATCCCCACTTAGAAGCAACTATTGGAATCCAGTCATGGAAGCATATAGTCTGATTTATGTAAAATTGTTATGAGCTGGGTCCATAATTATTTTGGAACCAACCACTTAACTCCTAAATTCTTATAGCAGAACCAGCTGCTACTTCCATGTTAGGAGGTTCAGAAGTCGTGTAACCCTTGCTTGGTTTAATTGAGTTTTGGCCTAAGTTTAAATTTTTGTCTATTTCAATGCAGCTTGAGGAACAAGTAAAAAATTGTATGTTATTACTAAGCCTTGTTAACCCCAAGAAGGATGGTTCGGTATTAGTTCGGTAAGTGATCACTAATTATAAATTGAATTTGACTGGCAATATTCTCAGTTTAGAAAAATTAAAAATTAATGCTCGATAGTATGGGTTAGAGGGGAAACCACCCCTAATGGGATAACATTTTTTCAACATTTAGTTTCATAAATTTCTAATTCTGAGCGGCTATTAAAGGGGTAAATGGTAGTCGTGGTATGCAGATGGAAGGTCCGGCTAATATTCATGTATTAAAAGGGATTCAAACCGATTCTTGAGAAATACGATTATATTAGTGCGCTAAAGCCAAAACAGCTTAAAGACGTTGTTGTTCTGAGAAACCAACCAGAAACACTTCAGGGCGTATGTTTCATACGAAAAATCAGAATCAAATGCAAGAACAAAAGTGTGACTCTCGCTATGAGAAAATGGTATGCCTTTATGAAGTAATGAGAAATCGGATGCTGGTCTGGCGAAGCTTCCTTGAAGTAAAGTTGTTAGTTATTAGTTAGGGAGCACACGCTAGCAAAAAACAATTGACTGACAGTACTGATAAATCGGTTACATGTACGTCTTTCTGCCATACAAAGATACTTAAACCGATGGTCGGGAAGATAATCAGAGTGTTTTTGGACCATTTCTAAACCCAACAAATTTAAAAACTTCTGGAAAACCCGTCATAAATACTATTTTTAATCATGTCTACAAGTCCTAGAAAGCCAAATTTCTAAGAATCATTTGTATACACCTTAAGAAACATGAAATTCTTCTGATCTGGTGCTCGTGGTAGCAGAGGGAGTGCCAATGCGTGCTACGTACGGGCTTGGGTCCTAACTAGTGCAGAGCGTTTGCATGGAATATCAACACGTTAGACTATTTTTGGCATGATATAAAATCCACTCAAATAAGAAGATGCTCGGACTAAAGTCTTAAATGATTATAAATCACTAATTATTTATTTTTTATTTTTTTCTGCTTAAAACAAAATTTTAATATTTCCACTTTCTCTTTGGGTTCACTAATTCCTATAATCAATAAATGTTTGAATTTTGTTCCAATTTCTCAAGATTAAGTAATGTTTAGGTAGAAAGGATATACGCAAAAGTGGCCTTTGTCCAATTAACAATAAGAGCGAATTCAAAGTGGACAATGTAGCTGTCCTGTTGTCGGTGCAATATCAAAGGCGTGCGTGTAAGTGAACACATTTTGTACACACCTCTCAAATAAATAAAATGCACGCATACATTCCCATACGCAACCGCTCATAAATTTAAGTTTCCTTATGTGTTTGAGTGTGAGCTAAAATACCGTGGTGGCAGATTGCGCCAATCTGATCAGCAGCTGATATTTCGATTGCTGTTGGTATCTAATACAAAAGTATTTAATAAAATGTAAACCCATGATAATGAACATATTCAATATTTTTTTCAACTTCTGTCCACTTCAAATCAATTCAATTTTCAATTGTATCAATGAAGTGACCCAAAAAAAAGCGTGTAGTTATCGTAGGATAGCAACAAAAAAAAAATATCTTGTTTTGCGGGATGTTAACTATTTTCGATTGCTGTTATTGTGCTGATTGTGTTATTTTGGCAGTCTGCTTTGTGACAGGCACAGAGGTCAAGCAGATTTATAACGCTCATTATGAGTAAAATGATTGTTAGTGCCTTTGAGATGGTGGTATGTGTGATATGAACTGCAGCAGAGAGTGTCACACTACACACACGTACATTCATACAAATGTAGGAGCGTAGTTTAATTGTCCGGCTGCATTGATTTTTTTTATTTCAAATTCGAATTCAGCAAAAGGTGTTAGTTATGCTTGCACAAGTTGGCATGGACACACAATAATAGGAGTTCAATTGTTAAAGAATAGAATATGTGGCGGGGAATAAATAAATAAATTGCTTTACTGGCGCCTGTGTGGCCAGGATGCGTGAATGGAAATTGAATTTGAAAAAAAAAATTTAAAAATAAATAAATAAAATAAAAAATATCGATTTATTTTGCATTGTTGCGTGCCTCTATGGCAAATATCTTCACATGTCGGGACTGTACCTTATTTCAGTAATGATACGTTTTTTTTATTGCAGCTGGTAGTTTTGTTTTGTTATTTTTGTATCTAGATTTTTACTTATATATTGTTAAAGCGGGTGGGGGTGAATGTGAAATGTATTCAAGTTGGGCACTAGGCTCCTTGCAAAAAGTTTTGGTCTTTACCCAACGCCATAGGAGGCACCTGACGCTGCGCAGACGCCAATCGCTTACTAAAGGAGCATGGACTCTAAATAAATCATATATACATATATGCCAGAAAACAAAAACTCAAATAACAAAAAGCAATTAGTTAGCGCCCAAAGTTATGCAAGGATTTACGCTCATCGCGTAAACATATATTTTTTATGACATAATAAAACAATATCACGCAAGTTTTTGTTTTCTTTCTTTATTATTCATTATAAGTTCGTAAAAAATTATTGTTTATGCTTACAATAAAAAAATATAATATTTTTAATTTTGACATATCACAGCCTAATTGAAATAAATAATTAAAAAGAAGTACTTAATTAAATAAATATTTTTTAATTCGACGAATGAGACAGATTAACCATAATTATATTGTACATAATACTGCATACGATTAACAAGTTAATAAATAAAAATGAAAGGTTTATGAAATAAATAAATAACTCCGAGTGATAATTACATTTAAATTTTTATGAATGATAAAATTTTGAAAAAGTTTGGGGGAAAATATGTATTTCTTAAATTATAAAACAAGATTTTATTATAAAACAAAACTACGATTTGATTATAATATTGAAGAGCATTCTTCTCAAATTTCATAAAATTAATAAATATTATTAAAAAAATTTCAAAATTAGCAAAAACAGTCCAGACGCTATTAAGTTAATTAATTAAAATTTTTTCACTATAACTTAACTTGTTGTTATTTCTCTAAAAACACAAATGTAAAAAATAGTTTAAACAACAAAAAATTTCAAATAAT
>JAWMAG010000008.1:25682500-25685000 GCA_037013455.1 Ceratitis rosa
AAGCTTTCGGCAGCACGAAAAGGAGCTGCCTTCACGCGCCTATGTCTGGCTTTAGCTGGGCTGTGGGGATTCTCATTGATTGATTGATATGTTTTTAATGAACTGTTTTGCGACTGAGACTCAAATTTCTTGCATCCCACACGTGAAACAACGGGAAGGATTAAGGAAAAAGGAAAAATTTACATTTTAGATTTGTCACATGTACTAAGTGATTCACTGAGTGGGAAGTGCCCTAGAGTCTTATGTGTCTATTTGAGATACCTAACCTAACTGACCACGCTCATAGTAGAGCTTCCATAAAACTAGGGCCCGGTGGCTAATACATTTTAGTCGCCCCATAAAATAAGCCTATCTTACAATCGGAGATTCTAGTAATCCTGCGGAAGTCCAACGTTGACAATAATGTCTCCAAAGTGGAGAAAAAAAAAAAAACAAATCACAACCTGAAGATCAAACGAGGAACAACGTTTTTCTCTTTTACTAGAAGTTTGGAAATAGCCCAAAAGAAAACACTTGTTGTTGTTGTCGTTTCCATATTTTTTACACTTGTTAAAAAGGGCAAGAAATAGAAAAAGTAGGCATAACCAATGGTTCCATTTAACGCTTGAGTAAAAAGACATTTATTGAATTGAGTGCAAGCGTTCGCGGTAAACCAAAAGCTTCACCCTCCCTCCCCACTCACGCTCACACCCCCACTCACACTCCCACTCACAATACAGCACATTTTAATGTATTCAAGTACATTTGGCAGACGAGAGCACGCGAACGCTTTTATTCGCAACAATAAGAAAATAAGTCCAAAGAGAAAAACGAAAACAAAACAAACAGAAGAGGTACAACAAAAAAGCTTTCAAAACAAATTTAGAGCTGTTGACGTGATCGTTTGCCGGCATGGCACGCCGACCTTGTCGCACAATACCCCACTCGCTCTCCGCTACCATATAAACTAACGGGGATTCCACCAGCGTTGAATACACGTATAGCGATAGCGAGTGATTCATACGCTCAAAATAAAATTCGCACGCGCACTGTTCGCGCTTCGCTCAGAGGCACGGCAAAACGCTAACCGGCTGGCGATCAGCTGCGTACGGCGTGTTTAGTTAGCATTTTTAGCTGTTAAGCTTTGCATATATTTATAATTAAATATACATACTACATGTTTAAAGAGCTCCATTTTTTTTGTTCGCACACATTTCGTTGAATATTTGCTTTTTGCTCGGGATTTGTGACGTAGTTTGAGCAGTCGTACATGTTTTTAGCGTTTATTGAAATTCTACGAATTTTCGATGATTGGTATGCGACCGGTTGGGGTCGACAATCAGTAATTGCTGATCGCTGATCACTGATCACAGTGAACGCACAAGTAATTGTACAAATAATTCAAATATGATATGTACGAGTATAGTCCATAGTTGTTGTATTCTTTACTTACTGTTGGTTGTTGTTTATTTTTTCAGTTTTATTTGTAAAAGAAACGTAGGCATTCGGCTATTTTTAGGTCTATGTGATCATGATAAGAGTCAATAATATTTACTTATATAAAATGTTTGGAATTGCCCGCTTGATTAAAACTAACTTCTAATAGGCAGCCCCGTTGAGTAGGTTGGGTGGGGGGTGTTGCATCGTTCGCCACATTGTCACGGATTTCGCATATTACTGCAGAATTTCCGATTTGAGTTATTTGTCCAGTGCTATTATTTCCAGGCAAACAAGGCATGAAAATACTTAGAACTTGGCCGAGTGAGCGAACTCAAGCAATTCCATTTAAAAAAAAACTAAAATAATAGAAAAGAATCCAATAACTCTTGGAAGTGATATGAGGTCATCTACAGTTGTAAGTAATAGAGAGAAAGCAGCAAGAAATCATGAATGTTAACAAAGAGACATCTGTGGGCGAGAAGATGCATTTATTGGAACTTTATGGGAGTGCAGGTCAAACCTGAGCAAAGTGGCTTTATGAGCTTTTTGTGTTTGGGTGAGCTATATATAATCCAAATTAAAATAAATCAAAATTAAAAAAATAATCGAACGTAAAAACGAAAATAAAGTAAAACAATATTCAATAAAATATATTTAAACAAAATAAACTACAGAAAAAATAGTAAATAATATAACATAAAATCAAAGCAAAATACAATAAGAAGTAAAGAGAGTAAGAAAAAATAAAATAGTTAAAAATAAAATGAGAAAAATATAATATTCAAAGTAAAACAAAAATTTAACTCATTAATAAAGGATGATCAATAGCAAAACAAAATAAAATAAAATAAACTTATGTATAATAAGATATTATAAAGTAAAATAACATAAACTGATATGAAACAATATAAAATTAAAATAATAACAAAAAGGTATGATAATAAATTAAGCCACTTTAGATAATTTAATTATATAAATGAATTTTATATAAGAAATGAAAATAAATGATAATATCAACACATATTAAAATAAAATAAATGAAACAATTGAATAAAGATAAATTAAATCGAAATGAATAAAT
>JAWMAG010000008.1:25687500-26050000 GCA_037013455.1 Ceratitis rosa
AAATAAAATAAAATAAAATGAAATGAAATAAAATAAAGTAAAATAAAATAAAATAAAATAAAATGAAGTAAACTAATATGAAATAAAATTAAATAATATGAATTAAAATAAAATTATATAAAATAAAACAAAATAATTTGTAACTTTACCAACGTTCTTTACTCTAAAACGAGTTACTCTTAATGTTTCGAAATTGCCTTTTGTAGGACTAGAAACTATTGTTTTTATATGATTAGAGCTTTGCACTTTAATTTTATGGCTTTCGATATCAAGTTAGAGCTTCTTTAGGTCAGAGGGAATAATGATGCACGTATGCACGTATACTCGTATATATATGGTATATAAACTCGTGTTTTCTTTCATTATTGGCAAATGGCTAGGATAACAATTTTTCTATTTTTATTTCGGGTGTTAATTAAGTACCTACATGTCTATGTATGTAAATATATATGTATATGTATATATACAAATCATATGGTAACACATAAGGTAGTTAAAAAAAATTATAAAAAATGTTTATAAATATTAACAATAAGTCTTCTAAGCGTATAATATTAATAAATGACAATATCATCTTTGTTCTCCAAATAGAATGATTTACGAAACTATTTTCACGGAGTGAGCTATACTCGTATATATGTGTAGTAAATCCATACCACTTTATATAAATAAAAACATAATGATTGCGATAGATCAACCAAATAGTTTAAATGTACCTACCTTCTTGCCCTTAGCCACTTTGAGGAACGCGTACGATTTTCCGTGTTTGGCCCATATATTTGAAAAATTTTTAGGACCCATATAAGGATGTAAGCTAATTCGCTTTAATGTTATATTTCCACGTAATTCGCATAGTACCTGAAAGAAAAAAATATGTTTATTTTAATTTTAAATTTATTTTGTTATTTAATTTTGGAAAAATATATATATTATTTTAATTATTTAAGTATTATATAAAATTTATTTTGTTATTGTTATTGTTGTCGTGTATTGAAAATGATTAAATGTTATTTATTTTTCAAATACACTTCCTTAAAATTTTGTCTATGTATGTGTAATGAAATAAATAAAATTTTACTCATGAAATCTATGAGTTAATTGTTAGAATAAATTTTATTTTGCTTACCCTTGCTTTTTCCGCACCGCGTAGTGGCTTCAACGAATGTTGCTCATCCGCACCGACATATTGCCCACAATTATTACTCCGCGTTAAGAGCGCGGCTTCTATAAAACTCAAGGATGAAAGCAAGAGGATTAAGCAAAGCATTGCTGTGAAAGTTGGGTGCAGAGGAAAATTGCTTAATAATTGGCAAGAATGAGTCGATATTGAAGGCACTGGAGACGAAGCTTTTTCTGCCGGGTTTATCCGTCTCTGAGCGGGTTCAAAAATAACAATATCTACTGGCAGTGAAATAGTTGTAGACAAATCAATATTTTTCATTTGCATTACACATTCGCAAAACTTAACACTGGTTTTACTTGGTTGCTTTTCCGTGTGTAGTTTCTTCCGCCGTAAACACAACTCAGGTGCAGAAGCGCCACAAATCAATCTGCGATGAGCACGCTCTCTATGGCTTGTTGACTGCGCAGCGTCAGCGACTGTAAATGAATAATAAATCAAAAGTTGATATTCAGTATCATTAATAAGTGAAGTGAGTTAAGATTTATTTAACTGTATAGCACGCGACTATTAGCGCCATAGTTTTATGCATTTAATTTACGGCTAATTAAAATCTAGCGTTGTAAAATTGTAAAATGGTGATATGAGCAACTAAATGAATAAAAAGTAAAATTAAATAAAATTAGCTACCTGCCGCCGGTATTAAGCATTAACAGGCGGCAGGCAGCAAATTTCGCGGGAAAACCCCAAAACGGTTAGGGATTTTCCATGTGCGCGTGCCGGCTCGCATTGTTGGGGGTCATTATGGAAAACTATACACACAACAGTTTTACGAGTACGTTACGAATACAACAATAATTTAAATAGCGAAAAAATACTACTTAGTTATTTTTATTTAAATGTTGCATTTAAAATTGAGAGTAATTGTGGCGAGCTAAGGTTTTAGTTTAGTATTACTGTTAAGCCACATTTTCGGGGATTTTTTCTCTAAGCCAACTAATGATCACTGCATTTCGCCAAGAAATTATATAATTTTATTGTGACTTGAAAAAATGCCACAAAAATGCAAATTTTATTAATTGATTTAAAATTAAAAATATTGTGTAATGCCATTAATCTGTGAATGTATGGAAATTTGCTTGAATGCGCAAGCAAATCGATCACATGTCTGAACGTATGTACGTTAGAGCGGATCAGATTGTGCGATATGGAATTTTTTAATTATTTTCTTAAACCTTTCGATTTAATTTTAACCAAGCAAAATACTTGACTGTCATACGGTGCATGAAGATCAAAAGAGAAGGGGCTGCTTAGTCGTCAAGCTTGGTCTGCTGGTAAACAACTTAATTATTTATCATGAATGACTGATTAATCACATCATAGCCTAAACCGCTGATCGTAGAGAGAAATCCGAAAAGTAAAAGATTTTTAAAATCTCTGGGGGTGTGCAAAAAGGGGTAAATCTGATACAATGCAATGTAATGTGTTTCAGTAGCTAAACAATTTTGATCAAATTTGGTATTCGTCAGTGATTTGGTATATATTAAGAGCAATTAAATTCTTATTTGTGTTTTAGTTGAAAGAAAAATACTTCTTCTGAGAGCGAATATATCTATGTTATTAACTAAGCCAAGGACTGAGAAACAAAAACGAAAAAAGCCAGAGAGAAAGCGAATAAATGTGCTTTACCGATGTTTTAAACGTACATGGTAGATCTGAACGCTATTTTGTTGCCTTTAATTGGTGCTGGTGGTGAATGAAACGAATTTGTTGACAAATAACTTAATGAGAGAATTGAAGACCACAGATTTATGCCTCGATTATGCTCTAGATACCAACAGTATCACAATTCTCAAATTTCCATGTTACAATTTCATTAGTTATTTTGATTAAAGCGTGTTTCCACGTATTGAGATTGAACGCGAGTCAGCCTCGGCGGGACGACATTAGAGAACACAGCCTCCGAAAGGGTTGGGCCACACTACCTTATACTTATGCTTTAATATTCCGCTTTTCCCAAAAAATCATAATCGTCATGGCTTAGAGAGCCGCAGCCTTCTGCACAGTCATCTCAAAAAACGCTGACTGAGTAGATTGTGGAATCCACTCACATATGCTCTCAATTAGTATAAGCATGAGACTACCAGTATTACTAGAGTTATCGATAGTGAGTACTCTAGTGAGTACCCACAATACACAATGCAAACGATGCGAGTGTACCTCTGTCTACGAAAAATATTAGGTCAAGTAAATAGTTTGTTCGGTTTTTATCTAAGAGATGGCGTTATTGTCCATAGTGCTAGTGTTACGTGTTGCATCATGTCATACTATATGGCGCTAAAAACGTGTTTATTTGCGCTAAATGTTCGTTTTTGACAGTTTTTCGATTGATTTACTCATTACGTTGTGAGCGCTCGTGAAAGATGGACACCAGCAAAGGGAAAATTCGCTACATTTTACAATTTTTCTTCGATCAAGGCGAAAAAGCAGCTAAAGCGGCTGAAAAAATTAATTTAGTTTATGGGCCCGATACTGTAAGCGAACGTGTAGCACAAAAGTGGTTTGCTAGGTTCCGTTCCGGTAATTTCGATGTCAAAGATGCACCACGCGTCGGGAGACCTGTCGTCGGAAATTTCGATAAAATTATGGAAATAGTGGAAACAGACCATCACGTGAGCACTTATTTAATTGCTGAGGAACTAAAGATAAGTCAGAAAACCGTTTGGAACCATTTGCATACCCTTGGATTCAAAAAGAAGCTCGATGTTTGGGTGCCACACGAACTAACCCAAAAAAACATGATGGACCGAACTTCCATCTGCGAATCGCTGCTGAATCGCAACAAAATCGACCCATTTCTGAAGCATTTGGTGACTGGCGATGAAAAGTAGATCACTTATAACAACGTCAAGCGAAATCGGTCGTGGTCGAAATGCCGTGAGCAGGCGGATACGGTGGCCAAGCCAGGATTGACGGCCAGGAAAGTTTTGCTTTGTGTTTGGTGGAATTGGTAAGGAGTGATCTATTACGAGCTGCTCCCCTATGGCCAAAAGCTCAATTCGGCCCTCTACTGCCAACAACTGGACCGCTTGAAGGCAGAACTCATCCAGAAGAGACCATCTTTGATCAACAGAGACCGAATTGTGTTCCATCAGGACAATGCCAGGTCACACACGCCTTTGGTGACGCGCCAGAAGCTCCAGGGGCTCGGATGGGAGGTCCTACTGCACCCACCTTATAGTTCGATCCTGGCACCAAGTTATTACCATCTTTTCCTGTCCATGGCGAACGCGCTTAATGGTGAGAAGTTGGCCGCAAGAGAGGCCTGTGAAAATTGACTCTCCGAGTTTTTTGCTAATAGGGACGCAGCCTTCTACGAGAAGGGTATAATGAAGTTGGCATCTCGTTGGCAACAAGATTGGAAACAAAACGGCGCATATTTGACTTAAATTCGACAAATGTACACAAAGTTATCATATTTTGAAAAATCAATAAAAAACCGAACGAACTTTTTACTTGACCTAATATATGCTAAAGCAAGTCCCAGATGGAATGGGATAGTACTATAATGATTTGTGACGCAATAGTTATGACCACGAAGAAGAAGAGGACCAACTCTGCCTCCAATGGGTAATGTTTTAACCACGCATCATAAATGCCTTGGAACATATTTTTTTGACTGTTTTGCTGCGTAAGTTTCAGCTTACATTAAAAATTTCATAGTACAAAAAACGATTCGTTCATTCTACTAAAGGCACTGCTCTTTGAATACCAACCACCTTAATTTATTCAAAAAATATTATTACGTAAAGTAGGAAATTTAATTCAATTTATTTTATTTATTTGTAATTTATCATTAATAATTTATAATTTTTTCAATTTTTATTAATTTCTAATTTATTATTTATAATTTATGATTTTTTCAATGATACCCAAACCTTTTATTACCAAGCCATTGTACGCAAAATTATGAAACATATGCTAATTTAATAATTGTGGAATTTCCTAACACTCTTAGCAACACAAACGATTGCCGAGTTATGAATCTTTCAACCGACCTACACTACCAACAATGCTTTCCGGCAACATAGCTGACAAGTTATAATTGGCAAATAGCTGATATTTCTGGTTTTTTATACAGCACAGCAGCTAGATTAGTGCGATAATAATGGCGACATGATGTCTGGTGTTAACATAGAATAAGAATTAAAAAAAATTAAAAAAGATTAAAAAGAAGAATGAGAAAAAACAAAACAAAAAACAAATGTGAGAACAAGACTTTCATGTTAATTTGCAATTTTATTTGGATTTTGTTGGAATTTTGTCACGATTTAGCTATATAAAATAAACTGTTTGGTATGAGTTTAATAGATTTTTTGTTTAAATAATTTATGTAGTAAGCGTAGACTAAAAAATTTCAACAAAATTAAACGTAACAATTTTTATTAGTCTTTCTACATTTTACAGGTGGACTGTAGTCAAGCATATTATTTAGGGCAGGCTGAGCAATCGGCGTATCGAACTCTACGAATTTCATCACATGTTGTAAAACTCAATTGACGAGCTCGCCAGTTAAGACTAAGTAAGCAGAAATGACTCATCTAAAAAATGTTTGAAGTAAAATTTCAGTAATAATATTGAGTAAATTTATAGCTAAAAATAAATGTATACTGAGTCAATTGTTTGAAAGAAAAGCTAAAAAATATTTTTAAATCTGTAGTATGCCTTAGAGGCTTCAAAAAATGGTCAGACTTTGAAGCAAGTTTTTTGAGTTTTCATTTTTACAATTATTAGAAAAGAGTGGCGTTGATAGCAAAAATAATATACATATGTCCGAACGAGCACCTCCAGCTATTTTGTAATGGGCACTTGCACACTTCTTCCTGGCTCACCGCACGAAAAATTTTCACGCACGAGCTTTGGCAGGGTTTTGAAAACGAGCTTGTTCAGCTATGCTATTTGACTTAGAAACTCAACTAATCTCTTTTCACTCAACACGTCAGGAGGCTTCTGAAACTTACAATAATTATGAAATTAACAGGCTTATCAGCTTGAGGGCCGGTTCAGAATTTAGTTATCAGTTAATTTCACATAGAAATTAATGCGTTTAAAAATTAAAGTAATAGATTACGCCTACATACGTGTATGCTGATAAGATATATGTATGTATATAGCGAGAAAAATGTTGCGGCACAAACGTGTGTTTAATTGTACACGTTCACTTGAAGATGGTTCTCTAAATTGGAAGATAATTTATTTTAATTTGAAAACCAAAATAATTTCTGGGTATTCGTTTAATTTAAAAAAAAATGTTTCAAACATTTTTGATTTTCTTTAAATGAAAATATTGTAATTATGCTTTAAATTAATTACTAATTAATGCACCTATTTTTCTTCATAACTACACACGCACACGCATACTTACATACATTTATATGAATATAATAATAATGTATACGCACCGGCATCCATAAATAGTTGGCACATATTTTTTATATACGTATATTTATTTATTTTCTGAAATTAAATATTTTGTCTTAATACGCCGTTAGAGCTTTCAGATTTGCATGCTGAGCGTTTTAAATAAATAAATATAAATTAACTTTTTTCAGTTCTCTCTTATTGCAATAAATTTCTTTCGTCAATATTTTCTTATTTCTCAAATTAAATGTCAATTTTGATATTTTTAAACAACTTTTTAAGTCCACAAAGACTATCCGACCTTACAGTTGTGTGTTAACACTTTCAATACTTTTGTTAAACTGCCAATTTGCTAAATTAGAAACTAATACATTCGCATAAATCTTCTTACTCACTTACACAACTAACCAAGCGTATACGTGTATATGTAGTTGCGTTACTCATTATATGAAGAGTACTTTTAAGGCTGGTCAAGAGAGCTTTTTTTGCAGTATACAGTTACAAAGCGTGTACGAAGATGAAATTGTGTA
Organism: Ceratitis rosa; assembly: GCA_037013455.1. Taxonomy (NCBI): domain Eukaryota; kingdom Metazoa; phylum Arthropoda; class Insecta; order Diptera; family Tephritidae; genus Ceratitis; species Ceratitis rosa. The sequence continues at coordinate 25,694,572 of JAWMAG010000008.1, forward strand.
GAGTGAAAGGTGTTTGAGTTTGGCTAGTGTGTGTGTGTGTGTATGTGCATCTGCTGAAGCCTAGTTAAATGCGTATACACGCTTCCAGCTGTTGTTGGTATGTCATGTCAAGCAGTTGCCTCCTAAGCTGTTGTTCTTAGATTATTTACAATATTTACTCGTATCTTCAACTAATTATATGTAAAGTGGAGTAAATTTATATATCAACAAAGTTGGGTATACATATTTTGCTAGAGGCGAAGGAATGCTTATACACGAGTACATACGTACGTACATATATTATGTATGTACGTCAGTTGGCCATTTCTGGTCTTGTGCTTATTATCAATTTGAGTCTTTATACGAATATGTGTATGTAAATATATCTCTCATATATGGATATTATGTGTTTACGAAGGTTCAATAATAATTTGAACATTATAGCAATATTTTTTGATATTCATAAAATAGTTTCATTTTAGTTAAAATTACCGTAATCAGAGAAACTTATTCAAAGAAAGTAAATAAAATTTCTGACATAAAATTTAATAACAAAAACTGGATTATTATTCAAATTCACGCAAATTTACTTAACTAAATGAATTTAAGGAATAAGTTAGGTAAAATTAATAAAGTAAACTTTTATTTAAATTAAACTATTTTAAATAAAATTATTTATTTTTTTATATATCATTTAACGTTTGCTTTGTTCACATCCAACGTTTGTAGTAGTCAAGAATTATACAATTTCATCGAAACTCCGATTACTAATACACAATTGTTGAAACGCTTTCTTGAATATACGTTAAAAAATGGTTTGCTCTTAGATTTATATAAAGCCGATCAAATGCTTGAGCATACAAGATTTGCAATAAAGTTTAAAGTGGATAACATTTATTACTTAAGTTTCGATTTTTACCGATTTTTCCAGTTCGTCATTTAGGGTCAGAAAAAAATGTCAAAAAATCATCAATGAAATTGATTTATACACTTACTTATCGAAATCGATCGATGTATAGCCTCAATACAACCGATAAAACTTTAAAAATAAAAGTTGATACCGAAAATTATCGGAATCGGAGAACAACCGATTTTTTTTAGATCTAAGAACTAATATTTAATTATGTATTTAAATTAATATAAATTATTATTTTTTAATTTATATTATTTACTTTACTTCATATCATTTTACTTTATATTATTTTAATTTAATTTAATTTTATTTTACTTCATATTATTTTTTTATTTTCATTAATTTTATTTTACTTTATTTTGTTTTATTTTTTTTTTTTGTATTTTATTTTATTTCATATCATTTTTTTTATTTTAATTAATTTTATTTCATTTCATTTTATTTTATTTTAATTTATTTAATTTTACTTTGGTTTATTTTATTTTATTTTTTATCATTTTATAATTTTAGTTCCTTTTAATTTTTTTTTGTTTACTTTATTTTATTTTTGTTTATATTATTTAATATTTTTTTATTTTATTTTATTATATTTTGGTTTATTTTATTTTAATTAATTTTATTTTTTATTTTATTTTTTTCTCTTTTATTTTAATGTACTTTATTTAATTGGTTTTTCATTGGGTAGTTTTTTCACGTGGTGGGTTCCAAACCCTATGCACAACCTCATGGGATTCGCCTTCTCACTTTAGCTCGCCTCCAAACGGTTGTTCGTTGGCTACCCAGGGGATACGTGGTCTAAGACCGGACGTCGTGAGCTGCTTGAACCATATGCAAAAGAATCGTTTCTGGCCACTTCCAGGTGAATGACAGTCAAAAACTTTCCTCACTTGCGTGAACTTCTGCACATGGCCCCATCCCATGGGAGGTGAGCTAGTGACAGATACCCAGAGTATACTTGATTTATGGAGGGAGCACTTCTCCAGCATGCGGAGATGGTGAACCCGAAACTCCAATTGATGACGATGGAAAAGTTGTTCCGTTATCCGACTATGAAGAAGTCCGAATAGCAATCGTCCGCTTAAAAAACAACAAAGCGGCAGGGGCCGATGGATTACCGGCCGAGCTCTTTAAATACGGCGGCGAAGAACTGATCAGGTGCATGCATCAGCTTCTTTGCAAAATATGGTCGGATGAAAGCATGCCCGACGATTGGAATTTAAGTGTGCTCTGCCCGATCCACAAAAAAGGCGATCCCACAGTCTGCGCCAATTACCGTGGAATAAGCCTTCCTAATATCGCATATAAGGTCCTATCAAGCGTATTTTGTGAAAGACTAAAGCCCACCGTCAACAAACTGATTGGACCTTATCAGTGTGGCTTTAGACCTGGTAAGTAAACCATTGACCAGATATTCACCCTGCGCCAAATCTTGGAAAAGACCTTTTCGTCGATTTTAAAGCCGCCTTCGACAGCACGAATAGGAGCTGCCTTTACGCCGCTATGTCTGAATTTGGAATCCCCGCAAAACTTATACGGCTAAGTAAACTGACGTTAAGCAACACTAAAAGCTCCGTCAGGATCGGGAAGGACCTCTCCGAGCCGTTCGATACCAAACGAGGTTTCAGACAGGGTGATTCCTTATCGTGTGACTTTTTTAATTTAATGCTGGAGAAAATAATACGAGCTGCAGAGCTAAATAGAGAAGGTACAATCTTCTATAAGAGTGTACAGCTGCTGGCGTACGCCGATGATATCGACATTATTGGCCTCAACAACCGGGCCGTGCGTTCTGCTTTCTCCAGACTGGATACAGAAGCGAAGCGAATGGGTCTGGTAGTGAATGAGGGCAAGACTAAATATCTCCTGTCATCAAACAAACAGTCATCGCATTCGCGACTCGGCTCCCACGTCACTGTTGACAGTCATAACTTCGAGGACGTAGATAATTTCGTCTATCTAGGAACCAGCATCTACACTAATAATAGTTTTGAAATCCAACGCAAAATTACTCTTGCCAACAGTTGCTACTTTGGACTGAGTAGGCAATTGAAAAGTAAAGTCCTCTCTCGACGAACGAAAACCAAACTCTAAAAATCGCTCATCATACCGGTCCTACTATATGGCGAAGAAGCGTGGACGATGTCAATATCTGATGAGTCGGCTCTAGGAGTCTTCGAGAGAAAAGTTCTGAGAACGATTTATGGTCCTTTGCGCATTAGCAACGGCGAATACCGCAGATGATGGAACGATGAGCTGTACGAGCTATACGATGATTTTGACATAGTTCAGCGAATGAAGAGGCAGCGGCTACGCTGCCTAGGCCATGTGGTCCGAATGGATGAAAACAGTCCAGCTTTGAAAGTATTTGATGCAGTACCCACTGGTGGAAGCAGAGGAAGAGGAAGACCTCCACTCCGTTGGAAAGATCAAGTCGAGAGTGACCTGGGTGCACTTGGCATTTCCAACTGGCGCCAAACAGCGAAAAGAAGAGACGAATGGCGCGCTATAATGGACTCGGCTATAATCGCATAAGCGGTGCCAACGCCAAAAAAGAAATTTATTTAATTTTGTTGTAATTTATTTTATTATTATTTATATTATTTTATTTGGATAGATTTAAGTTTATGTTATTTTATTTTTTTACATACTTTAATTTATTTATATTAATTTGCTTATTTTTTTTATTTAATTTTATGTTGTTCTTAAATATTTAAATTTCTTCAATTTTATGTTCGTTAATGATATTTTATATTATTTCATATTATTTTATTTTGTTTTATTTTATTTATTTTTAATTTAAGTTAATTTTTCTTATTTTTCTTTTTGATTTTATTTAATTTAATATTATTGTATTTTATTCTTTTTTATTTAATTTCTAATTATTTTATTTTATTTAATTTAATATTATTTTATTTTATACTATTTCATTCTATTTTTTTTTTTAATTTTTTTTTTTATTTAATTTAATTTAATATAATTTTATTCTATCTTATTTTATTTCATTTTTCTATCTTTTATTCTTATACATTATTTTATATTTATGTTTTTTTATTTACCTATGGTGCTTCTTGTCGGCACTTCAAAACACATTTCGCGTTTACTTCCAATTAATATCGAATTATACTTATGTTTGCAAACTTTGGTATGATTCACTCAGACGACTTATGCGTTAAAACTGGCGTTATCGTCTGGGGCGACAACTACTTTTATAGTCTGCTCTTATCAAATTTATTAAATTAAATATTTACGAGTACGTACGAACTGAAATTTTGTTGGTTTATAATATGCTTAAGGAGGCTTGATTGTTATTAAAAAAAGTTACTTTATAAAGTCGGCAAATTTTTGGTTTGCTCCGAATTATGAAATTGCTAACTAATTGTTTAATGATTTTTGTGAGATGATATTTTCCATAACCTGTGCTTTATAAATGTTATAGTATTTCAATTTAGTATTAAATATTAATTTTTATATCTGAATAAATAGGTTGTATGGGGCTATATGTTATAGTCCTCAGATTTTGAAGTCAGTTTTTTATTTATGTAAAGTGACTTACGTGTATAACTGAATGCGGGCAATGCCGATGTTGACACCATCAAAATTGAATGGAAAATTATGGTATCTTATTTTTGGAAGTTTAAAAATAATAATGAATTAATTAACTGCGCAAAACTGGAAAAAAACTCGTTTTCTTGGAACAATAATTACTAATATTTTTGACAAAATACCTATGGTATTGCGTTTCACGCCTCCAAAATGGACGTTTTGAGCTCAGCATTATTTTAATACGCTCGTTGGTATACTTTGCGACTAACTTCTTACCATACATTCTCAATAACAATAAGATCTGAAGTTTGGGCATGTCGAATACATGAGGGCAATTGCATATTAACCAAGTAAAATCGATCTCCGATTTGTGTGTCGGTTCGTTGTTTCGGTAAAAATATAAAATTGTCCTTAATTATCAGTGTGAGACATGACAGCTTTGCTTTTTAAATGTGAACTTGTTGGAAACGATCCATGGACGTTGCCTGTTCCTTCAGCCAAACCGACCCTCCACCGTGCTACGCCGCCATACAAAACTACGGCCATCAAACACTTGTAAGGTAGGTTTACTTTTGTTTGTGAAAAGAACCATTAAAAGAAGAAAATATATTCTTATGTGACTACCGAATTAAAGTTATGCGGGCCATACGTTGAGTCAAGATTGATGGATATTTAGTCGACTACATCCAGATCATGGTAGAACGCAGTGCACTGGAAGAGAGTTCCAGAAGGTGTTACTGGATTCCCGAGGAATGGCGTTTAAAGTCTATCCATAAGCCATAAATCCAGCGGTTCTTTTACTTGATTCTGAATGTAATCCTTAAAGTCGAGTACTCCCTTTCTGATGTGCTTAGGTAGTGGTCCGGCTTCTAGTAAGTGTCTTGCTACCAACGGCAACAAGATCGATCAGGGGATAGTTTTTATTTAAACTGATGTACAAACAGACACAAAGATGGGCAAGGCTAACTAAACTCAACCGTCCGCTCGGTAAAAAATTTGATGGATCCATGCGTTCTGATTCTAGTGTCTGTATATACTGCGGATCAAAGTTAACATTCCATATACTTGGAAGATATAAAAATAATTACGATAGCTATTGGGCTAGTTTTTCAACCGCACCTTTTATTCTCTTATATCATTCTAATATGTCTGAAACGTTTAATCCAATTTGCTTAAGGACTAAAAAACCTTCTTTACTAAATTTACCAAATTGAGTCACTGCCTCAATTGATTGGAAGTTTACTGTTTACAGAATGGTTCACTGTACACATATTTAATAGTAATTAATATAATGCAAAATTTCTTGTATAATTATTAAAGCGTTATACTCGTATGAGTCACGCATACTCACCGGCCAGTGGAATTGATAAAACATTTCTATTGACATCGCTTTCTTCTAAGAAATACAAATGTTGCTTTATCATACTTAACTGCGACTGATTTTTCAACTGATAACTGTATTATGTAATTTATATGTTGGTTTATTGTAGGTAGGTCTATTGTATATAATTTAAGAAAAAAAAAAATTAAAAATATAAAAATTGTGCAATCTCTCTACTTACCTATTTTTAACACCAAAGAGCTATCTTTCCAATAATTAGCCGCCAACAACATACTTCAAGTAAAATCCAGCATATCCGAGGCTGGTTCGAAATCAAATAAATTCTCATTAGACCCAAATGTTTCCAAAATATCAGTATGAAGTATATTTATGTATGTAAGTCGTCTTTTGGTTTTTTATATCACTTCTATAGTTCTATAGAGTGCACGTCGGGTAATATAATATTATACCTAGTTGTGTGCTATAATTGCAGTTTTCAGCGTCAACTTTAGAACCTCGCAACAATACCTTCTGCTTAAATATAAACGGAGACTTTATCCATAACTCGACAAGGACAAGACAAATGGCCATACTTTTTTTGCTTAGGTTGCCAGGACTGTTATAGGTTAACATGTCAAATTTGAGCGCGCTCTGTCACATAGTTTTTTTTTTTTTACGGCACTATAAACAAGTCAACCTCGAGTGTGTTTTTCGAATTTTACTATGGAAATTAACGTTGAGCAAAGAGTTTGTTTGAAATTTTGTTATTCCAATGGAATAAGTGCGACGGACGCAATGAAAATGTTGCAGAAATGTTGTTGATTGGTATAAGTCGTTCAAGGACGGCCGTACATCGCTGGAGAACTTGCCCCATGATCGTCATCCAGCAACGTCAATAAACGAGGAAAACGTCGAAAAAGTAAAGAAAATTGTGTTGGAAAATCGTCGTGTGACTGAAAGAGAGATAGCTAGTGAGCTCAACATATCAAATGGATCCGCTCATAGCATTATTCATTTATTATTAGTTTTGGGCATGAGACGTGTGTCTGCTCGACTTGTTCCAAAATTGTTGAATTTTCTTCAAAAAGAGGAACGCAAAACTGTCGCCAAGGAAATGCTCACAATGAGTGATACGGACATCCAGCACATCATAACTGGTGACGAGACTTGGGTCTATGAATACGACGTTGAAACAGCCCAGCAATCATCTGAATGGCGCCTTCCAAATGAGCCGAAACCCAAAAAACCACGTCAAAGTCGATCAAAAATCAAACATGGCACCGTGTGACTTTTTTCTTTTCCCTAAATTCAAATTGCCGCTTCGTGGAAAGCATTTTCAGTCGATTGAAGTCATAAAAGAGAATTCGAAGAAGGAACTGAAAGCCATACCTAAAGCGGCCTACCAGAAGTGTTATGAAGATTGGAAAAAAAGGTGGCATATGTGTATCACCTCTAATGGTGACTATTTTGAAGAGGATAAAATAAACATTGAAGAATAATTAACCGTTTTTGTTTTATTGAGCAGTCGTTTATATTTGAGCAGAAGGTATTTTTGAAAATGGCATTCTTTTTTAGTGAGTATGAAGGGAAAGTAAGCATTATTTGAGTCAAAAAGGCTTAAGTTTGGTTTGAATTAATAATATATATTAAATACTTGATCTAAATCTAATGAAAAGGTAAAGTTCTCTCATGCCGAACAAGAACCAAACTCCACAAATCACTCACACATCTTTCCCTTCCAGCTATATGGAGGTATGGACGATGACAGCATCTGTAGGTCTTGTAGTCCGCATGGATAAGATTACTCCAGATTTGAAAGTTTTCGATGTAATACTCGCCGGTGGAGGTAGAAGAAGACGAAGACTTTCGCTTCGTCGGAAGGGCAGTTGGAGAAGGACTTGGTTGTACTTGGTATTTCCAATTGGCGCCAAGGAACGAATGGCGTGCTTTTGTTAACGTGTAAGTAGTCTATACGCCAGTAAAGAAGAAGAGGAATAATCAGTATTAATTGTTGTTATGAAATGACCCATGGTGGAAGTGTAAACTAATTTACCATATAATCAACAAAAAAAAAAAAAAAAAAAAAAAATAAACTAACGTAAAGGTTAATTGACTGAGAATAAATAACTTAAAGCAAACTCCAAACGCACGTGAGTTCAAAAATGCAAAAATCATTTATTAAGAGTTCTTCATTATTCCTTTAACATAGCGATATAATGCTCACATCGAAAACTACATTAAAACCATATATTCGTCACATCGCATACATACATACTCGTATGCATATGTGTGCCAACATACATGATGTTTATTTATTTATGTGGGTGATTATTGTACAAGATCAATATCAGATTTTCATGTATATCTTTAAATAACTTGATAGATTTGTCTATTTTTTTTTTGCTTTGTTTTGTTTTCATTTTTTCTTCTTTCAATTTTATGCAGCCTTTTGGTGTTTTTGTTTGCTGCCGGCAAAGATTAGTGTGAGGATTAATGTCAACTCATTCATCAAGTGTGATATGTAGAGGTGTTTGTATACGTATATGATGAAAATATGTATGTAAGTAATTGTATACGTCTCTCTTGGGATATGTGTTTGTATGAATGTGTGTGGAATTTAAATGCGCTTATGACTTTTACACTTTCATATGTGAAATAAAATTCCTCTCGCTCAATTGACACATTTATGATTGTTCTTACGAATACATATTAGAACGTATATATACTCATACATACCTATGAGAAATTAATAAGACCAAATTATCTGTCGATCGGCTTCTTTGATATTTACGCTGCTGGTTATCTCTTGTTGGTTGATGGTGTTCAACGCACAGTTTTCGTAAATGACGTTATTTTGTATCATCTCTTTTAGCTTGTAGGAGCATATCTGCTGCTATTGTATATATAGAATAAATGTGAGAAAAATAAAAAATTTAATATTAATATTTAATTAGTTCAATCGCTTACGCAAAATAATACCGTAAGTTCCATAAGCCAAACTAATCAATTTATTTTTTAGTCATAATAATTTTCAATTTTCAATGTTAAACATTAATAATTTTGAAATTTTCTTTTCAATATGCGCCAATTTCATTCTACCGCCTGACTCAGATCAGCTTTTTGAATAAACTTCAATTTCATCCAAATGCGATTTTGGCGATGGAGGCATCGCTATAAGATGCGTCCAATATGTTTATGATAAGGCTTCAGTAAAACTCTTTCCTGTGACCCTCCGCCATGCTAGTGCTTCGAGTTTCTCGTAATGTACGCACATCTTGAACACTGTAGACATGTCTTCCGTCAATCTTAACATGATCGATTTGATAGCGCGATTTTCGATCCAGTCACAGCCTTGTAGTTTGATGGTTATTTTTGTACGGAAATATGATACGACAGGAACCATATTTTAAGCCCCGAGGAAGTCGATCAGCCTTGAAAGCATCCTTGGACACTGTAGGTGCGTGAGTGCAAAACAGCGATATAGGTATTAATAAGTGCCAGTACTAGGCGACGGTGTCTCTCTCTCACCACAAATCAAAAATCAAATTTACACATCTTTATTCAGCCGCCCCCTTCAGCAATTTTTACAAATTTCACGCATCCATCATTATCCCAACCATCGCATTTCTTAAAGGGCGGTGATATCAGCCTTTTGACCACCGAGTACATAAGCCGGCTGTGCAGCGGTACCTTCCCAATCGAGAGACTGGACATTCCGAGTTCTTGCCTTCAAACCGTAATTTGTAAGACATTTGCGGGGCTCGTCATCAAAAGGGAGACCTCTTAAATTTTTTTATCTCAGTATATATTTCATGTGATGTATCCCTAACTTTACGTACAACCCTCTCGGTTACAAACGGATTTTGTTGGCTACCCAGAGAACACCTGATCTAAAACCGCACTTCGTGAGCTGCTTGAAACACATACAAGAAAATCGTTTCTGACTTTCCCACCTTGAGTGAGCTTTTTCCACACATGGCCCCATCTCCGGAGAGGAATTTACATATTAAACGCCCTTTAATGAGAATGCCAACTCAGTAAAGTCTTCCTCAAGACCTTCTCTATTAGCCTTATCTATGAAATATTCACGTCGACCACTGAAAAATAGTAATTCTCATAAAAAAATAAATAAAATTTTCAAAAAAAAGGAGAGAGGCAAATAGAACTAAATTCTTTGAAAAATCTCCACCTTGATTCATTTGAATACTACACATGGTGCCGTAACCTCACACAATTGACGAAGGAGAGGGATGTTTATCCAAACCCACATTTTTTGCAGCTGCATTGGTATAATGGAGCTATATTTCAGATAATTAAAGGATATGGTATTAGTTAATATTTTAATAAAAGCGACTTCTGGTTAATTTACACATATATATATAACCCTAAAACTATCTACGAACTCAAGGATATTGAAACACAGATTTCTATGTACGCTGCCCTTGGCTATAGTATAATACGTAAGTGTTTCAAGGCCGAAAATATCTGAGCTTTTCTCTATGGGTTGATGTTCGACTGCATTTATCTGAAGAGGTTAAGCATTTTGAACAGAAGGTAGGCCTTTTGAACAGCGTGAAAAAACATCGCTTGCCTTCTATTGCTGCAGAGGAACTATCGGTAAGAGTTAAGATCTTTCTCCCTACACCAAGCTGAAAAATCATATTTCCGATCAAATTAATTATGACCTCAAAGGCTACGTTTACCAAAGAAAATTGCCAAATTCGAAAATAAGAAGTCCCACACGTATCAAGGCAAAGGTAATAGATCCTTGACGAGTGGCTGTTTTGTCTGTGTTTCTCCGAAAATGAGGAAAGAGTTGTCTTTACCGTTAACGACGATCATTGCCATGCCATACTCAGAAATTACTTGTTTGTCTCCAAATTTTGAACAGAATGAGTTGATGAGTTGAAAGGTTTCGAAAGAAAGACCCTCCTGTCATACTCACCCGAAGGGCTATGTGAACTGGTTGTTTCGCTATATGCCATATGAATATGCTCCATCTTTATCCGAAATTTCGTTAAAATAAAGGTAATGAAAATCACTGAAAAATATTTATCCATATATTTTGTAAAATTTTTTAAGGCAAATCCTGCCAGAAGAAATGAAAACTTAAAGAAAATTTTATTCGAATTAGTTGAGCTAATTTTGGAGTAACAGCTGACTACGAAAATAGTGTAAAATTGCTCATGATCAACATTTTCTAATCAAACAATTATCAAACTGTGGGCAGTACCATTTACACTCTTCTACATAATTTTTATGCGTTTATTTTCCCACCTTCATGCACTCCTTTCATACACACACATACGTGTATGCATATGAACAACCAAAGAATAAACTATATACTCCTGCCTCTGGCAGACCAATTAGAGGACCTCACACTGTCATATGGACATTGCGCGATCACCGCAAAACCTTCTTCGGTGGCATTTGAACACATCTCTGATTACGATTACATACGAGCTACGAAGGTAGCGAAGCAGAAATGACCAACAAGAGAACAAGAGAAGAAGAAGTTGGTAAGTGAGTTGAGTGATTGGTATTTATTTCGGATGATATTCCTTTTCGCTTTCAATTCCTTCAATGAGGACATACATACATATATGAGCATAAGTATATCTCGACATTTTCGTTCGGTTAATCATTAATATGTTGTCTTTTATTTCATTTTTTTTTATTGATTTTTTTTTTTTGTTTTTAAGTGTACGATTTCACACACAGCACTTACGGTAAAGCGACAGGTTCAAATTCCAGACACAATTGAGGTATGAAATGAAATCAAAAATAAAACAAAAACATATTTAACAAAAATAATAAACGAACATTGCCATCCCTATGAACAGGTAAAAGCAGGCAAGGATATACACGCTGGCGCTGGGATGAAAACGATTCTTTGATAAATGGATTACAATCACCGCAACTACAGCAACAACAGCAGCAGACGATCAGCAGCCCAAGTGAAGGAGTAGACGTTGAAAAATTTGAGACCTCCCGCGCATGTAAAACATGCCAATTCATAATTTCGAGTTCCAAAACCCAACGAGCTGCAAGTTAGTGCGGAGTAAGCGACCGCGGGCGTATGATGAGGAAGGCAAGAATTGACATGAGGACTGAACACATACATATTCATACATACATACAAACAAATCTTATTGGCGGTGGCGTCGTTGTCGTTAGCGGTTACTCGGACACTAATCGACCGGCTGCACGGTGCTGAATAGGATATATGGTATGGATCATCGCGCATGAGCCGACAGCTGTAGCGACGTAACAAGGCAAGTAAATGACAGAGAAGATATGTGAGGAAAAAATGTCAAAAAGAAAAGAATTATAAAAACGATATGACAATCAAATGAAAACGAGAACCAGCACAATCTTAAGTATATTTGTATATATTTACGGATGTATGAATGTACATGTACCCTTTTATGAAGGATAGTAAGCATGACAATTCAGTTTATGAAAATATAATTGAGATCTTCGCATAGTATTTAGACCTACGGCGCTGCTGTATGTGCGTCAGACAGACAAGACAGACAGACAGTTGTGCATTGGCAGACAAATGATCAATTCATCAACAATTTGGCGACTATGAATGTGTACGAGCTCATTTATTTTATCACAATAAACCTAAGTACTATTTTATTTCTGCTCACTGCTGTGGAATTCGCTTTGTTCTCTGCATTTTTGTGCTTTTTTGGGGAAGCTTTCTGGCATAAATGATTTTGAAATGTGAAATACTCTCAGCAAGTTTTAGAGGAGTATTTAGTTAGAGTGTGTTCAAACATGCCAATTAATTGAGACAATTAAGAAGTAAATTGCTTCACTGATATGCTGTTCACCGAAATTTATTTATGTTGAAAAAATTTCATTTTGTACTAGAATTTTGACTAATCTTTTCTCCGGGAAGTGGACCAACTATTCGAAAAACGTGTAGTTATCTTTTGATTTACTTCACCATAGACGGCTTTTTGCTTAGATGAGAAGGAAAAGCACTCTTCTCTCCGGGAAGTGGACCAATGTCAATTTTTAAAATAAAAATGTTGTATTGTATTGAGTAAATAAAGTTATGATAAAAAGATATCTCATGAATAATTTTTCATACATTCAATGAGTGTGTGTGATAGCCAAGCGTGGCAGGGTACAGCTAGCATATTTATATAAATCTAACCATAAATTAACTTTTTTTTTCGAATTGATCAGTCCAATGTCCACAACTCGGAAAATATTTTTTTCGGATGCCTGCGTCATACAGAGGAAATACCCTGACCCTGATCCGTTAGTTATTTAGGACAATATAATATGGCTTTTGTTTTAAACAGTCCCTCAATAACATCCAAAGCTCCTTAAGTACCTGGAGTCGTTCGATAATAAGCGGTGTACCAGACAAGCTGGCTTTGAGGAGATGAAATGTTGTTGCTGTTCGGACTCTCGTGATAACTATTGGATTTTAGTCGTCTTTTACGACAAGCACGCCTTACTGTGGATAAATTCTTAAATCTTTAACCCGCAAGACAGAGAAGTTACAATTTTCTACAAAAGCTCACAATGATTTTTACATGCGCGACAGATAATTTTGTCTTCTCCTGACTAGTTCATGAAGTTTATAGATTAAGTCTCTTTGCAGCAGTACATATGACATTTAAGAAGAGATGCACCGAAAATAAAATTGATAGCGATTTTCTTTGATATTGAAACAATATTTCTAAGGAAAGAAATGTATTTTGTATCAAGAGTTTTTGTCGTCGGCTGAGCTATGACTGTTTTTCCAGGTTCTACCAGAGGATCTACAACCACATAGTTTTATAATATATGCAAACATGTATGTGTTCATAGATTCGAAACATCTTGTGGAAACTTGGAAGCAGTGCTATGATGCTGGATGTATTTCTTCGATCCCAGAGATCGCAAAAAAAACTACTCGTTATTTCAGCAGTGTGGGATGGCGCGTTGTCATGATGTAAAAAGTATCGCCGCAAATCCTCTTTCTCACTCTTCGGTGTACCATTTGCAGTTACCGTCTGATCCTTTTCCAGGGGAATAGCAGCTACAATTTTAGATCGGGTGAAGTAAACTTGCAATATTACTTTTGTAGCTGATTTTTGTTGCTTAGGTTTTACGAGTGGATTTGTTTCTGTTGGGCTCCATACCATGAACTGCTGTTTGGTCTCCAGTAACGACTTTACTAAAGTTGCTAGACTGACTATTTTCGAATGTGTTTAAGAAAAATTCAGCAAAATGCACTCGAGCTTCCTTTTTGGGCCTCATTTAGAATTCGCGGTGCCAATCGAGCAGATTTCTTTGTGCATCCCATGATTCTTAATATTTGCGATACAGCCATGGCATTCATTAGCAATCATTTCTTGTGTCAATCGTGGATCTTCGTCGATTCTGGACTTCACCAGAGTTACAGTGACGTCATCAGTGGATGGTTTTGTTCAACATTTTCGGTGCTCGTCCTCTACGGACCTCTGTCCGGTCTGGAATCTTCGGAACCATTTAGTAATAATCTTTACAGGCGGTGCAATCGTTCCATATACAAATTGGCATTGAGTGAATATTTGTATTGGCTGTAAATTACGCCGAATCCAGAAGCGAATCACATGGTGAATTTTTGTTTGCGTTGGTGGTGGAATTTCGTCTGACCTTTCCTCAGCTATTTAGCGTTTTCTCGTCTCCATTTAGCCAATCGTTCTAAAATTTGAAAGAAAGACTATTAAAGTAATAGCAAAGGATTTGGTATATTTAGATTTAACTAAAACAAATTGTTAATCCCCTCTTATTAATAAGCTGGGTATTGCATATAAATTATTACATTGTTTCGTCAGCTTAGGAATATATGGAGGTTGCTGTTTGGTAGAGAATATTTGGGGTAAATATATAATGGTAAATAAATCATATAACAGTTCGTCAATGAGTGTTTCTGGAGAAACGTTTCCGGAGAAACGATGTTCGAAGATGTTTATCCCAAGAGTTGACAAATCGATCAAGGGGGATTACCCCACGCAGTTGCCCACCGGGCACAAGTGCTACCGACAATATGGACTTTCACTGGTACACTTATGCAGATCATATTCTTATTGTTTGCACTATGATGGAAAACGTAGAACATAAGCTTTACTCCTGATGATCTGTTGAAGGTTTCATTTTTTAGAGAAGATATATGGATGAAATGAGCAGTTATCGTTACTGAAATAATGCAGAATCTCAGGGAGGAAGAGCCCACAAGGTACCGCGAAATCGCTTGATAGTTCCGCGGTGATTTCATAGGCCCAGCCTACGGAAGAGTTTGGGTTTACTCTGTAGACGTCAAGCAAGGTAGGTAGGCGATATTTATAAAAATTTCTCATCTAGCGGGTCGTATTCAAATAAAATATGAAAACCCCACTAAGTGACTATCTCCCTGTTTCTATTCAATGATCACGAAACTACTCACAGCGGCTTGGCAGAAAATAAAATATTTAATGGCATCGTGAAATGGGCCCCACCAAAAACTGTAGCCATAAGATCTCAATATAGTAAAAGAAAAACTTATAATCTTTAGTTAAATAAAAATTTAAATCCACAACAAACCTGTTGTTCGAAATATGCATAATATATATATCGACTTTGTTTAGCGGAATTAAAAACAAGGAAATCCTCAGCAAACAGCAAATAAAACAATTTTTTTAAGTGCATTCGTAATAAGAACTTACGCAATACATGATCACATTTGATAAATATAGTCATGCGAGTATAAACTTTTGTACGTTTGTGCACACCCAGCAAACCATAAATGCAAAAAGACTCTTCTTTTCAGAACTATCATGATTATTAGAAGTGCATAAAAAATCTATTTTGAAAGAATTTGATAGAAATTGATATGAATAGTCCACTTTTACTAAATCAACTTAACTATAGCATCTCTTTAACACCCGCTCAGATGGTGTCTAATCAAATTTGGAATGAAAAAACCCTCTTAAATTCTTTTGTAAACTTATTATAATCATTTCAAATTAAATTGTATCAGCTGTTCAGTATTCAATGCAAGACCAGACTACTGCAGCTTCTTCCAAACAGAACTTATTGCAATCACAGAAGCCGCAGAATGGTTGCTAGGATCTCTAGTTACAAATCAATTCATCATTATATTCTCATACAGTCAAACTGCTATCAGACCTCTTCAATGCAATTATACCACATCAAAAGTGACGTTAAACTTTAATTAAGCGCTCGGCTAGATACAACACATTCTGGGTACCCGGATATAGAGATATCCCAGGGAAACTGTCTGGGGATGAGCTAGCGAGAGGATGTGTCACTCCAACTGCAAAAAGAGAGGGCTCTACTAGTATTATTTCGAGTCGTGTTCATCTGTGGCTATATTCATTCCAAAGGTACTGTCATTTCGCGTCGTTTTCAGTAGATGTCATTTGTTTTAGTTTTAACAACAATTTATTTCATTCATTTGAAAATATCGAAATTTGTTTTTGCGGGGAGTTCTTCTTCATTACTTTAAAAGAAAAGCTACCGAAAGCCATCGTATTTTATTGGACGTTTATGGTGACCATGCTATTGCCGAACGAACGTGCCAAAAGTGGTTTGCATGGTTTAAAAGTGGCAATTTCGACTTAGACGACGGACAGGCAAAAAAATTTCAAGACGAAGAATTGGAGACATTGCTCGACGCAGATGCATGCCAGACGCAAGAAGAACTTGCAAAAGTATTAAGAGTTGATCAAGCAACCGTTTCCAGGCGATTAAAATCATTAGGATTCATCCAGAAGCTTGGAAATTGAGTGCCTTATGAATTAAAGCCAAGAGACGTCGAACGTCTATTCTGCATGTCGGAAATGTTGCTTCAACGCCACCAAAGGAGTCATTTTTGCATCGGACTGTCACTGGCGATGAAAAATGGATTCATTATGATAACCCAAAGCGCAAGAGATCGTATGTGAAGCCCGGCCAACCATCGACATCCACGGCAAAGCCGAATATCCATGGTGTCAAGGTTATGCTATGTATTTGGTGGGACCACAAGGGTGTGCTCTATTATGAGCTATTGAAATCGAGTCAGACGATCATGGGGACCTCTACCGAAGACAATTGATTCGTTTTAAAAAGGCCATCGCGGAAAAACGACCAGAATATGAGACCAGACACGAATCAATAATTTTTCATCATGACAACGCTCGGCCACATGTTGCAAGGCCAGTTAAAAACTACTTGGAAAACTGAGGGTGGTAAGTTCTACCTCACACGCCTTATAGCCCAGACATAGCACCTTCCGATTATCACTTGTTCAGATCAATGCAGAATGCCCTCACTGGAGTACGCTTCACTTTAGAACAGGGTATCAGAAATTGACCTCCAAGCCGGAAAAGTTTTTTTGGGATAGTATCCACAAACTGCCAGAAAGATAAAAAAACATCATAGCTTCCGATGGGCAATACTTTGAACATTAAATGTATTACAATTTTTTCGAAAAAAAAACTGCACGAATTAATGCAAACACCATAATAGGACTTCACGGTAGGAGAATGGGATATTTTTCAAATAATTTTTATCGAAGCTTCAAAGTCGAGCACTAACTCTATATATATTGTAGTTAATATTATATAACAGTAAGCAGCAACGCATCGTTCAAAAGGAACGTGAAATATACCACAGCGATATAACAATGGCCCTTCATGACTAGGTGCGCTCTGATCATCAGCCGTATCAACTAAGTATAGGATACAACCATAAGTGTGACCTTCCGCTATCGTTCTCGCCTTCAGAACAGTCCGAACTGTACCTAGCTTTCGGTCTGTTGGATTTGACGTATACCCTTTAGCGCTAAGTTCGTCGGAAGAATAACAATGCATTAATTATCCGTAACCTTCAGATAACCGGAAAGTTTCCGGGAAATTTCTTTCTGTTAAGCTGGTAGCGCTGTCCTTAATCACTATGCCAAAAATGAGGACGATCTGTCATACCAGTTTGTTTGCAGCAGCTGTTGAAATACGTCGACCTCAGTTTCCATGTCAAAACCAGTTCCACGTAATGGTAGCTTGAGTTTTGGAGACAAAAAATGTCGCATCTGGTCCAATCCGGTGAATACGGTGATTGATCGACGGCATTGAACGAGTTGTTGGTCTTAAAATTGTTCACAACTACAGCTCGGTGCCACAGCGCAGTGTCGTCATGTAAGTTTCCGAAACTTGTTGGCCCACAATTCCGGCCGTTTACGACGGATGTTTTAGCACAAATGCCTCAAAGGGCCCAAACAATACTCTTTATTGACCCTAGTGGGAAAGAATTTATGATGAACCAAACCGCGAGTATTGAAAACAAACACAATTTTCGGAAACTTTCTGGTCTCAATGTATTTTCTTCGGAGTACTTCTAAGATGGTTGGCTGGGTATACATAACTAGCGCTGTGTACATTTAATTATATTTAAAATTGTATACTTGAATATTTGTTTTTTGTACGATTGTGCTGCATAACCACATACAACCAAACTTGCAGTCTCCTCTTGTTATTGAGATATTCTCCATCATCTATCGATAATTATAGTTATGCACGTCAGCTGTTTGGGCAATTTGATTCAATTTTTTGCTGTTATAACAATTGTAGTAACTAATATATGTATATGTATATGTTGTATGTATACAAGTGGTCAACTACCCACTGTGCAGTGATATGCATACAGGTGTAACAATACACATACCTACTTTTTTATGTTTGTACTCCATCCAGTAGTATTGGCGATTGAGTCAGGCGCTTAATAATGTGGTCAAACGTGTATACAATGTGTGCGTATGTATATATTTATACGATAATTTACCATTTTAATGTTATCCTTACAGCAGCATCAAAGTCAAATATCATGACTAGTCGATGTAAACATATATATAATATACCATATGTATACATCTCGAAGATTACTCCATTAAATATCACATTTTTCCGAGTGTCCGAAAGGAAGTAAAACTCTATCGAAAAGTGTCACCTACTTTCTGTTACATTTGGTTGGATAAAAATTTAGCCAAAAAATATCTAAAAATTGTATATCACAAATTATTCATATATCAAGCGATCTAAACTATAAATAAATCTTTTTTTAATTATTTAAATTATACATAATTCTAATGGACTCTTTTTTTCATCTATTTCAAAAATCCATACAGCAAAGCATTCCCGAGAAGTACTAGTTGCTACAAGAATTAATATAAAACCGGAATTTGTATCTACTTGGCTTTTATACACATGTACAGAGTAGTCAGTTTCAAGGCACAATGTTGGGCCAACATTTTTATCTAAAACTTGAGTATCATTCTAGAAAACTAAATCTGATTTTATATAGTGACGTAAATAAAATGTCACCGATCAGAAATAGTTAGTCTCAAACATTATATTTCTTATAAATGCTTGACATTTTTATCTTGAGCCCAAGACCGGCATTTCGGTTGGCACGCACTCAACTAACTCACGCCACCGCGGCCACTACTACATTATATCAATCTTTATAAACATAAATCCAAGCATTCAGGTACTACTGAATTGATAACACGTCGATAAGACAGCCGCTGGCTTCACTGCTGCCGTATCTGCTGCTGTCGACGCCACTTGTGCTGTGTGTCAGTTGTGGCGGCAGCATAAAATTGGTATAATTATGTAGGATATTAAATATTAGTTGGCATATATTGTACGATGGTGTAGTTAACAGTAATGTTACTTGCAAAGCTTTTTTCCCTCCTTTTTTGGCTCTGGTTTTGATCTATTAGACGAAGGCAGCGATTTTAATACAGACAAACATTAGGGAAAACCAATGACTTATATTATTTAAGCGCGTTTCTCAAATAGAAGTTCAAAACCATATAAAAATCAACTTTTTATTTTTAATTTTTTCTAGTCCTGAAAATCAAAAAAAAAAAAGAAAAAAAAAATTACTCACGTGCCATCCAGACTTATTGTATGACCAATTATAACAGCCTATTTATGTGCATAAATACATAACTACAATACACACTCAGTCAAGCTGGCAGAAAAAAATCAATATCATTGAATTGTGTCTACTGCCCCATTGGAAGAAATCTTTTTGGATCATGTATTATTAATAACTATTTGAGTAAATATTGGAGAGTCTTCAATGCGTGAGGCTTAAGTCATAAGTTTTCCCCTGATAGATTATGCGAGGTGGCAAATGTTATCCCCATAAAAAGATTCCAAATATCAGCGAATATCAGTATATAGAATGCACTCAGGGCCAACTATAGGTTAAAAGTTTAAAGACTAATTATTATTCGTCTAAAAGGTAAATCAGTCGAATAATCAAAGATTTGGAAACTCAAAAGTACTTGAAAGGTGGAATTTCATAGCAAGTACCACATACATCTGCTGCTCAACACTTGCAACCTATATGACACATAAACCCAGATTTCCCCCTGAACCCAGAACCCTGTTCACGCGAGTGAACAGTATGGACACCACAACAGTTATGGATCGAATCCCGAAAGAAAAATTTACTGTGATGGTTTTTCAAGAAACTCACCTTGAGAGCTCACTTTCAAGATATTCACATAGCTCAGTGATTATTAAGTTGAAATTTCAGTTATTATGGATACAACTTTTAAGTGTTGTTGTTGTTGTTGTAACCGAAAAATATTCCCCAAAGTAGTTCTTGTGGAATGTTGCGAGAGTGGCAATCCTTGTTCGGATAAAAATCTGGCTCGTTCCGGTATAAAGACCCGACTGTCACGGGAAATATTGGGTTTGAGACGCTTCTTACGACAGGCATGCCTTCCCGCGGGTAAATTCTTGAACCCCTAATCCACAGTGGGTTGGCTCAATCGCCTCGCTTATAATAAACTAAATTATACTGAGCGTTCAGCCATATCTACATGGCGACAAAGAATATAATATCGTAAGCAGACATGGTCAGCCTAAGCAAGTACCAACCAGACTCTTCAAAGAAGTTACTTATGAGCAGACCTAAATAAAATATTAACGCACCGTGATCTAGACAAACTTGACTGGTATAGAATCGGAAATAGTCATACAAAATGTACGATTTGAAAAGCGATGGCATCTCTTAGTCAATAAGAGTCTTGACACATGATGTCAAGCAGAAGGTCTATGAGGAGGAATGGAGAAGTTGTTTTTTGTATTTTTTTTAACTAACTTATCTGTTCACACATCACTCAATTATTTAATTGAGAGTATTCCACACTTAACCTTGATATCAGCAAAGACTTAAATAAAATAAAAAGCGTATTTATTTTAATAAATCGTCAATTGAAACGTAAATGAAGTTAAGCCAAGGCGAGATGGAGATTGAAACCTAAATTATATTTATTTTTCATTCAAAGCAAACTTCTCGCCGGCCGCAACTGCAGAGTGCTTAGCATTGCATACTAACATTTGGAAGCTCGTAGTACGAGCCTAGGTTCGACCAACATACAAGAATTATAGAAAACTAATTTTTCCAATTGCAGTCACACCTCGGCAGAAATGCCGAATGCTGTGAGACCTTTACTGGCATGAAATAAAAACTCCATAAAAAGTCATCAGCCGTTCGGAGGCGGCTTAGTATAAAGTGTAAGTCCCTCCATTGGAACTCCATTTCTTATTTTTATTTTTGTTTGTCTGTTTTAAAACACTAATTGTTCCATCTAATGTGCGTGAACACTTTTTCAAATGTATAGCTTAAAAACAGTAAACGTTTTGAATAAAATATTGGTGTAATTAAAAGAAATCCATCATTTTTGCATAAAATTGAATGATTTATTTTTTTTCTTTTTGTATAGACTTATTCAAATGGTTCCAAAAGGTTTTTTGTGCAATCTTTAGCTTTTGGGCAATCGAAGCAGTGCTTACATGACGGTCCGACTGGACAATGTCCGTGATTTTAACGACATTTTTGAAAATTGACCTTCCACTCCCTGAAGTATCTTTTACATCAAAATTACCGGAATGCCTGGCTCGACCTTATCGAAGAAAATCTATAAAATATGGCATATTATCTTTGACGCATGTTCAAACAAAACTGGTTAAGCCAATCACAAAACTGCCAGACAAGTTTTTTTTAGTAAATAACATCGTCTTTCTAACGTCATCTAGTGGAACCAAATCTGACTTATACAACGCGAGATACAGCCATATCCCATCTCTCTTATAATTTTTTTTAAAATTTCAATTTTTTTAAAATTTCAATTTTTTTTTAAATTTCAATTTTTTTCGCGCATGGGCGTAATTAAAAAAAAAATCAATTTTTGTAGTCGAATAGCCTTGTCTAGATCATTATATTCATATGTATATATGTTGTATATTCATACATATGTAATACATTTGGCCACAATAATTACATCAGATCTATTTTTTTAGATATCTACTAACAAGCGTTAACTACCGCCGTGACGCAGGTAGTTAGCTAGAGCAACGATGTAATAGCAGAAAATTAAGTAATCCATATGGTATGTACATATGTATGTAGACGTATGCAAACACGTATGAATATAGATTATTACTGTCTTTTTATTGTTTATATGCTCGAATGTACAATAATAATACTGCATTTTAATAATACCAATTTAGTTCTCTTTCGCATACAATTTATATGGTAACAACAACAACAACAGCAAGTTCATACTCGTAAGCCACAAGCGCGCATACGTATTTACAGGTTATACATGAATTGTTTCTAGTAGAGGAGAGTATCTACATACATATATCAGTATCGTTGTACCTGCAACTACATATTTATATATATTCGTATTATTTCTTATCTCTTACGCAGCTAGTCAAATCGAGTCGATAATCCCACTCTATAATGGCATACGCAAGAACGTAGGGATGACGCGAGTGACCTTTGCATTTATAAGTTAATAATATATCTAATTCAATTTGCAATCACGTGTGTGATCATTGCTATTAATAATTATATTGGGATAAGTTCATTAGCGCATTTATGCATTCGTATGTATGTAGGTTAGTAAACACAACTCGGCTTGACGTCCAGCAAATTCAACTCCGTAAACACCAACAATTGATATACATTTTGTTGTTGTTTAGATTGGGGTAAGCTCCTTCATGAAAAAGTTATGTTAACCATCAAAAGACAGTACAGGAATGATTAGCACTTGTAAACCATGATCCATGTTCGTCAAAAGAGGACTTTACTTTTCAAATATCTACTCAGTATAAAGTAGCAACTATTAGCAAGAGTGACTCTGATTTGGATTTTGATGCCGAAATTCTTGGTGGTATTGATATTGGTTGATGACGATGGAAGTTGCCTATGATTTTCAAGTTAAGACTGTCAACAGTGATGTAGAAGCTGAGACGCGAGTGCGTTGACTTTTTGTTTGATAAAAAATATATTTCGCCTCATCCTCGTTCACAACCACATCCATTCACTTCGCTTATTATGCACTCTGATCAAAGTAAAACTAATGACGATTGTAAAGGCCAATGATATCGATGAGATGTAGACACCTAAAGACGTTTGGATTTAACATACAAACATATAACATATCCAACATATAACACTACTTCGTGCTACCATTAAAAGTAAAATTTGTTGATTGCTAGACAACTCTTCTTTAGTAAAATACTTGCTTTATGTCACATACCTGCAAGTGTACCTACTCTCAATATCTGCTAACTACTCCGATACGTTTGTCTCATCCTCGCAATTGCAGAACCACCCAGCGGGTATACTGTCGCTCAAAGCTCGCTGAGCTGGTCTAAGCCTACCTTCCCGGAAGCACACCAGTGATGCATGCCGTTGCGAGCAATTCTGTGGTGATTTAGAACGACACTACGAGTACAATAATAATAATTTTCTCACAATTTGGGAGTACATTGCCATAACAGATGTTAATATAATATGTATAATTAGCAATTTGTAGCCACTGAAACGACTCTCGGCCGTCCTGCTCCTGTAATTTGTGGTGTGCGTCTTGATATTATACCAAAAATGTAGGAACCTACAGTTTATACTAAGCCGCCTTCGAACGGTCGATGGAATTTTATGAGGAGTTTTTATTTTATGTTAGAAATATAATCGGAAGATTTGACAATCCCTGCCGAAGGGCAACTTCGATTAGAAAAATTAATATTCTATAATTTTGGATATTGGTCGAACCAGAACTCGAAGCAGGGTTCGAAACAGGACTCAAACCAGGACTTGAACCCTCATCTATTGCAGCCATTATTAATAGACATTTGGTTGAGTTATCTGATTAAATGTAGATTTATCTCATACTTGAAAACACTTCAATGCAAGCCTTACCCCCACCCGATAGATATTTCTCGATGTAAGATTCCCATGCCGAGCTTTCTGCAAAGCTTTGAATCATCTGGGTAAAGGCTAATTGTTGAGCTCTACAGACCTTTCGCTTGGAAGAAGTTAGCTGAAAGAAAAGAGATGTTTATATGTTTTTTCTTTCAATAAACTCACTGCCCTGAAATCATGAAATGGATAGTGTGTGTATACATTACCTCCATCTTTCTTCTGTTGACTTCGTTGAATGTCACCGACTATAGAAACGGGGATAAAATACCTCCTGGGATAAAATACCTCCGACTGGCTTTTTAAAGTCGCTATCGTTAAACTCTTTCCTGTTAGGATAAATCTATAGTGAATATCTGTTAGTCATTTTAGCACTTAAGGATGAAGAAAGTGAGGCTTTTCTCTTCACATTAGCTATACGGCTTTAACTCTTTTCGAACTTCCTTGAATATTAGATAGTTTAATGCTGATTTTTTACCTCCAATCAAACCTCTGAGCCATCGGTATGCGTAGCTTCGAGACGTGCTACTTTATTCAAATATTAAGAAGCTGTTATTAGCGTAGTAAATTTTTTCCTGATTACGATAAGAACGGATTGGTCTGCTATAGTTGCGAATAGTTCTGGTTGAACATCACTTACATTACTTTGTTAACTGCCAACAAGGTGTGCTCTCATAAATACCTCAAAGTATTTAATATCTCGACGTCTGAAGTTTTCCCAGCACCATCCTCAGCTTAGAGTTTCTCGCGGAACTTCCGCAGGACATTGTACATTGTAGCTAACCTCAACATTATTACATATCCAAATATTACAATAGCTCCCTCACGTATTACGAGGCCAAATGCAATGGGAAAATGAAATCAAAAGTTTCTACATAATATTAATGTTATGCGCATACTACATACGTACACGTATGTATGTACGAGTAAGATCCAACGCATCAGGCAAATCACACATCAACATTGGCAAACGCAAATATTTTCGCCCAAACGATGAATTCATGGCAAAACGAAATCGTGACTTATCAGCATCCGATAAATTGCATACCGCCGCCAGGAATATACATATGCATATATGTAAGTATGTATGTATGTATGCCTGAAGATAACCGGTGTGCTGACAGAGAGGAATTGCAAATGAATGAATACGAAAAGAATTGATAGTAGCTGGTGCATAGCCTTCATTGAAGACAAAGTGAGCAGCGAAAAAAAAATTATTCGCTGTTTTTGTTTTTTTTTTTTTGTTTTCTTCAGCGCCTCATACCCACCAGCAGGATATTTGAGCCGTTGGTCGGCGAAATATTTGTTCGTACTCATACCATGAGACCGTGGCAATCCAAGTAATATGACGCCTGCCGATTGTCGATTGGCATTTGTAGGCGAGTGAACGCGCAAGTGAAGTTGACCGAAAGTGAGGTTAAAATTGAAAATGAAAAAATTAAATCTACATATTTCATTGAGAAGTTCAATCAAATGCTGGTGCATAGCAATGGTATAAAAGTGGTAAGTGGAATGCCAACAAAGTAAAAAAGATACCAACAAAATATAGAAAAAAGAAGATATGTACGTCTAGTGAGCCAAGATCCTTTTGGTAGCTGAGTCTGCGCCAAATTGTCGCGAAGTTCATGAAAGTTTACACTGCGATGGTTCGAGTGATGATTAAGAGATGGAATAAGTCATTCATACCGAAAACTGCTGCATAGATATGCAAACGTATGCTCCGCCACATGAACTCCCACACTCGTACATGCATAACACTGTGAATCCCAACGTCAGAACGGACAGAATTTTTCCCAATCGCAATGATTAAGTAAAAGTGTATTCGCCTGTCGTCGCTCGTCTGTGCATTTGAACGGATATGCCTAAGCTTTAATCTGAAGAATTCCATCTGTGCGACACTTGGCTGCACTCAGCGCTGGGTTGGTGGAAAAGTTCATCGTCGCTTGGTTACCAAATCGAAGGTGAACTGTCGGTGTGATGTGTGCGTCAATGTCTGCTGGTGGTATTTTTGGTCGCTGAACTGACTGTGCTGAAAGTAAAGATGGCGCAACTGATGCGACCACAAACCATGGTTCAGCTGAGCACAGCAGGTTTCAAGAATTTGCATAATGACGCACATATACTCGTATACATATATGATCGTATGCATATTGATGTGTATGCGAGACCCTTGTACTGGGTAAACTTGCATGCTGTTGTTGTACAAAATGGCGTTGCTTCTAATTTGATGCACTTTATCCTCTTTTTCTTTTTTGTTTTGGAAATCTTGTATGGTTTCGCTCATTAAATTTCCATCTATCTAAAGTATTGATTGACCGTTACATGTGGTCAGAGCCAGGGTTGCCATAAGAATCGTGTTTCAAAAGGTACACAAATTGAAGTATGGAACCGATGCAAGCCTTAGGTTTCCAGTTTCGACCGCTTCTTAATACTGAAAGATTCTATTGGATGATGGTAAAGTGGCCGACATGGGTTAATGAGCTTCGAAAGAGCTTCTCTTTCAGTTTACGGAATCTCTCTTGATGAATTTCCAACAAATCGAGTGACCTATAGGTTTTAACTAAGCCCCATCGGAACACCGAATAAAACCTAATGAAGAGCTCTTATATTCTTGTCAAAACTAAGCGCGGTTGACATTATTTTGTATAAAAATCCAATACTAATTCTAGTGAGAACTTAAAGCCATGCGATCGCCGAGCTGGTCTCTCTAAAAAATGGATATATATACTGTTATATGCTTTCTGGCAAGTGGTTAAGAGGCTCTTTAGATTCCTAGTTTATCATAAAGCTCCCATTGAGTTCGTCCCCGCACTACCAAATAATGGAGAAACGCCCACTAAAATGTATAACTACAACTATCTTTCTCAGATCTTGAAGTGTATCTCTTAACATTATTCTTACTCGGGGGGACCTTTAGTTCCAGGACACCTTATATTTCTTGCCAAAAATAATCTTGCAATCAAATTTCCTAACGAGGGCCTTCGGTTTCTAGGCAAAATATTTTAGGTGTTGATTTGATTTGGTCTCGAACCCATAACTTTCCGATACGCGCTACGTAGTGCTATCTACCTGAGCTAATGCGACTGACTTTCATCTTGAAAAGCTGAAAAAGTTGTATGCCACAAAGAAAGATGGCAGAAAATTATGTCGTGTTGACTCTGAAGAAAACTTTGGCTACCATTCTTAACATTTTTAATTTCTCCGAGATCGTTGAACCTCTACTTCGCTATTCCGCATAGAAAATACTTGCCTGTAGCGAAATTCCATCACCTACATTTGGCAACCCTGTGCGCATATGTCAACGGTTTGAACTTGTCATTCGAAACCGCTTGAACAACACTTAACCAAGAAGCGTTTCAAGTGGCGCCATATGTGAAAGAACCATCACCTACGACATCAACACCACCATAAATGGTTCATATACGACAATGTAGGTATGTTATGTATGAAATAATATCTATAACCACTCGAATGAGCGCCGGTCACACGCAAGCAATGAGTTGGAAATTAATGAAGGCGGACGACAGAGGACAGAGCCACGAGTGAAATCTAATCGTGGCGGTAAGGATGCCTGATCAACGGCCACATTTGTTGCCATTTTGGATAAAACTCTTACTTGAAGGGATCGGGTGCCGTGTGTGCCATATGTGGTGACGCGTATGCATGAACGTGTTTGCATGTACGCGTCAACTGGTGTAAGCGTGATTGGTGGCATTCATTTGTGCTGAAAAGTTCACTGATGTGTTAATAAAGCAAGACGGTAACTGTAGAAGATTAACAAAGTGATACTATTCTTGCTTTTCGCTGATTCAGAATGCTAATGAAGATCAAATAAGAATGCAAACAGAAGATTGGTTAAAAGGGAGTTTCAGAAATACGTATTTCAGCTAAGTAGAAAGTTGAGTTGATTAAAGGGGCTTTAATGTGAATAAATCTGCTTTAGCATATCTTAAATTTACTTTTATTTTATTTTTTTTAATTTTTACTAATTTACGATTTTAATTTTTAATAAAAACTGCCTTTGTAGAATTAATTGTTGTGAGTTCCAACTTCGAGAAAAAACGTGGCTTCAAATATCGATAACTGAAAAAATTGGTGGTCCTCCATCGCTTATCAATTAACATATTGACGCCGAGATCTATGATCATATACATAAGGAACGGGTAGAAGGCCCTGTCAATTTTGAAAGTTCTTCTGAAGTTTTTTCTCAAATTTTATGCTCAAAAGTGAGAATAAATAAATTTCGTAAGTTGGAAATTTTATTTTGAAATAATTTAGCCTGCTTTCAAGTGACATTTTGCCTGGAAATTGCGACCTATTTCTTCTTCTTCTTCTTTACTGGCGTAAACATTGAATAACTGGGCAGCGGCACCTTCCCAATAAGGAATCGGACTTTTCAGGTGCATGTTCTCAAATCGGCATTCTCAAAATGTTTTCTGATATAGTTATGAAAAAGGGGGTCTCTTATACGGGACTTGTTTAAGTAACCCTAGATAAAAAACGCAGAGGTTTCACCTTATTACTTCAGCTTGCATTCAAGCGCTTGATTGTTGGTTACTAAGTGGAAGACCGGATGTTATGAGTAGCGTGAACCACATACATATAAAAGAGTTATTTCTGGTCACTCTGGTGCAAAATTTTTAACATGAAAAAGACCTTTTCGTGCTGTTCAGTACCAAACTAGGTTTCAGAAAGGGCGACTCTTTATCAAATTTGGCTTCTTCAATTTGATGCTGAAGAAAATAGTAAGAGAGCTGGGCAGGCAAGGTAAAATATTTTACAAGAGTGTACACCAAGCTTGGCAATGAGGCAAAGCGATTTGATCTGCTTTTGAACGAGTTCAAGCCAAAGTATCACAGAGTATGACACAAGGATCTGTACGAGTTATAAGAGACAGCGGCTAAGTGGCTGGTTTATGTCATCCGATTAGATAAAAGAATTCCATGCTGGTGGAATCAGTGCAGGAGGAAGACCTCCACTACGTCGGAAGGATCAGTTGGAGAGCGACCTGGTTTCACAAGGTGTTTCTAATGAAGAAAAATATGGACTATTATAGTAGTAGTTGGTGGATCCTGTTTCTCGGCTGATATCATAGGTCCAGTCGAAGGACATCAAAGTCAGAGATATCACATTTGATATAATTCTTCCCTATATAAACCCCAACAAAAACGAACACTTCATAAGAGGCGGGGCATAGTAAGATGAGGGAAGGTAAGACAGTCATAGCGAGCACATAAATGTCACAAAAATATCAACAAAATTTGCATAAAATCGTCAAAGTGCCAGAGAGCATAATTTACATGCCAAAAAATGGCATGGCGAGTGCTAGTGCGCATGTGTTTATGTGAATTTTTGTGTGCATTCGAAGAGCACAAAGTGAATGCAACGACAACCGCAAAAACAAAAAAAAAAAAAGAAAAAAAAATGTGGAGTCAGCGCATCCGTGAAGCTGTCTGTTGATTTTTTTTTTAATTTTTTTTACATTTATTTTAATTTTTAAAACTTTGTTGGTGCCACTCAGCTGCTAACAAGTGTCACGTAAAGCGTATAAATTTAAATAACTACGAAATAAAAAAGCCGATAACACCAACTACAACACTGTTGGCAACAATTTTATGAATAAGCAACAGCGAAGGAGTTAAGACAGAACCATAAAGACAAAACTGTAAAGAAAAAAGTTACCAAAAAGGTAGCAGCACCAATTGCATTTCGATCAAAAAGTGAGCCGAGACAAGATAAGCAGATAATTTTGGTACGCGACCGACTCGAGGTAACAAAGATTGCGCCATGCGTTGCTCAAACAAATAAAAAATAACAGCAACAACACAACAAATATAAGTAAATCAACATCAATAGCTATGAGACCTTATAAAATATAACAACAAACAATGCCACACGTAGCACAAATGAAAAGGGAACAAATGAGAAAAAAAATATATTGAAAAAGGGTTAAACTCATACCAAGGGAGCTGAAATGCTACGCTTTCATAAAAAAAAAAAAAATTGGAGCACAAAATCGAATAGTGATCACCCGTGACTAAGGGGACTCACAGTGGTCTGAAAAAAAAAATTAAAAAATCTGTAGCTCCAGCAAACAACAATTCAATGCGGCAGTTCACTCGACACAGCTACACACAGCTTTTTATGTTTATGTTTGCTTATGTGTGCTTATGTGCGATTTTACACCATGTTTTACTAACCACAACAACTAATTCAACAACTGCAAACAAGACAAGTCGGAATGTTCACGGACACTTGAAGGAGGTAACGCGCGACAGGATCACACCGCCATCGTTGGCGTCGCTGTTGTCTGTTAGCTGTTTACCTACCCTTATGTATGTGCGTATGTGTGCTACCAATTCGATTACGTACACAATACCTACAAGATATTCGACAGATTCATTCATGTTTTTGGAGGTTTCATTGCTGGGTTTTCTATACATTTTTTTTTTTCAAAATTTATTTTATATTTTTATTTTTTGCATTTTTGCATATTCTTTTCCTTCGCTTTATGTATGTACATATACCTATAGGTATAAGCGCTATGCTTGCTTGTGTCATGAATTTAATTCAACATTTTTTCGGCTCTTTTACGCACCGCCAATGATCGAGAAGCCGCCACTGTTCATCATTTAAAACATAAAAAAGGAATTATAAATCAAGTAAAATAAAATAAAATAATAAAAAGCAATGGAAAAAAGCCAAAAATTTGGTATGTAAAAGATTTATAAAATCTCCTCACTCTGACGCAGCCGAAAGAGCTGAGTTGCGAATTGTCCTTTCTGCATATACATACACAAATAGGTATGCAAATACCAATATTTATTAACCTACGGTAGTGATATAAGCTGGGTATATTGAATATGTTCTCTCCAAAGCAATCTCTCCAAGTCCAGATAATTATTGAAAACTAGAAAAAAAGCAGTAGCAGTGAATTGCAGTGATTGGAGTAATATATCAATGATTTTTCGTTCTTTAAAACCGAAATATATTTAACTTCAGAACACTCTGTTGACTTGAAAGATCAGAAAAATTTCGCTCTAACCTCGTGATTATGCCAACTTAAGCATGATATAAGGTATTTAAAGTTCAAAAATTAAATTAAATTTGGATTCCCCCCAATATTGGTTTTCCCTTCTGTTTTTTTTCGAATTGTTATGGATTTCGGCAGACAATTGTTCACATTGGATCAGCTCAATCGATTTGTTATAGTGGCGCATCATCGCGCAATGCGCATTGCTCATTCTATTGTATTTGTTTTTCTTTTTTATGATTTTTTTTTCGGAATTTCTGCCAATTCTTAAATACCTCAAACAATAAATTTACGAATGACAATGTCGACAGAAAAATAAAGCTAAAGGATTATGGAGGAGAATACAAAATTTGCATTTGAAACCAAAGCGAGTGTAGGGGAAGGTTGAAAATTCAAAAGAATTTCCATGCTTGGGTTAGGTTAAGTTGAAGTGATTATTTGTCATTAGCGCACTTAGACAACGAACAGATACTTTCTGATATCATGAGGTTTGTCTAGAGCACGCATTCACTAATCAAACCAATATGTGGAGTCTGCAAAACTGAGTAATCAACGTACCTTTGACGGCCCATAGAGCTACTCTTCCAAAGCGCAGGATATTCACAGAAGAAATATCTTAAGGTTCCAAGTTCTTTCTCCGCTGTACAACTTCTGCAGAAGTCAGACGATGACACTATCAGCGTGCTTGCATAATTGAATAAGCGCCGGGAGAAGACCCTTACTTGTAGATAATATCTCTTTCCTTTTTGCCTTTCCTATAGTGAGCTTGCAAATGAAGAGCGGTGTTCCCATGGAGGGAAAATTCTCTTTCTTGGAACTTCATTCGCTTTCTGTTCTCTATACTCTGTAGAATTTACAGGTGGTTTTGTTTTCTTTATTGTTGACCTCATCAACGATAGATGCTTCAAGTTCGCTTAATTATTAGCTAAAGGTTATTAGCTTCGCAGATTATATAGTAGATTTGTCAGTTTGTTTCTATGGTTCCCGAGAAGGTTTGTAAGAACAAAAATTTCGAGAATATGACCAAAGAGTTGTATTTATGGTTCGATTTACTTGAAATTTGGTGCATTGGGTAGATAAGGCTAGCCGGTGCACCACGTTCCCATTCGAAAAAAGCGAATTTATAGTTATTTTCACTTGACATTTTTTTTACTACTGGAAGTTATTCAATGTATTTGAAAAAATGTATGGAACTAGTTTAAACGGAATGCTTTTATTTCCCGGAAATAAATGAGTGACCAGGAGTCAAATTCAATTTACTAGAAACATAAAAAATATTTTCTAAAAACCAACACCGATCTTCTGTTGTACCAATTAGAATAAAGACTGGACAAATTACTATTTCAGAAATATTAAAATTTATTTCTAAGAAATACTGTTACTCTATGAGAACCAGGAGCTTTGATGAAGCCTTAAGTGAGTGACGAAGATACGTTTTTCGTGTTCAAGAATAGGCTGTTTGGAAATTCATTAGCCTAATTCAAATAATGAAGTTTTTATGAGTCGAATTTTTCATATTTGTTTTTCATGAGCTCAAATCATAGACTGAATAACATTAAAATTATAGAAAGCGGATTTAAGAAATTAATTTTTTTAATTCTGTTCATCTCTCGACAGGAAATTTCAATCCGTTCGAGTGTGTTTCTGACTTGAAGTATAAAGATCTCAATCAAATTCGATAAGCCATTCAAAGGTGGCCTGGAGTTTATTGGATCATACAATATATAGAAACGCCCAACACCAATCGGAGCCTCAGCAATAACGAAAAGCATTAAAACCACACTAACAAGGTTCGATTATTGACATTTCGCTTTAAACTATCACACAATTCGATAGATAAGGTGTGATGCTGAGAAGGCATATCTTACGATAATTGTGGGATTCCCATCTTATGGATTGGAGAGAGGTTTCAGTTGTCGGACATACTTTCGCCCGATAATACTCTGCAAAAAAGCTGATGCATGCTTCTTAGCAAATCTTTGTCACCATAGTTGAATGGCTTAGCTGGAAAGCCAATCAGCATCTAGATTATGTTTCAAGTAGCTGTCAATAGTTGCACTTCACGAATGTCGGGAGGCGATTGAATAGACGTTTTCGGTTGAGACCTCAGATCAGAGAACTTTTCATGTTTTTTTCCATCAGATACTAAGGTGTAGATATTAGTATTGCCCGAAGTATAACTATTTTGCCGCAAATCCACAATATTTGTTTTGTCTGTCTGAATTATCTCATCCCACGAGTAACTTTTTATAAAGTCATCTTCAATTTAGCGAAGAAAAATTTGGCTTCAAACATGCGGCTCTTTTACATCGTCCAGGTTATCAATGCGGATACCAAAACTTTTAGCATTTTATGAGAGATTTTTGACTTCAAACAGATAATTTTTCGGCCACCTAGAGAATTCTCTAAACTAATTAATATATATACAAATACTTCTTCCGCGCAAATTACAGAGGGGAAACTCTTCACACCAACATTCCGAAAACCAACACTAAAGTGATGAGCAAATGTTTAGCAGATCATTTCAAAAACTTTTTTTTTCAACACCAGCACATTACCGAAAGTAGTAAAAAAAAGAGACAAAACAAACTTTATAGCACTAAGAATTAAATGTCTGCCTCCGCTTGTAAGGAAGAACTCAAGAGCAAAGGCATTGCCGTGCAACGGAGTCATCAACAAGCTTGAATTATAGCCAAGAGCCACCGAAAATAAGCAAAGGAGCCACCGAACAAACGAGCTAACCAAATAAGTAAGCAATTGCCAGCAGCTATAACAACAACAACAACAATAATAGCAGCAGCAACAGCAATAGCAGCAATAAATACTACACATAGTTACGTGTATAATGGGAGTATAACAAGAGGACTAAGAAGTACATTCAATACAAACAGCGGGAACCCGTGAAACGAGGCGCTCGCCATCATCACCGTCGCTCATTGTCAGCCGCAACGCCATGCCCGCCACTAAGGGCCACCGCATAACTACCAACACTCATTTGCTTATACATATTTACATACAAACATATGCATATGTACATATACATATACATATAATGGCGCTATCTTATTTGATCTCATTTAGCAGATTGAACACACACGTACATATCGTACATACGAACTACGCGTCGTACAAATATAGCCCTTACGCGACGTTGTAGCCACAAAGCGTCGATCCCCACACCATTGTGGCTGCAAGAACAGTAATCACAGTCACAGCAGCAGCCGCAACAGCAATAAAACTGCCTCGATGGCCACATAAAACGACATAAGATCATTCATCAGATCCTTTCAAGCCGCTGAAACTGAATGAGCATGGTTTGCTTGTGCTAAACATCCAAGGTATGCGGCGTTTATTAAGCGGTGTGCAGCGACGAGGTGATCGTTGGACTTCTTTTTTTTATTTATTTTCGGCAGGGGTAGCAGATTCTTCTCTGTAAGAAAAAATAAGAAAAATAAATTTTAATATCTAGACATGTGTACATACGTACAAGTGACGAAGGCGCGCGCGTTTCAAAGGTGGACTCTATGGTATGCGACAGACATCCGGTCGATTGATGTCTCGCTATCTGTATGCGAACTTGGTTGCCTTACGCGGCTTAGCTCGTTAAGGACTCGTGCGGTGCAAAAGCTGCTCAATTGAATAGAGTTCTCCTTTATTCCTTCAACTTGGACTCGGCTCACTTGTGGGGGTGTCGCGGCTGCCCAAATTAAGTAGAAACGGAAACGTGTTGCCACACAACAGACACGCAGCATGCCATCAGCATTCATTAGTTGTTGTGAACGACCGCGTGGCGGATGATCATTTATCGTTGAGTAGCTTCAATAATTTCGGCTGCTGGAGCAATCTTGGAGTGTCTTTATTATGCAGAAGTGCATTTCTGTAATTATTATGAATGAACGAAATGATAATATAAATAAATATGTCAATTAATTTTAATATAACTTAACACGGCTAAGGATTTGGTATCGCAATCAAAACTTCTTATATCTCTCGAGGATGGATTTGAGCCATCCTTTCAAGTCAGACAGCCACTAAGAGCTACCGGAATACCCTTTCAGAGGTTAGGTTATACTGGATTGGTGTTACACCCTGCATAGACCTGTTTGTACAGTGAAGTGCCATATGATGGTTCTGGTTAATTGATAAAATAGTAATCGCCTAAGACGGCAACGCTTGCGAATTTTAAAAGACCTTTGATATCCAGTCTAAGATGTGTTCTAATTAATGCCGGTCAGATACACCAACTACACTTTCTACATATATCACTACTGCTAATCTCCATCCAGCTCGCTTGTGATGCCAAAAGGTTTTAGTCTGTCATTAGACCTTCAGCTGTCCTGCAGTCCTTTCAAGACCGCCTAAGAAAAAAAATGTTTGCTCCATGGGTGCAGTGATATGGAAGCTTGAAGCTTAGATCTAGCTGAGCGCAATAATTCTTTAATTTCTTTCTGAAAAGAGGGTCTGTTAGTGTTCGAGCTCGTTAATATTTAAGGAAACGATATAAATATAGGAATTTTATGGAGAAAAGAATCCGTGTAGCCTTTTATAGGAATCTAAATAGCTGATAAGTTTGGAAAATGTAAAAACATGAGCGATCTTCACTGGTGTGTTTTTCTCGGCGGGTGCGTTAGCCCACTTTAGAACTGTTACTAAACCTAACCAAAGAATTGACTTCTATAGCCAAATTTGGTTGAAGATGTGGGGTCATCCAAGGGGTATTGGTAATGCAACATAAATCTTAGGAAATAAGTTTGATATCAACGTTTGGTCGGATAAGGACGCTGCGTGTCATATACGACGACGCCTAATTATGATTTACCAGCTTTCTTGAAATGGGATGAGGAAAGTTTTTGACTGCCATTTACGTGGGAGTGGCCAGAAACGATTCTTTTGCATATGGTTCAAGCAGCCCACGACTCTCGGTCTTAGACCACGTATCTCCTGGGTAGCCAACGAACATCCCGATGCCCAGAGTATACTCGATTTTTGGAGGGAGCACTTCTCCAGCCTGCTGAACGGCAGTGAACCCGAAACTCCAGTTGATAACGATGGAAAAGTTGTTCCGTGACCCGACTATGAAGAAGTCCAAATAGCAATCGTCCGCTTAAAAAACAAACAAGCGGCAGGGACCGATGGATTACCGACCGAGCTATTCAAATACGGCGGTGAAGTGCTGACAAGGTGCATGCATCAGTTTCTTTGCAAAATATGGTCGGATGAAAGCATGCTCGAATATTGGAACCTAAGTGTGCTCTGCCCAATCCACAAAAAAGGCGATCCCACAGTCTGCGCAAATTACCGTGGAATAAGCCTTCTTAATATCGCATATAAGGTTCTATCAAGCGTATTGTGTAAAAGACTAAAGCCCACCGTCAACAAACTGATTGGATCTTATCAGTGCGGCTTTAGACCTGGCAAGTCAACAATTGACCATGCGCCAAATCTTGGAAAAGACCCGCGAAAAGAAAATCGACACCCACCACCTTTTCGTCGATTTTAAAGCCGCCTTCGACAGCACGAATAGGAGCTGCCTTTACACCGCTATTTCTGAATTTGGTATCCCCGCAAAACTTATACGGCTGTGTAAACTGACCTTAAGCAGCACTAAAAGTTCCGTCAGGATCGGAAAGGACCTCTCCGAGCCGTTCGATACCAAACGAGGTTTCAGACAGAGCGATTCCTTATCATGTGACTTTTTTAATTTAATGCTGGAGAAAATAATACGAGCTGCAGAGCTGCATAGAGGAGGTACAATCTTCTATAAGAGTGCACAGCTGCTGGCGTACGCCGATGATATCGACATTATTGGTCTCAACAACCGCGCTGTGAGTTCTGCTTTCTGCAGACTGGATACAGAAGCGAAGCGAATGGGTCTGGTAGTGAATGATGGCAAGACGAAATATCTCCTGTCATCAAACAAACAGTCATCGCATTCGCGACTCGCCTCCCACGTCACTGTTGACAGTCATAATTTCTAGGTCGTAGATAATTTCGTCTATCTAGGAACCAGCATTAATACCAACAACAATGTCAGCCTTGAAATCCAACGCAGAATCACTCTTGCCAACAGGTGTTACTTTGGACTGAGTAGGCAATTGAAAAGTAAAGTCCTCTCTGGGCAAACGAAAACCAAGCTATACAAGTCGCTCATCATACCGGTCCTACTATATGGCGCACAAGCGTGGACGATGTCAACATCTGATGAGTCGGCTCTAGTCATGTCGTCCGAATGGATGAAAATACTCCAGCTGTGAAAGTATTTGATGCAGTACCCGCTGGTGGAAGCAGAGGAAGGGAAAGACCTCCACTCCGTTGTAAGGATCAAGTGGAGAGTGACCTGGGTTCACTTGACATTTCTAACTGGCAGTGAAAAGAAGGGAAGAATGGCGCTCTTATATTGATTCCGCGTAAGTGGTGCCAACGCCAATAAAGAAGAATAAGAAGCTTTCTTGAAAAACAAAGTAGCCTTCTTAATTCAAAGTATGCCTCTACATCACGTTTTTCGGGAGCAGCAACTTAACCAATCGAATATTCGTAACTAAATATTTTTGTAGTTAATTCTGAGTTTTTCTTTCTTTCATTGCGGTTATCATAATAATATAAAGGTTATAATAGCCGAATGGATAGCAGAGCGTACAATCTTTCGGAAGACTATAGTTCGATTCTAATTCCGATCAACAGCCTAAATTGTGGTAATTGTGGTCTATCGCAGTGTCGCGAGGTAAACAGCATTGTCTTCTTTCCACTGCAATCCAACTCTTTATCTGGCATTGTCGAAAACCAAGTATTTCTTTGCTATGACAAATTGGTGATCCGAGTCCATGTTAAGCCTCAGGAATGTACGCATTTCAATAGCATTAAAAATATGCTTTCGTTTGTGAGGTTGCAATATTTTCGAAGAATTTTCTTGCGTCGCAACCTCGTACTACTGACAATCATATTTCTAACTCTATCGAAGTATATCGCCCAATGTGCCGAAGATACTTACTTTAGCCAACATCTATAGAAAGCATATTTGGCTACGTTGGCCATTGGTACAGAACCATCAGAGCCTCGAATTTGATTTAAGTTGTGGCCCAAAACAAGTTTGCGCTGCCTTATATGGCTCGAGTATTTCTTTTCACAAATCTTCCTTACATTTAATTTAGTGCAGCGCATTTCTTTGACGGAGTGAATTTGAACTTTCATCCGAGATCTCCTTTAAACGCTTATTTGTTGGCTCTACATATCGCTGGGCTTGCCTTGGCACTATTTCATTTAATATCTCTAACTCTAACTATTAGTGGCTTGAAGCCCAAAATTTGTTTTTGATTTTAAGGACATCAATAAAACTCCAACTTCATATTCTCCAAAGCCACCAATTGTCCACGAAACTACAGTAGGCGGACCTGCAACAACAATTGGCAATATTACCCCCTGTGTGTGCGGAGCTTAACTCAGCGCCAGTCCATATTTTTTCGCACTTCCATGCATTTATTTGCTTAAGTATGCCCATAAGTATTTATTTGGTGGTTAGTTCAATAAGTGCAAACAGTGTGCAAGATGCAACAGTGGCGTGGCAGAAAATTTGCATACCGACACCTTTTAAAAAGGTATGTGCAACATGTTCACCCGGCCGCCTAACTCCCTCAACGCCATCATATACTCGTATGTATGTACATATATGTCAAACCACTTGCCAAGTCGCAGGTTTCAAGTGTTGAATATGAATGTTGCACAATATCACCTTATGCATCGGCAACACAATCACTTATATTATTTTTATATGTATGTATGCATATACTCGTGTATGTATGTACGTGTATGTATGTATGAGTAAGCGTCACTTGGATGTTTGGTCACAGTTGATAGCGATGTTGCACGATGTCGCTTGCTTTGGCACCCTGCGGCGCACATACTTCAACCGATTGGCGATCTTTTGTGGCAAAATGCGTTGCAAAGTTTTGTGGTAGCTTTTCTTCTTCTTCTTTTTTTTTACTTTTGGTTAACTCCATACGCCATTGTTGTTCATTTTGCGTTGTTGTCTGCGGTGGTTGATTTCTTCTCCTTCTTTTTCGGCATGTCCGTTGCTTTTCGGTTGAGGGTTGTTGTATGCGAGTGCATAATGGCGGCACAGCGGGCCTATACAAATGGCCGCAATGCGACATACGGCCGTAATTGTTTGTTTATTGTGCTCAAACTTGCATTTATTGCGCACATTAAGGCACTTTGTTGTTGTTCTACTCAATACTTTTAACTCTTATTTGTAACTGATTATGTATGTGTAATATTTATTTATGCATTGTTTGCATTGTCAGTGAAGGAGGAGGAGGAAAAGAAGAAGAAGAAGAGGATGCACTAAAGTTAAACCAATAAAAAAGGCGCAGAAAAAAATGTTGCTGCCAAATTCTGCAGCTTTGACTCAGTGGCTACCTTTATAATGTGATGCGTTTTCACAATGCTTTTGCTTGTTTCTTTTTTTCTCTCCATCGCATTTATACATTTTTCCAATTCTTTTGAACAATTTTCTTATGTGCCATTTGTTGATTGTGATCACACTCGAGTCTCAAACAATGGCACAATGGTTGGATGCTTTGTAAAAGTGCCAGACATCATGCTGTGGCGCTACTGACTCATTCATATCTACATATATACATATTCTCGTATATGAGTACAAACAAATGTATCTGCGCATGGGAAAAAAGCTTTATGCATTCTTCGTTATACTCGAAATTACAAATGTAATCATTTATGCAACGGCAATACATACCTATTAGTGTGTTACTAAGTGTTGTCAATGCCAGCCACAAGTGTGCTTAATTACAATTATTATTTTATGGGTAAAGGTCGTTTCGAAAACTTGTCTTTTACTGATTAATAAAGGGTGCTTAAACTCAACATCAGCAGTATAAAGAAGGTATTTATCGATTATATGATATGATTATAAATCTTTATCCAATATCCCGCAGGAATTGAGTACACCAATTAATTATGCTAAGGGCTGGAGTTTATTCCTAATCTCTAATCTTAACGACAAGCTGTTGATCCGAGTTCATGTTAAGCCTCAGGAATGTACGCATTTCTATAGCATTAAAGGCATCTCCTTTCGTTTGTGGGGCTGCGATATTTTCGATGAATTTTCTTGCGTCGCAACCTCGTACTACTGACAATAATATTTTTGACTCTATCGGCCCAATGTGCCGAAGATACTTACTTTGGCCAACATCTCATAGAAAGCATCTTTGGCTACATTGGCCATTGGTACGGAACCATCGGAGCTTCGAATTTAATTTTGGCAGCAACCGACCGCTCTATCATTGAGTCAACATCCGTTTTGTAACCTGTTCTTTTACTATTCAATACATTATTAACCAACAACTATTGTATTTGTAGAGAGAAGACATTACAAGTCAAGACCCTACTCAGTTGGAAAATACCAATATGAGACATAGCAGTGTCGAAATGGCTTCTTTTTGTGCCTTCGAAAGTTGCCTTCGAAAGAGGTGTTTCCAACAATATGCAAGACAAGTCTTCAAATGCGGTATTGAAAATGCTTGTCCAACGATAATTGGCGTGGAGTGTGAATCGTCGGGGCAGGCTTTTGTTGGACCATATTATGCAAAGAAGCTGATGTATGCAGGTTATCAGGGCTTTATTGCCTTTTTTATTCCTCAAGCGGCAATCGCTAGTTTCAGTTCCTCATGGTTTTGTAATGGAACGTTTTTTCATCATCAGCGATTGGGGATTCGGTTTCACTATCTCCGTTTATTTTACTTTTGCTGCCTTTCAGCAGATTGAGAAAGTGTTTACCCAATAAATTACTATTTGTTGGACATCGGGTGTAGTATGGTGCCCCGATCTAAAAACTTTTTAAAGTATCCGCATCTCAAGGCATCGTAAAGTGGAATGGAGTGATTTAGGATCTCCCTAGAGTAGATACAGCATGGATGATGAAGAAGATGAAGCGATTACTATGGACTGTGCTGTGTTTCGGAACTTTCGGTGCCTAATTCCGGACGGTCTATCGAAGATAGCCGGCCTGGATCTAATAAGGGTAATTAGGGAATCGATTTGGTTAAAATAATGAAGGATAATGGTTGGATTTGTATGGCCTCATGATAGGTGTCAGCGATGCGATAGATAGCTAGCCACCAGAACCTAACTTAACAACCAAAATTATAGAAGCACTCCTCCTCATATAACCCCATCAGGCGATCGGAGACAACTTACAACTATTCGTAGGAGGAGCTCAGAAAATCGTTTCAACGGTTACAAAGCGTGCCTTTTAGCTAAGTGGCTTCATTAACTCAATAAGTCGCAGATCATTTTTGTTTCTTCGCGGATGCCAAAGTTCCAAACGACCCCTTTGCATATACTGGCTTGGATGTCGTGACAAAACTTGCATTCATAAGTGCCAGACAAAGGCTCATAGAAAGTTTTTTTGGTCACATCATCCTTCTCCTCCGTCGGTGAATAGGTACAATTCAGTGCAATGCTGAACGAGACGTTCTTCAAGTGAAGTGAGCTATAGTACCCGCAAGCAGGCAACAAATTGACCTATTCCTTTCCGTTCATGCATTAGTTAATGTGCTCGTCAGTGACATCCTCTCAATTTAAGAGATATGTCTTTACAGATACACGCCCTCAAATCTTCTCAAAGCCTTTGCCTTGATCGTCATTAAAAAGCTGGATTTGACCTATCATCCCGTTTGCCTCAAGACCGACGCCAATTCACTTCCTTACCTCTGGTGAAGATGCGCTTTAATAATATTACAATGAACCTACATATACTAACAGAATATGACATCTATTTTAATATTGTTTTTGTAGTCTCATACTGACTTACTGAGTGACTAGAACATAATTGAATTTAAATTTATATATATATATATAATTGGCGCTTTGTAACCGCTGAAGAGATTTACGGCCGAGCTCCTCCTCCAATTTGTGGTTTTGCGTCTTGATGTTTTTTCAAACAAATGGAGGGACCTACAGTTTATACTAAGCCACTTCCGAACGGCTGATGGTTTTTTATGAGGAGCTTTTGATTTTCATGTCAGAAATACACTCGGAGGGGTTGATAGCCCCTGCGGAGGGACGACCGCAATTAGAAAATCTAACTGAATTTTTTATTTAAATTAATTTTCTGTAGCTTTTGGATTTTAGCCGCACCGGGATATGAACCCGGACTTTCCGAATGGCAGTACGCAATGCTAACCGCTCGGCTACATAGGTACATTATAATAATAATTAGGATCTAAACATTCTAATGTATATTCTTCTCTGACATCTAAGACTTTAATCTGGCTTCAAACCCGTTTCTTTACTAGACACTGTCTTCTTTTCTCCTTTAAACCACAATTATAACTGAGTTAACTGCAGCCCTTCATTTGTTCCCTCTCTTAGCTATTCGGTACCAATTGGAGATCTCATGTCAAGTCAGGTCCATCTCCAGTTGATTTTTCCAACGGAGTGGTGCTATTCAGTTCATTTGCTCTCACCGGTGGATACTGTGTCGAAAATTGTGTCTTCTCTTTCACAAAAAAAAAAAAAAAAAACAAAAAAAAATGTCAAGTGTAGTTCAATCGGTTGTTCTAAAAGAGAAATAATAGCATGTCATGAAACTAAAAACAAAAACTATATCTAACTAAAAAATTGTATTTGAAAAGAAATTAAAAATGATTGTAACTCGCAACCTCTTCTTACACCCAAAGCATCGTTCGTGCGCCATGCATACAAATTTTATTTATTTTATTCTTATATAAGATCTAATTCTTTTATTTGAGATATGCATATATTCAATTTTTTTTTTAAAGAACATGCTCTTTACAATTTATAGAACCATTTAGTTAGACGGCTAATGCAGCGTGGACGCGTAATTTATTGGCATTTTGTTGACATTAAAATTTCCTGTCACGTTTCAGCGACGGACGCAACATCTCAACATGATGATACGATGATGTTATTGTGCAGCCAAGTAAAAGTCCGCCAATTAATAAAATTTGAGACTTTTACAAAAATACACATAAACAAACATACACACACATACACACACACACGCGTGCACATTAAAGTGGAGAAGACTATATGAGAGACAGGTTCACACGCGCAGATATTTCATTTCCCATTTCCCAGGGCTACACAGACAACCAGATCATATAGGTATATGTATGTATGTAATAATAATAATAATAAAAAGAGAAATAATTTCTTTTTGATACAAAAAGACGAGTGAGAAAACAAAATATAAAATAAATTAAAAAAATAAGAAAAACTGCTACACAAAAACCACTTACGAGCCGAAAAATTTCACTGGAATTAAGAATACACAAAATAAAAAAAAAAATAGGAAAAAGAAAACAACAGCAACAACAAAAACGGTGCTGGTGGCCAGCGGAATAAGGTAAGAAAATGTTTTTTTTTTTCCTCAAACACTGCCACCCTGATCGACAACAGTGGCGATCGCGATGCTAACAAGTTACCAATTGGAGCTAACAACAACAACAACAATAGCAACACCAAACACTGTCATTTGGCATGCCTTATGCATTTATGAGTGTGTATGTGTGGTTGTGTGGCTGTGATCTTAAAAATGCATTCATCTATCGCTCACTGCTGCTTTCTTGCCTTTTTTATTGCCACCAAGCGTTAGGAATAGCAGAGAAATAGAATAGAAATAATTGCGCTTTCATCTTGTAAATGGCGTGCCGCCACACATACCAAATTAAAACCAAACACAAGGAGTGTCAGCAAAAGAAAAAAATTCAGAAATAATATAAGTAAAAAAATAGCACAACAACAACAAAATAACAATAAATGTTGTCTAAATGCCTA
This sequence comes from Ceratitis rosa, assembly GCA_037013455.1. Lineage (NCBI taxonomy): Eukaryota > Metazoa > Arthropoda > Insecta > Diptera > Tephritidae > Ceratitis > Ceratitis rosa. Next base: position 25,738,432 of record JAWMAG010000008.1, read on the forward strand.
CAATCAAACGGAGCAAAATACAGCTGAGAATTGCAGCCAAATCGGCTGACACGAGAAACTGCAAGCAACGCAAGAGAGGGACGAAGGAGTTCGGTAAATTGAAGGAGAAGGAGGCTGCTAGCTGCAACAAGAAGGCGGATGCAAGCACAAAACAGCTATGAAATAACAACAAGAACAACAACTGCATCAGAAACCATAACAACAATTACAACAATAAATAATAAAAAAATAACAACAACAACAATAATAGAAATAATAACAACTGCAATAATAAAAACAGTAACACCAACACTAAAAACTAAAAATAAACATATCTACAATAATAAAAATAACAACAACTACAACTTTATCTGCATTTATTCTTAAGGACAACTTCTTCCTGCTTGCAATTACTGTATCCATTATATTTGTTTGTTGTTGTTGTTGTGGTTGTTGTTGCCATCACTTTCACATTATCCATGTGTCCTGTACTCTATAATAACAATGTAATCTTTCAATTCTTATCTTCAATGCCGATTTTTACACGCATTTAGACAAGACCATAATTCACCCATTGTAATGTCTTCATTTGGAACGCCGCTGCCGCCGCCGCCGCCGCCGCCACCTTCACCAACAAAAACTGCAACTAAATGAATACCAATCAAGCAACCAATAAACCAATATGCCAACTCATACACATAAACACACAAACACACAAACAAACAAACACACAAGCATACACGCAAGCAGCAAGCCTGTACACAATGAAGACACAATCAATGGTACCAACAGCGACAACACTGTGGAATTCAACAACAGGACTCGCATGGTCATGCTGCTGATCCTTTTTACCAACGCCGCTTGGCATTTACTTACCAACAACTGTGTCCTGCCAACCAATATATTTGGTTGCGAGTGTGTGTATGTGTGTTCTTTACCTTTTGCATTTTATAATTCTTCTATTTTATTGTTGCCTTTCGTTCACTAGTGAAAATATAACTGTGAATTGTCAGCTATGGATTATACTTACTTTTATTGTTCCATTTACTTATTTTTTCTTTTCAATGCACTTGTATGTGCATGTGTATGCGAAAGTAAATATTTTCCCATCGATTTCATGCCTTTTGAGTGTATTTTGACAGTTTTTATTAGATCATGTGAACAAGTTGTTACTTTACAAGCACACACAAACTTATACACACGCACATGTACATACATACACGTACATATAGCACAAGTTTTAATTGTTTTGTGTTTATTTGGGTGCATTTCCTGTCGCTCGCCCGTTTATGGAGCCACCGCAGTTTGGTGAGAAAAAGTAATAAAATTATGATTTTCCAAAACTGAACAATGCAATACAATTGATTTTTCATTTTATTACATTGCATTTGATAATTTAAAATTGTGATAGAACAAATCCTAGCACTTCACTCTTAATAGTTAAAGTACATTTTTATGGCTTCTTTGGCGCCGAATTGACATCGTGTTTCGTCCATTGTCTATGCAAAGTTGTGTGGGCGGCACACATACCAGACTTTTGTTCTTAGTTAGCCATTTTGAAAATAAATGCATATATATATACACGTACATATGTACTGATGGTTGAATAATTTGGCAAATAAACTACTCGAAACGCACACTTAAATTTGGTAAATAAGGCGCATTAAAGATACAAATCAATTCATTTGCCTCTTGGTCTAAAGAAAAGTCTTGGATATCAGTCTTCTTGTGAAACCAAATGACGTGCTAATACTCAACAACTTGTTAAGTTTACAGCTTTACGCCTGGTCTAACCATATATGAGTTGTAAATTATCGACTTTTACTTAGATAATGCACCTTGGTTAGTTAGGTAAAAAATTGATGGGCACTCAGAACTTGGGAATTCTTAAGCACTGTTCCATGTGAAAAAGTTATACATTACCTTAATAATGTCCGAAAAATTTTTGTTTTGCATCTCGCCATTAATTTATGCATACCATACCGCCCATTGTTAGAATACGAAATATAATTAAAAAAGTTTATTATAAAATTTTTCCGATTTTAATGAAAACGTTTTAAGATTTTTAACTTAAGAACTTAGGCTTTATAAAGAATACTAAACATCAAGGCGCCTTAACGCTTAAGCGGTCGCGCGTTGTGGAAAAGACCTATGGGATATATTAAAGGAATAAAACACTAACTCAGTAATTCACTTTTGTATTTAGAGATATTATCATTGTGTTTAGGATAAAAAAAGCGAAAACAAGCAATAAACGAAAAATTATTCAAAGGTACTTATTTTAAAAAACCAAGTTGACGTAGGACACACTTTTGAACAACTTTCAGTATAAAATAGGAAAGCTGATTACTAGAATGGTCATCAACTTAATGGTTTTTTCGGTCCTGGCGAATTTATTATGTCAAAACACTTCCAAGACTGGCTTGACTGACTGACTTCTGGAAATAATTCGATACAGCTGAAAAGAAGTGGTAAAGATAAAATGATTTTTAGGTTGCCATCAAACGTAATTAATTACTTAAATATGTTATCCATTAGTTATGATTTTGGGAATTAAGAGGTTCTACATTTATCAGTGCTACCATAGGTCGGTACCGCCGCTCGAATAATGTTCTGAAAAAAAAAATATAGTTCATATATCAAGGTGTATATATCGAATGGGAGAAGGAGCTCGGCCTACAATGGCTTCAGCTGCTATAAATTCCACGAACATTGCTCATTAAACGAAGGCATGTAAATACTAGAAAACTACGAATGAAATGAAAAGTAAAAATTATAAGTATATTACCCAAGTTCTGGTATAATTTTTAGCTTCTTCTTCATTACTGGTGCAGACACCGCTTACTCGATTGTAGCCGAATTAATAACATTGCGCTTCATTCATTTCTTTTTCTCGCTGTTTGGCGCCAATTGGAAAAATACTAATACTTCTTATCTATTCGTATCACATGGCCTAGCTAGCGCAGCCGCTGTTTCTTGACTCGTTGAACTATATCAATGTCGTCGTATATCTCATACGGCTCATCCATTCCATCGGCTGCGGTATTAGCCGTTCCCAATACATAGAGGCCTATAAATCTTGTAGAATTTGGTTTTCGTTCGTTGAGAGAGGACTTTACTTTGCAATTACCTACTCAGTCCAAGTGAGCACCTGTTGGAAAGACTGATTCCGCGTTGTATTTCCAGGCTGACATTGTTGTTGGTGTTAATACTGGTTCCTAGACAGACGTAGTTATCTACGACTTCAACGTTGTGATTGTCAACAGTGACATGGGAGCCAAGTCGCGAATGCGATGACTGTTTGTGTGATGACAGGAGATTTTTGGTCTTGCCCTCATTCGTTACCAGACCCATTCACTTCGCTTCTTTATCAAGTCTGGATAAAGCAGAACTTACGGTGGTTGTTCAGTCCAATAATGTCAATATTATCGGCATACGCCAGCAGTTGATGCAGTTGATACGCAAATATAATATGTCACATCTCTACGTTTTAATAAGAATATAAATAAACTTGGAAGTTAGAGCATTTTCTTAGTAAACAAAAGGTCCAGTGCAAATTGCAATGGGATTACGCGGGATGGTACTAGAAACATGATTTTTGTACTAAAAGAATCAATGAGAGAAGTATTGATCACTTAACGCAGTATTGTTTGAGCGCATGTCACACAAAGATAGATACCACAAAGAAAAAATAATATACATCCTAAAATTTTCCTCCGCCTAAGGCGATTCAAGCAGCTGAAAATGTGAATAGGGCTTGTGGTCCTGACATGGTAACAGTCAATCATTCAAAGTTTTGGCTTCCTTGATTTTCGACTGGTAATTTTTATGCAAAAGATGTGGAAGATGAATTATCGAAAATGTCGAGAAAATAATGCAAATCGTATTATGATCATCAAGCGAGCACTTTTTCGATTGCCCAGGAGTTAAACATTACACAAGATATAGTTTGGAATCATATGAAAATAAAAATTGATACACAAAGCAGCTCGATGTACGGGGGCCACATAAGTTAACGAGAAAAAAACCTCATTGACAGAATTTCCATTTGCGATTGGCTGCTGAATCGTAACCAAATCGAGCCATTTCTGAAGCGTTTGATGGCTGGTGATGTGAGTTCGATCACTTACAGCAACATGAAAAAAAAACGGTCGTGGTTGAAGGGCTATGAGCTGTTGACCTACTGTCAGCGATAGACGAGTGATTAGTATTGCGTACTTGCTTTCGGAAGACCAAGATTATAGTCCGAGCAACATCCAGAAATTAGAGAATATTAAACAAAAAATTAAGTTAAGTTTTCTAATTTCGATCGCCCTTCGGCAGGGAATGTCAAGTCCTTCGAGTTATATCTTCTTATAAAAAACCCATCATCCGTACGGCCTAGTTATAAACTGTATATATATACTATATACGGTCCTGTTATAAACTGTAGGTCACGCTATTTATTGGAAAACATCGATTTGCATACTGCAAATTGGAGAAGAAGCCCGACCAAAAATCGTTTTAGCGGTTACAAAGCGCCTGAAGGAAGCAACCGCACTGAAGCGTTTTTAGTTACGTGTCTGTTACTATTGTTTTTTGTTATAGGAACCAAAATTCTCTGGAAACCAGTCATAGTGACTATGGAGTTAATGTTGGACATGTTACATTTTTGTTTAGTTTACAGTTTTCGAAATTCTGAAGCATTTTATTTAACAATTTAGTTTGTGACTTCCTAAAATGTTCCTAAAACGTTTCTACTCACTTCAGAAACGAAGTCAAAGTAAATAGCTTAAAACTGGTTATTGTACTTGAGGAACTAGTGTCCCAACATTTGGAAACAACGAAAAATGAGCTTATTAACTTTGGTTCATCCAGCTCGTTTTATCAAGTTTTGATGCTTGAAATGTCTATTCCACAGAAAATTAAAACACGGTCATTTGGTATTCACATTTCTCTCCTTATAAGAAGTTTTCCAACTTTAGATCAACAGAAATGCTCCTTTTGAAATGATTTTTTTAGAACAAAGACTATATTTTGACCGTTAATTTGGTTAAATATACATTAAGAATTGAATCATATTGGTTTCCTTTGTATAAAATACACAATTAACGCTTTGTTTAGAACTGTCTTTAAAGAGTCTCCATTATTTTGGCTTTTATTATGCGAGATTCAATTTGAAAAGATAGCTTTGCGCATTTTAACAAAAAACAAAGTAAATCTAAAAATTAAAAAGTGGTAGCAAGCTTTTGTCTATTACATAATAAGAAGTGACTTTCGTACTAGACTCCAACAAGTTTTTATAATCTCGAAGGCAAAACATCTACAGGTTCCAAAAGTTCAAGATTGCTTAAAGGTCTTCCAGCCGAATGTAGGTCCGCTTTCTGTCTGTAAATCAGTTTTTCAACAAAAACACCACACAAATCGACACAGCAGAAGTAAGAGTTATAGGAGTGATTTTTTCTCCTCCCAATGGCACACGCGAGTGGCAGGTTTTGTTCCACCACTGAATTAGTCTTTATTGCACACTTCGCAAACGAGTTGTGGTATTTACAGATTTTTTTACTCTATAGTTTGATACTTATAAAACTAGTTAGCTCATGGTATATCTAAGGAACGTGCTGCCTTAGACATGTTTTATACATTCTGGAGAGCGACGTGGTTCGAAGGTTCGAGGCTTTTTGTTTGAAGCGTGAAATCTGTTGTCTAAATGATTGCGAATATAGAATATTGAAGCGATGATTTTGCAAACTTTCTTAACGATGTTTTCGATTTTGGTGGTATGCTGACCCTACACAGCTACATATTGGAGAAATTGGAAAATTAGAAAATTAGTTTATTTTAAAATGATGATCCAGATACCTTTCTACCACAAGTTCACTATACCTATCCTCCTACAGCTTTTTATTTTTTTAACAACTAAAAATCGTTATCTATTTAAAGATTTCTAAAATTCAATTGTCTATTGTCTAGTTCATTCGAAGCTTTCCGTAATAAAATTGACCATTTGAAACCAACAGGAAACGGTGTTGCGTTCAAGGTCATCGCATGCGAAATATCAAAGTCACAAAACAAATGAAGATTTATTAAAGGGATATGCCATGGTATGATTTCAGAAATGAGATTAAATTTCAAACTTGCGTCATTCAACGCAGTTTCCCGTTGAGATTTCAAATAATTTTCTATAGTTTGCACATATTGAAATTCAAAAATTTTAAACCGCATTAGTGGGCGTTTTTGAACGAAAATAAATACCAACAAATCATCAAAAATCCCATAAAATTATTGAAATTATTAATAACTGCCAATAATTTGCGAAACACACAAACGCAAACACGTAGATACATACATAGATGCCTTCTTCCCAAGCAGACATTCCAGTACTTTTGTGTGCATATTTAAACATTTAATATGCCATAAGTCACATGCACAGCTGCAGGAGCAAGAGGAATCGGATTTGAAATATGAGATTAATAAGATCAAAATGCAAAAAACTGCAGCCGCAAAGGTATCAGCGCTAGCGCCAGTCAGTTAACCCTGAAACATATTTATTTACCACCATCGCACAGGCGAGACTTTGAACGCGTTTTCTTTATTATTTAAACATACCATATGTATGTAAGTGTGTGTGTGTGTGTGTTTGTTAACTTGCAAAAATTTTGCCAATAAAGCGACAGCGGCGTCGACGACGAAGAAGGCGGTGATTAAAAAATTAGCAACTTCGTTTGCAGTAACAACGTAACAACGTGTCAGCGTGGCATACAGGAAGACAACACAGTCAACAGCAACAGCAACAGCAACAACAACAGGCAAAGGTACATAAGTGGTAGTTATGCATATAACAACATGCTTTGAGCGGCCTTAACAAGGGAAAATATACCGCAAAAGCCATTTATTAATTTTACTGCTTTGCTTAAGCTGCCGCTGTGCTATTTGCTGTTGTTGTTCTTGTTTGCTGTTGCTGCTGTTTGATTTTCTTTTTTTTTTGATTTTTGGCACTAGTGAGATGAAGATACTCCTCTGTGGTGGCAACCGCTGCAAGGCATCATCCTGTCGGTCAGACTGTCCGCATTGCAGGCAGGCCAGCAAGCAGCAGTTTGTCTGCTCCTCAACAACAATAACAACAACAACAACAATGGTCAAAATAAAATCAAAACAATGGAAGAGAAACAGTAAGAAGCTCCACCGCCATCTCCATAAAATGCGGTGATTGATGAAGCCGAATTAAGTAAACCGTACCGCCAACAATACGAACATCAAAAGAGAAGCTCAAAATGAATGTGAAGCAGAAGAAGAAGAAGAAGAGGAAGAAGTAGAAAGGTAAGTGAAAATGTTTCAGAGGCGCTGAAGCGCTGAAGCGAAAGAAGCTCCGCTTCGGGGATGCCAATAAGAAAAATGAACGCCGAAAAATAACCAAAAACAACAACCAAAAACAACAACAAATTTAGTTGATGACGAAAATGGCAAGCGAAAAAAAGTGCGCTATGCTTTGGCTAAAGTTATGTTTATACGCATGTAGGTAGATACGAATAAGTGGGTATGAAATGCCGGTAATCTGCAATTTAGTGGCGCGTATTGTGTGAACTCATCATTGTCAGAGAGGCGGCAAAGCGGCGCATGCAAATACAATCCCATTTACATACACGTATGTGTGCATGGTATATGCTTCAATATATATGTATATACATAGATATATGTACTTGTCTACATCGTGTCATGTCATGTAGAAACGCAATTGATGATGCGAATCATTGCCCAACCCAAGCGCTAAAGGGCTGAAATACTTTTATACACATATACATACTTACATTTATACCCATATGCATATATAAGTTTATACAATTGTACAAATACATGTATTTAACTGGTTAGTAACTCCACCACTACACCTTCGCTACCGTCAAAGTGTTGACGTTGCACTGTGGGTTAGCGATCTTATAGCAAGTGAGTCTGTAAGTAAATACCTCTGGATGGAAAGCACACACAGAAATAACTAAAAAGTAACCAACACAACTCGCAAACGTTTTGAAAATCAATATTTAGCGACACGTCTCTTTACTCTAGTGGGAATCCAGTAACCAGAAATTGAACGGTTGGTAGGGGTAATGCTTATATGCCATCTACTGGAGTAGACATTTAAGAACGCAAATTCGATACAACTACGTTAAATACTGCTAAATAAGCTCATTCTTTGTTGTTTGGGCACTATTTCAGAAAGGACTCATTCTAAAACCAACCGAAATCTTTGTATTTTATGTATCTGTCAGTGGGAATTACGTCTGTATCTAAATTTTTTTTGGTATCCTGCTAATTGGTTTTAAAAACCAAATAAATAAAGAGATTTAAAATGGGATTCGATGGGACATCTTCTCCCCTAAATTATGATATATGAAATGTGGACCATTTACAATTTGCTTATTTGCGATTTGAAAGCTAATTCAACGACCATCTCGATATATCGGATATTCAGTACAAGGTCTGCTTTCTGTGAAATGATTAAGTTTGCGCATGCAGGAAATTGGGAAATACTGTAAACCTTATCTCACCAAAATGGTGAGAGTCTGCAAGAAAATTACTCACGAATTATGGGCGAAGTTAATCAGCATCCAGGTAGTTAGCGGATCGATTTTTACAGCGAAATCTCGAAACCGGTTCATTATCAAGCACTAAAATCAAAACCATGGATCCTAGCATTCAGATAAGGGCGTTCGTCGTGACCGTCCGTCACCAAGGAAAACGCTTGCCTAACCTCTTTAACCTCAATACCTACGTTTGCCAGCTGGGACGAACCCAGCATTACCCACCTCCCGTCCAACCGACCGAGGGGCGCTTCTGAGGGAAATCGAAAAATCCAACAGACCGGTGATCGAGAACCCTACTAGACCGGCTGTCCTGCTGTCCCAGGGGTCTATCTCCCGTTCCCGGTCTGTTATCCGATCTGACAACCCTATCGCTTTACCGAAAAATACCTATTACTCTCTCTCACGTGCCCTGACCTGAAGAGGTTATGGTTTCATCCAATACCAGAATCTGTACTACATTGGGTACCCGGGCAGCCACTCGGCTTCGCTGCACACGCCGTGCCGTCCCGCTACATGACTCCAAGTCTACCGCAACTGAAGCTTTTTATCCGCTTCTTACACTCCGAAGAGATATACCCAAATCTCCTGCAATTAAAACACCGGGTATTCGATCCCGGCCTAAAACTATCAGAATGGTTCGGCTCCGCTGCCGCCGAGACCTCTACACCAGCCGAGATATAAGCCAAGTCAGGTTCCAAAAAACCTTTGGCCTTGTGATTCGGAGGAGGGACAAAAGCATCCACCGAAGCCCTAACCGCCTCTAGTTGCCTAGCCAAAGCAACTAGTTTCGTAATCGACCCTACAGTCGCCAGTGCTAAGTGGGTCTAGTATTTAGAATGGTAGGAGATTCGCCCTAATCAATCCTAAAATTCTTCTCTCTGACAGAGGCTCCTGTAGCCGGCCAAACATAATCTTCATCGTGGCGACATATACACCTATGGACTCATTCACTCCTTGAGTCCTTCGCCTAATCTGGTCAAGTAAGAGATAGTCGTAGTTGGGGTGCAAAAACTCCAACTTCAACTCTCTTACTAACTCCTCCCAACTACGTGTACCTAGTGTCTTTCTAACAGATCTAAACCATAGTAGAGCTTTCCCTACAAATAAATCTACCGCGCTTCTGAAGAGTTGAGCTTGGGTAACACCGCGTGCCTCACTCAACTCCCCAACCCGTTATAAAAATGCGAAAAGCGATATACCCGCTTTTTCCCCATCAAAGTGGACGCCCCACTTCGGAAAGTTCTCCGGTTTCTGAGACCCAACTGTCTCCCCAACTACTCGTCGTATTTCCAGGGGCGGGGGTGCTCTACAGAAACGATCTACTTTTTTCGGCTTCTTCGCTGCCGACTACCTCTTGTAGCTCGGCGGGATGGAGCAACAACTTGCTCTTCAGCTCCATCTGCTGAGTCATCTCTGTATCACTTCCTGGTCGCGCCCACCGTTTTCGCTCTATGCGATGACTTGCCTCCACCTAAAACCTACGCAATTAAATTTTCCACCACCTCTAGTCCTATCCTCCCCGCCCCTGATTGTCCTGTGCTTTCAAAGAAAAATATTGCTAATGTAGCTCAAAGTACAAGTGAACAGCCATGAACATAATTTCGACACCGTTCACAGGCACTTCTTTGCGTTGAATTTTGTATACAAACCTCGGAGTGGAGTTCAAGAACTGAAGCCTCATGATCATCTGACGCGCATTCGTTTCGCTTTATGGATTGAAGATCGCCTGGAAGATGTAGAACATTTTACCGATACATTCGATTTTCATCCAATATCCAAAACAATAGAAATTGAATTTAGAGAGAAAAATTAGTCCATTCAAGTGTATTTCTAAATGATAGAGAATCTACACGTGTTCAGATCACCCAGGAGTTTCAGCGTTTACAAAACGCTGCTCTATTATTCATCGCAAAGAAACTATAAACTTTACAGTTTTTGCAATCAACATTCACCTCAATTCCTTTGCCCTGATTTCCAAAATTTATTCCAATAAGTATCCTTTACAAAACACTGTCTTGGTAAGAGTCGCTTCAACATGATTTTTACTTCACCTTTTTTTTTTTCTATGTGATTCACACTTTTCCTTTTGCTTGCAACATGCGGCGCTTACTCACACATACTACACATGCCAAGCATGTACTTTAAGGCTTCCTACAAGCATTTCTTCCTTACACTTTTAATAGCTGTGGGAAACATATTTGGCACATTCGTATAAGCAGTTCGCTACCAACATATATGCATATGCACGCCCTTATATATATACCAAAAAAAAAAAAAACATATGAAATACATATAAACATACAATATTAATAAGCTACAGGAACAGACTGCCGCGTGTGTGCGTGTGTATGTGTGTGTTGTAGAGTATACGCCTTTGGGCCGCTTTGTTGTACGAACGCCTTGTTATTGTTATAAATAAGTTAATAATATGGCGGGAGGTGGCCTTTGTCGTCTTCAACTCCCTGCACCGTCGCAGCCGTCTGTCGTGGCATTGCTGAGTTGCCTCAAAAATGCTGTTGTCGTTTTAGCACTGTTGTTGCTGTTGTTGGCTATATTGGAAATTTTTTTCCGCATATGTACATTTGTATGTGTGCATGAGTCAATGAGCCATCAGCAACTAAAGATGTAGCAGTAGCAACAGCAACAACGGCAACAGGAGCAACAACATCAATAACACCTACCAAATGAAACACAAAAAAAAGCAACAATAACAATAGTGTAGCTTTAGTAATCCGTACTGACAGCACAGAGCCAACACAGCACAACTTAACTGCACATTTGGCCCGCAGCGAAGGAAGTCACGGATTTTCGCATCTTCGCTCGTCTTTTATTAAATGATTAAACCGTCGAGCGGCCTCTTAACGGCATACGATGACGCCTGACTTGGCGTTGACTTACTATCGAGATGCTTTGTTTAATTTTGACTTTAGTTTTTCGTTTTCCAATTTTTAATACAACAACACAATTCGATGGACTGGGTACATGGAGTTTGTTCTTCGTTCAGGTCGAATAAAAATAATAAATAAGTAAAATAAAATAAAAAAAAATTAAGTTAAAAAATAACATAATTTAAAATCCTATAAAGTAGAATGAAACAATATAAAATATAAAAAAAAAACAAAATGCTATAATATGGAAACATAACAAAACACACAAAAAACACAAATAAAAAAAAACAAGTTAAATAGTTTAAGACCATATAAAGAAATAAAAAGAGGAAGATAATATAAGATAAAATCCTATAAAAAAATTAGTAAAAATAAAATATAAAAAAAAATAAAATAAAATAAAAGAAAATAAAATAAAATGAAATAAAATAAAATGAAAAAATATCATAAAATAGAATAAAACAAACAAAATAAAAATAATAAAAATATAAAATAAAATAAAATAAAAATATATAAAATAAAATATAAAAAATAAAATATAAAGAAATAAAAAAGAAAGGTAATATTAAATAAAATCCTATAAAAAAAATTAGTAAAAATAAAAAAAATTAATAAAATAAAAAAATATCATAAAACAAAATAATATAACATAAAAATAAAATAAAATAAAATAAAACTAATTAAAATAAAATAAAATAAAATAAAATAAAATAAAATAAAATAAAATAAAATAAATTAAAATAAAATAAAATAAAATAAAATAAAATAAAATAATCAAATAATCAAATTATAAATAATAAAACACAATAAAATAAAATAAAATAAAAAATAATAAAAAAATAAAACATAATGAAATAAAATAAAATTAAGGAAAATAAAATAAAATAAAACAAAATAAAATAAAATAAAATAAAATAAAATAAAATAAAATAAAATAAAATAAAATAAAATAAAATAAAATAAAATAAAATAAAATAAAATAAAAAAAAAAAATAAAATAAAATAAAATCAAATAAAAAAAAATAAAATAAAGTAAAATAAAATAAAATAAAATAGAATAAAATAAAATAAAATAGAATAAAATAAAATAAAATAAAATAAAATAAAATAAATTAAAATAAAATAATATAAAATAAAATAAAATAAAATAAAACTAAATAAAATAAAATAAAATAAAATAAAATAAATTAAAAAAAATAAACTAAAATAAAATAAAATAAAATAAAATAAAATAAAATAAAATAAAACAAAATTAAATAAAATAAAATAAAATAAAATAAAATAAAGTAAAATAAAATAAAATAAAATAAAATAAAAAATAATAAAAAAATAAAACATAATGAAATAAAATAAAATTAAGGAAAATAAAATAAAATAAAACAAAATAAAATAAAATAAAATAAAATAAAATAAAATAAAATAAAATAAAATAAAATAAAATAAAATAAAATAAAATAAAAAAAAAAAAATAAAATAAAATAAAATAAAATCAAATAAAAAAAAAAAAAAAAAGTAAAATAAAATAAAATAAAATAGAATAAAATAAAATAAAATAGAATAAAATAAAATAAAATAAAAAAAAATAAAAAACTAAACGAAAATTAAATAAAATAAAATAAAATAAAATAAAATAAAATAAAATAAATTAAAATAAAATAATATAAAATAAAATAAAATAAAATAAAACTAAATAAAATAAAATAAAATAAAATAAAATAAATTAAAAAAAATAAACTAAAATAAAATAAAATAAAATAAAATAAAATAAAATAAAATAAAATTAAATAAAATAAAATAAAATTAAATAAAATAAAATAAAATAAAATAAAATAAAGTAAAATAAAATAAAATAAAATAAAATAAAATAAAATAAAATAAAATAAACTAAAATAAAATAAAATAATATAAAATAAAATAAAATAAAATAAAATAAAATAAAATAAAATAAAATAAAATAAAATAAAATAAAATAAAATAAAATAAAATAAACTAAAATAAAATAAAACAAAATAAAATAAAATAAAATGAAATAAAATAAAATAAAATAACATAAAATAAAATAAAATAAAATTAATTAAAATAACACAAAATAAAATAAAATAAAATAAAATAAAATAAAATAAAATAAAATAAAATAAATTAAAATTAAATAAAATAAAATAAAATAAAATAAAATAAAATAAAATAAAATAAAATTAAATAAAATTAAATAAAATAAAATAAAATAAAATAAAATAAAATAAAATAAAATAAAATAAAATAAAATAAAATAAAATAAAATAAAATAAAATAAAATGAAATAAAATAAAATAAAATAAAATAAAATAAAATAAAATAAAATAAAATAAAATAAAATAAAATAAAATAAAATAAAATAAAATAAAGTAAAATAAAATAAAATAAAATAAAATAAAATAAAATAAAATAAAATAAAATAAAATAAAATAAAATAAAATAAAATAAAATAAAATAAAATAAAATAAAATAAAATAAAATAAAATAAAATAAAATAAAATAAAATAAAATAAAATAAAATAAAATAAAATAAAATAAAATAAAATAAAATTAAATTAAATTAAGTCAACTTAATTAATTATTAATTATTTAATTTTCTTTTATTTTATATTATTTGATTTGATAATAATATAAAATAAAAGAAAATAAATTTAAATCAAATAGAGGAAAATTAAATGAAATAAAATAGAATAAAATAAATTAAACTAAAATAGAGAAAAAAAAATAAAATAAAATAAATTAAAATAAAATAAAATAGAAGAAAAAAAAATAATAAAATAAAAAAAGAAAATCAAATGAAAAAAAATAATGTTCCCGGTATACGGGTTTCTCGTCCTGCCAAATCTGTTTCTGATTCTAAGCTTTTTGGTTTGCATTTTGCTCTTCACATTAGTTTATGTTTTCTTTATTGTGGATATTTTTGGCAATAAAGGAGTGAGTCCAATTGCCAGCTAAGCCATACCTCTAGAGCGTATGAACTCACACGTTCAAATACTTACATACATATAAATGTTTCGACAATTTAATGTGTGTCTAAGGCTGGGTCTGATAGGCGTATGTGTTAAGGGATAATCAGCAGCACAAGCGCGTCTGATTTGGAGTCAATGGGATGAATTTCATTTTATACATATATTCACTTTTACGTATTTTTAACTATTTTCTTTTTCAACATTCTTCTTCTTACTGCTGCAGTTGCCGATGTTGTTTTGTGCTTGTTTACATTTTTTATTTGCATTGATGCTGTCAATTTTTCAAAATGCTCCGCTCGAAGTTTGTGAATGTCAATGACTTTTGCGACAAAATTGCATTGCATTGCTTGACGTGCTATGTGGTTTGTGGTTGTGTAGGGCTGAGTTGTTTCGTTATACCATTGCCGGAAGACAAACACTCAGATAGCATCTCACATCGCGTATGTGACTTAAGTCTTTTGTCTCCTTGTGGAGCACAAGTTGAGTTTGCGGAGCGTAAGCTGACTGAATTACTTGGTTTGAATTTGCTTTTTATTATTATTAAAAAGAAAGAAAAGCCGAAAGTGTACGTAAAAAAATATATATATGTGTACCACCCACCGCGCGAGCGTAATTACTTAATTTCTTTGGTATTTCCGCTACACGTTTGTGTAAATAGTACGCGCCCAATCCGCATGTAAATCTTGAAAATATTTTCAACTTGCGGTTATCCACATTTCATTTTGATTTTTTTGACTTCTCTCACGTACATACATATGTATATATTATTTTAACTTTTTTTTTGTTATTTTCATGTATATCTTTTCGTTTTTTTGCAACTTTAATTTGTAGCACTTCATATCAAAGTTTGTAGCTCATTCATTTAATTTATAATTGCCTTGTTCTGCTCTTATTATTATTTTTCTTTATTTATTTCTTCATTCATTCATGGTACATGGTACCACCAGCTGTCGGCGTCTTCTTTGAGTGTACGCGCATGCCGTTTAGTGGCTTTTTTCAGCTATTTTATGCGTGAGTAATAAAATATTTATGCACATAATAACATATATGTGTCTGTATGTATATGATGACGGTATTTCATATTCACTACCTTGGTGGCATATTGCGGAATTGTGTTGATGGTCCATTTGTCATGTGTTTCCAATGATTTATTCGTCGTTTATGGTATTTTACTTCAATCTTTTCGCGTGAGTCGTGTGGGAAAATTTATTCGCTCTTTTTAAGCTAACATGAATTTTTGGTTTAGATTTAAGCAATTACTTTGTAAAATATTTGGGTAATATCCAATGCGCATGTGTCATCAGGAAATTGCATAAATATTTTTGGTAAGATGTCAGCGGCAGTAGATAGGAAAATATGTTAAGAAGTTTTGTTTGGCATTGTAGGGTTTTCTTAAAGAGAAGGTCTGCTTACTCATACCAAAAAAACGAACTGAAGAGAAAACGGTAGATATCTTTTTTTACAGAAGTCGGCTAATTACATTTGGTTATGACCGGTGCTGAGAAGATAACTGCAATAAGTGCCTAAAACTTGTTGATTTTTTTTCGCGATCGTAGTGGCCGCGCGGTTATCATTGAAGACTTGCGTTCGAATACCAACCTTGCATCTGAGTTTAGTTAGACAAAATAACTGCCGCTTGGAGGCGTTTTGAAAATTAAAATTCGGGTCTCCCAATTGATCCAATCAGAGGTACATTTTTTCAATAGTCTTTTGCTGACAGAAAACGTGTGAGCCGTGTCAAGCTGTTGTGTCAGTTTTGTTCAGTATTTTTTGGCGTTTCATCATAGAAAGACTTACGCCTGAACAACGTTTATAAATCGTTCAACTTTATTACGAAAATTGACGTTCTGTAAGGTAAGGAATGTGTTTCGCGCGCTTCGCTCAACTTATGGTCAACATAAACGGCTTACTGAGCATACACCATCACCCATTTTGAGACCCAGCATTCATTATTGGATAGTATTATATTATACCGAATATAACACATCCAGCACGCAGGGAAGAAAATACCGCGGCTGAGAATGTGCACGAAGACCGTGTAGAGTCAATTCGTCGCCGTTTGCTGCAACTCGGACTGACATACGTGTATGGAACGACTTGAAAAAGTAAAAAACACAGATTGTGCAATAACTAAAGTCGCTCGATCTTCCCAAGCGACAATGCTTTGCTCTAATGGGCTCTTGAAAAGTTCCAAGAAGATCCAACGTTTTCAAATCAAATTTTGTTCAGCAATGAGGCCCACTTCTGGCTCGATGGGTATGTAAACAAGCAATATTATCCCATTTGGGACCATGAGCAACCAAAAAAGATTCAGAAGCTGCCATTTCATCCAGAAAAAACAACGGTTTGGTGTGGTTTGTTCGCCGGTGGAATATCCGGTCCATATTTCTTAAAAAATAATGCCGGTGGTAATGTAACCATCAATGGTGACCATTATCGCGCTATGATAACCGACTATTTGGTGCCTGAAATCGTGACTTGGGCGATATTTGGTTTCAACAAAATGGCACCACTCCCATACAGCGCATCAATCAATGAATTTATTGAGAGAACACTTCGGTGAACAGATAAATTCAAGTTTTGGGCCGGTCGATCGGCCATCAATATCGTGTCACTACACAAAGTTAGACTTTTTCCTGTGGGGACATGTAAAGTCTAAAGCCTATGCGGTCAATCTCGCTTCGATTCAGTTCTTAGAGCAAAACATCACGTGTCATTCGTCAGTTACCTGTGGAAATGCTCGAACGAGTCATCGAAAATTGGACTTAGTGGATGGACTATCGGAGGCAAAGCCGCGGCCTACATTTGAAAGAGATAATCTTATGAAAATAAATGTTCTTTCAAATGAAAATAATCATTTCCTATTAAATTTAAATTTTCTGAGCGATACCGGCTATATTTTGGTGTCACATAGGTTAAGGCAAACAATTTTATTAACTGAATTATCATCAGGGAAATGTTACCGAAACACAATTAAATCAAAGTAGTTTTTAGCATATTTATTACAAGAGAAAAAATATTGGTTATGTATATACGAGAATATAGAACGAAAGAGGTCATGGCCAAGGAGTGGTGACCCTCCTCAAATTAATGTGATGCCAGAATTGACAACAAACAAAGTAAGACTGAGTGTATTGTGCGATTGGATGAGAATTGTCTATTCTGAGCTGCTCCGACTTGACGAACTGGTCAACCCTGAGCTCTACTGTCAACAGTTTACAACAAGTCCTCCAAAAAAAGGCATCCGGATTTGTGTTGTGTTTGTAATGAGAACGCCAGACCATATGCACTTTTGATGACCAAGCAAAAATTCACGAAGCCTGATTGGGCTGTTTCGATATACCCACCAAACAGCCCAGACAATTCTCCATTTGACTGCTTTTCTGTCGAGCTCCTCCTCCAATTTTTGGTTTTGCGTCGTGATGTTTTTTCCAACAAATGAAGAAACCTTAAGTTCATACTAAGCCGCCTCCGATCGGCTGATAGTTTTGTATTAAGGAGCTTTTATTACATGACAGCAATACACTCGTAGGGGTTGATATTCCCTGCCGAGGGGCGACCGGAATTAGAAAATTTAACTTAAGTGGAAAAAGCTCATAGAACATTATGGTCTATATGTCCCTGATTGGTATTTGGAATAAATAAAATTAAGCCGCGAAGACTTTCCATAAAATTTGAATAATACATACATTTTTATAAAGCCAATCAAAAGTAATTAATATCTCATTAATGAATATGAGGTTGCTTTCACACTGCAAAAAAAGAAATTGCCAAATCAAAGTAATGAGTCGAAAGCGAAAGCTTCGTGCTTAAGTCTTTTGTTTAGTGTCTCAAAAGCAAAAGAGTTCAATGAAGGCCCCAAAAGGATACAACACTACATTTGCATTAATTATTATATGAAAAAAAAAATTAATGACATATAAAAGTATAATTGAAAAAGTGTGTATATTATCACATCATTTAATAATATTGAAAAAAATTCGCCAACAGCTCATTAATAACACACAAAAACGCAGACATACACATATACATATGATATAAAAAAGTCGCCAATAATTTCCTGTACTCATTTTAACTCGAAAAAATACGAACTAAAAAATAAAAATAAAAAATAAAAAATAAATAAAAACGCATATATTTATGACGCTTAAGGATGCTGTTGCCACACACTCATTTATTGCGTTTTGATATGATTTCGTTATCTTGTAGTAACAAAATCATTTAAATAAGTATAACGATAAGGCAGTTTAAATGCCATTAAGTCGAGCACCCAATTACGGTTGAGCGAAGACAAGCGCAATAAGGGTAAGCAACTAAGCTACTATGGCAATATACCATATAACTATGTGTATATGTATGTATATGTACATATGTGTTGTTATGAGTACAAAGGTAGAAATGCCGCAAACACAGCTCATTGATATTGTTAAACATGTTAACAGCCGCCGTTGAATGAGCTGACAATCGGCTAAATATACATACATACAAATATACGAACATACAGATTGGCAAGCTATCCCAACAACAACCACAACAACACCACCGTGCAGCTTAATCGACAACTTTACGTACGCTGAATTTTTATTTTTACTATTCTTAAATTCTTTCTTTTCTTTTTATACAACTTTTGTTATTGTTGTTGTTGTTGTTGTCACTGATTGGTTTGCTCTTGCTGTTGGTGTTGTTGTTGTGCCCCTTTGTTTATTATTCTTTATGGTGTTCATTTAAAATTCTCGCTTTGTTTCATTAAAAAGCGATGCGCAGGCGCCAATTTCGCAACAACAGCGACACACACACACACACACGCACACATAAAAACAACAACAAGAGAAAAGCAACTTTAAACAGCAGTAAAGATAACAAGAACAACAACAACAATAGTTAGCATCAATTATTCGCGTTCGTGTGTACACAGCCACAGACTTTGACAGCCAAAAGCAGACAAGTCGAATATTTATCTGAAACAACTTGTAAACTTTGTTTATTTTTTTTATAATCATTTCGTGTCATTAATCCTTGTTGCGAAAGCGATTAAAGTGCACAAACATTCGCACACGTTATAAGTTATAGATATTGTGTGAAGCGCCGTGAAGGCAAAAACAAAGACAGAAAAGTATCTAAATCAAATAAAATGCAGCACAAAAATTGGTGTGAGGTAAGTGGAGAGGATCAATTGCAATATTGAATATATATTTTTCTCTTTCACATTTAAACTACATTTACGCACTTAATTTTTCTAATTTGTATTACTTAATTATAGCATATTGAAGCGAAATATGTCTCGCGTTGTGCTTTTTGGTATAAAAAATATTAAAATTTAATACAAAAAAATTGTGTTAATGGCTGATAAATATCAAAATGCTTTAACCCATTATTTCTTCTATAAGCTAATACCGTTACAATTTTATTATAATTATATTTTTTCATTAATCGAAGTCGCTTTTATTGACACTTACACATTATTATGAATAGAAATTTATGGAGAAGAGTAAAACTTTATTCAAATAAATACGGCGGTCTGAAGGGTTTTTGAATTAATTTTTTTTTTTAATAAACATTTTGTTTCACAACATAGTCTCCTTTGAGCTCAAAGCATCTGATCCAGCGTTTTTAATTTCACTTTTTTTATCTTCCGAATAATAGATTCTCGTTATCCTCCAAAAAAAAAAAAAAAAAAAAAAAAAAAAATATATATATACTCGTATATATACCTATATTTATAGCGCTTTTTAACCGCTTAAGCGATTTTCGGCCGAGCTCATCTAAAATTTTGTGGTATTCCTCTTAATGGTTTTCCAACAAATGGAAGGACCTACAGTTTGTTCTTAGCCGCTTCCGCAAATGTATCTTTATGAGCAGCTTTTTATATTATGTAAAACTAAGCCCCGACTCGATTCCTGGTTTTCAGAATGGCAGTATGCAATGCTAATCACTCGGCCATTACGACCGCCAAAATATACGTTTGTATATTTATGAACTCCTCTTTTGAGGAGAAATAAATCTGGGAATAAGCCGGCATTTCGTAGCAAAATATGGAACAGCGCTTGGCGAAATCGCGGTCCAGAGTTTTATAGTTTACATTCAACTCAGTCAAGGCACTAGCAATGTTGTAATAATTTGATTTAGCTGTCTTGCCATTGAAAGGATAGCTACAACATTGTGTTTTTCGCGAAACTTTGAAGCTAATCTGTTCTAGGCAATCAAAGGAACCAGATACAAGGTCGAAAATAAACATTATAGTCTGCAAATTTTTTTTTTGGTATAAGGATCTCTAAAGTCCTTAGAATAACGTCGTAAAATTGCTAAATTTGCATACAATTTAGAAAAAATTTAATCTATATGATTAACAAATAAAAAGCTAACAAAAGTGATTCCAAGATCAGAGAATTTTTTTTTTGAACTTTGTAAAGGTTCACATTGGAAAGATTATATGAAGAAAGTAAATAGTTTTGAGTCTTCAAAAAAGTAACATGGAAGCATTTCTCAATATTAAAAGAGAGT
Organism: Ceratitis rosa; assembly: GCA_037013455.1. Lineage (NCBI taxonomy): Eukaryota > Metazoa > Arthropoda > Insecta > Diptera > Tephritidae > Ceratitis > Ceratitis rosa. Next base: position 25,759,345 of record JAWMAG010000008.1, read on the forward strand.
TTGTTTTGGATACTCCAGGAAGTTAAGTTAAGTTATATATGACAATTATTTTTGTAGCAACTTCTTTTGTCACACATTGATATCTTAGAGGCTGAGCTGAATTGGCTACTTTTGATCGTAAAATTTTTATAGAATATCAAGGAAGGTTAAGTTATTGAAATACATCCGGGAGTTTGACCAGGGGCCTTGAATTATTTTTTTTTTTCAGGAAGGAAATCGATCAATGAAATAAAAGTGCTTGTTTATTACCAAATTTTTGTCTAGATTTACATATGAAAAATTATCTTTTTTGGTTCCACAGTAGTTGTATGCTGTGCTTATACGTTTCAAATCATAATATGTAAGTGAGCGTAGATCAGAGTATTGGCGCTCGGAAAAGATTTCGCACCCTTGGTTTGAAAAGTAATTTAATAGTAAGCAAGAAAATTCTGGTTATCTACAAATATTGGTTGTATGTTATGTATGTATGTTTTTTTTCGAAAATTAAGAATCTGAAGTGAAGCGTACTGCGGTGAGGGCATTCTGCATTGATCTGAGCAAGTGGTAATCGGAAGGTGCTCTGAGCTATAAGGCGGGTGAGGTAGAACTTCCAACCCACAGTTTTCCAAATAACATGTGGCCGAGCGTTGTCATGATGAAAAATTATTATTTCGTGTCTGGTCGCATATTCTGGTCGTTTTTCCGCGATGGCCTTTTTCAAACGAATCAATTGTTTTCGGTAGAGGTCCCCATTGACCGTTTGACCCGATTTCAATAGCTCATAATAGAGCACACCCTTGTGGTACCACCAAATACATAGCATAACCTTGGCACCACGGATATTGGGCTTTGCTGTGGTTGTCGATGGTTGGCCGAGCTTCGCATACGATCTCTTGCGCTTTGGGTTATCATAATGAATCCATTTTTCATCGCCAGTGACATTCCGTTGAAGCAACACTTCCGACATGCAGAATCGACGATCGACGTATCTTGGCTTTAATTCATAAGGCACCCAATTTCCAAGCTTCTGGATGAATCCTAATGATTTTAATCGTCTGGGAATAGTTGCTTGATTAACTCCTAATACTTTGGCAAGTTCTTTTTGCGTCTGGCATGCATCTGCGTCGAGCAATGTCTCCAATTCTTCGTCTTGAAATTTTTTTAGCTGCCCGGGACGTTCTCCGTCGTCTAAGTCGAAATTGCCACTTTTAAACCATGCAAACCACTTTTAGCACGTTCATTCGGCTAAAGCATGGTCACCATAAACGTCCAGTAAAATATGATGGCTTCCGGTGGCACTTTTCTTCATGTTAAAGTAATGAAGAAGAACTCCCCGCAAAAACACTCTATCTGGTACAAATTTCGACATTTTCAAATGAATGAAACAAATTGTTGTTAAAACTAAAACTAATGACATCTACTGAAAACGACTACTGATACTAGTAGAGTCCTCTCTTAGAAAACCGCACCAATTAATGCATACACCCAATATGTAAATATAAAATTTAAGAAACTTCTATGGTGAATGAAGATTCAGGGATTATAATTCCATATACTCACATTTTTCTCAAAATCATCAAGCGGTCTTTCAAATAAACCATACATACATGTAATAAAATAAATTAATAAAAATTTTAATTTCATTGAAAATTAGCTCCGAATCCCTTCTCTCCAAAACCCAGAACCATGATTCTAAATGCCTCTATAAATATACATACCATATATGTATATAAGTAAGTGTACGAGGGGATTAGCAAAAGTTCGGTCAGTTGATAACTTTTAATTTGACTTTGTTAACTATAAGAACAGGAAATCCTTTGCAATTACTTTATTAGCCTTTCTTTCAAATTTAAGAACGAGAAAACGCAAGATAGCTGAGAATAGGTCAGGCGAAATTCCACCACCAACGCAACGCAAACAGAAAGTCGCTATGTGATTGTTTTCGTGTTTCGGCGTAAGTTACACCCAATCCAAATATTCAGTGAATGCCAAATTGCATATGGAACGATTGTACCGTCTATTAAAGACTATTTCTAAGTGGCTCCGAAGATTCCTGACCAGGCATCTTTCCGTAGAGAACGAGCCCCGAGAAGGTTGATCAAAATCTTCCACTGATGACATCACTATAACTCTGCTGAAGTCCAGAATTGCCGAAAAAAATTGACACAAGAAATGATTGCTAATACATTGGGCTTGAATGCCATGGATGTATCGCGAATATTAAGTAATCATCTAGGATACACGAAGAAATCTTCTCGATGGGTACCACGAATTTTAAGTTAGACCCAAAACAAAGGCTAAAGTGCATTTTGCGCAAAGATTACGAATGAAAACGAAATATTTTTTCTGGTCAACTGGCCGAACTTTTGGTAATCTCCTCGTATGTTTTTTTTTCAATCCTGCAGTACGCAAAATAAAAATAAAATTACCACCACGCCATTGTTTATTCACTTTACTTTGTCTTAAATGCAAACTGGTTATAATTCACACAGAATCCTAGTCAACCACCTTCGCTTAATTAAATTTATCTTATCTTGCTTAACAAGGCACTAAACAGATAACTACAATTTTTTTTAAATTCGTTCAGTAGGCAAATTAAAAGAATGAACAACAGTTAAAAAATATAAAAGCAAAAGGGATGCTAAGAAAAGAACATGATGAGCAAAACTGGCACAAAAATACGCAAAGCAGACAAACAGACTTATAAGCATTTATATTTATACCTATATATATGTATGAGCCTTCAACACCAACTTCAAATTGGTTGAAACAAAAGTATGTGATTTTCTTACCTATATATGGTACATACATATACACATATACTAGTAGATACGATACACGTGCATGCATATAAATCCCTTTGTGTCCGGAAATTTCGCCGATGTTTCATGGCCAAAGGTTCTCTGCGTCGCGTCGGTCTCACATTACCATACGAAGACACCATCACAGTCCGCTCGCTGCGTATGTACGAGTATGTATGCTTTGAGTATGTCTTGTTGTACATTTTATTAGCTGTTTTATGGGACAACATCTTAAAACATTGTGGCAAGGAAATTAACATTTTGTTAAACTGTCACATTTATTGTGGCTACGAAATGAAATGTTGAAACACCAAAAGAATGGCAAAATAACTGAAGAAGCCGCAGATGATCTTCGCCCTGTTAGTCTCTGGTGCTGAAAGTGAAGATTAAGTTGATAGTTAAGGAACAATTTTTATGAGTAAAATTTTAAATGTTGTTGCTTGTTGAGTCAATGATGAGATAATTACATATGGTACTTAAGACGGTGTATTATATGAACTTAATTTATACATTTAATTAAAGAAATTAATTTATACATACATTGTTTTATAACTATATACTTTATTTGAATAAAATAAAAGCAAAAGTAGAATTTGCCTTATATTATATTATATTTTATTTTGATTCTTTTTCATGAGTCATTTCATTAAAAGATTTTTTAACGAAATAAGGTCAAGGTTTACTATATCAGATTTTTACAATTAGTCACTAAAAGAAACCACTAACACTTGCTAATAGAAAACTCCGAAAAGGAAAAACACTGCAGAAATCAAGCATTCAGTATTAAATCGTCTATGGTAGATGATGTATATCATTTTAAGGTTATCATGCGAATTTCGGATGCTTAGAAGTTCTAAAAAACAATTTGAAAGTCAGAAAAAATTCCCTTTATTTCGTTAATTGTGTGTTCTATTGATTATATCAAGTAAAACTCTGTTCACACATGCGCTCAATTAGCTAATTGACAGAGAATAAAAAACTCCTAATAAAAATCCATCAGCTGGTCGGAAACGGCTCAGAAGAAACTGTAGGTTTGTCCACTTATTGAAAAGACATTAAGACGCGTGCCACATTTAGGGAGGAACTCGGCGGAAAATCGCTTCAGCGTTTACACAGCGCCAATTATACATATATACAAATATGTATATACAAAGTTAAAGATAATGAGATTAAATTGAGAAAATCAAATTGAATCAAACTACCGCGTTTTTTTTAGACATCCTGTAACTAACAACCAAAAATTTAGTAAACTTCAAATTCAACTTGATTGAATCTGTGTTCACACACACCAAACCCTATTTAAAGCTTAAATATCTTTAATAACAAAAAGTGTGCGCCAAAGTAATAAATTACCTACAATATGTAATGTTTTTTATACAAAATATTTGAGATAGGGACGTACTATATATTAAGTGTAGTAAAAAGAAATCCATTACTTTTTCCATAGATTACGTTATTTATCTGTATCTCGCCTCAGAAAGATGATATTTCGTACTAAAAAAGGTTTTCGGACAATTTTGTGATTGGTTGATTCAGTTTGGTTTGAACGTGCGTCAAAGATCTAGTGTCCATTATATTTTATAGCTTTTCTTCGATAAGGGCGAAAACGCAAGCCAGGCGGCTGAAAATGTATATGAATAATGTGTATGGTCCTGATGCTGTTACGGTAATTTTGATGCAAAAGATACTTCGCGGCCAATTGTCGAAAATGTCGATAAAATCATGGACATTGTCGAGTCCGTCATGTAAGCACTATTTTTGATTACCCAAGAGTTAAATATTGCACAGAAAACCGTTTGGAACCATTTGAATAAGGTTGGATGCGAAAAGAAGCTCGATGTATGGGTGTCACACGAGTTAACGCAAAAAAAGCTCATGGATAGAATTTTCATCAGCGAATGACTGCTGAATCGCAACAAAATGAAGCAGTTGATGACTGGCAATGAAAAGTGGATCACTTACGACAACGTCAAGGGAAAACAGCCCTGATCGAAACGCGGTGAGCCGGCGGAAACGGTGGCAAAGGTTTTGCTGTACGTTTGTTGGAAATTATCTACCGTGAGCTGCTCGGAACTGTACTGTCAACAATTGGACCGTCTGAAGGAAGCAATCGCCTAGAAGCACCGGGAGCTTGGTTGGAGGGTTCTTATGCATCCTATCCATGGCGAACAATTTTGCTGGAGAAAAATTCGCTTCAAGAAAAGCTAATAAGAACGAGGGCTTCTATGAGGGAATATTAATGCAATTTTCTTAAAAATGGCATCAAGTTATCAAACTAAACGGCGCATATTTGACGTAAATCGGATCATTCTAACTATGGTAGTTAAAACTTTCAATTTCATGCAAAATAATGGATTTCTTTTTACTACACCTAATATATTATATTTCATGTAGGACGAAATGAATGAGTTTAGCCATGTCTATTTGTCCGTTTCTCCCCTTGCGGGTTTTGGGGATAAGAATAAATCCGAGGTATAGCATATATATTGTAATAGGCGACTAAAATCCACGCACAGGCCGGCAGTGTCGATCTGTATGGAAATTGAAATGGTAATAGCTTCGGCTACTATGTCTGACTAGTTCCCTCGGCTCCGACCTGTGGAATATTATGGTAGTTGAGGTTAAATCTAAATGCGGGTAGAGGTGTCCTAAAGTCATTTTAATGTGTTATTACCCGACCAAACAGGTGAGTATTTTCATTTCACACTGTTAATTTGAACACCAGTGCTTTTCTCTCAAGTGTTAAAATAAAATAAATAAGTTGAGAAAATTAGTAAATAAAACTTATACATTGAGCACTTTACATGTTGTCCGTTTGTCCATCTGTGTGCGAAATGAATTTTGGAGCCAAAAGTATTTCTCGGATTCCACTTGCCAAAGGATTTAATACATATTACTCTACGCCTTCTTTCCTTATGATACATGTTTAATGTCGTGCCAACATTGGTTCAGAAATAGACCAACCTTTCACCAACATACCAACTATTTGTGATAGATTTTTATCCGATTATCAAATTTTCGGTACCACTCGAGCTTAAACTTTCCTTGATTTTAGAATTTGAAAAAAAAATGTCATATTAAAAATGAGCTGGATCTTTTTACGTGAAAAAAACCAAATATTATATTTTTCCCAACGTCCAAAAATTATAACCTTTTTCGTGTAAATTTATTTTCCCAATATGTGTAAATGAATTTCGTTATGAAAATTTTTAAAATAGAGCCATTTAGAGATATTTATTTGACTTAACAAAGAAATATCATAAAAGGCAGTTGTTATCTATTGTCTTTCTATTGTAATATTAAAATTTGTATGGATACAAATATGTCTGAAAAAATATATGTATGTGGTTTCTTAAAATAAAAATGCAAAAATATATCCTGCAAAATTCGTATCGTAAAAAATTCCTTTACAAAGTTCTTGAGGCAATATGCGATAAAGCAACAAAAGTTTATAAAAACAAAAACAACTTTGAGTGAATTCTCTTAATGCACTCATATCACATAGAACTGGTTCTACTGCTGCTATATTACAATACATACCCGAGAAGTATATATGTACAACTCTATATGTTATATCTATATCATATACTCGTACTTATGTGTAACATACCTACCTATTTACTTGTACCAACATTGGCCACCAAGTGAGTGCTGCCTCTGCCATGGCTGTGATGACAATGCCAACAATGTTAAATGCTAAGGATAAGCTGTGTGTATCCACTTAAAATGACGTAGAAGAACGTAGCGAATGCAGGAAATCAATGAACATGAAAGAATGATGGTGGCGTAGAGATTAAAAGAGAAATCATACGTGCATACATACATATGCATACATACGTGTACATACTTGAATGAATGCAGAGGTTGATGTAGGTACACATGCACATATTATATTTGTATGATCTTTTGTATGTACTCGTACACGTATGTGTGAAACTCCGCCCTTTACTAAAATGCATGTTGTTTCGGTTAGTATATAAATTTATATACAAATTATTGAAGAATGTTCATCTTTAAGTAGGAGAGTCAAAATAATAAAATTTGTTATTAGTTTTTTTAGCATATTCACGAAAATATTTGATCGCAATAAAAAGTAAAACAGTAAAAAACATTTGAATTTAAGTTTTTATACGCTAATATTAGGTTAGGCTAGTTGAAGAGATTGCCAAGTATCAGCCACTAAATAATCCTATTAATTCTTCCGCTAATCAAACCAATGCGTGGAAGTCGCAAAACTGACCAACTGAGGAGTTTCTCATCAATAGCTCTCGCAGGAACCCTAATTTTTTATAATAAACTTTCTATTTCGATTCATGATATAAAAAAGTAATGTAGTTTTGCTCAATATACACGTATAATTAACAGAAAAAGATTTTTTGACATTTTATCTTATTTTCATTTTATCTTAAAGATATTGCCACAATTTTTTTTTTTAAATGCTAAGCCGCCTGAAAATAATTTTATTTCCATTAGATTTCCGAAAATTCAATGCAAAGCTTCTGAGTTTTTTGTGAGCACGTTTTATACGTATTTTTACACTTGTTTACATTAAAAGGTTTTGCATTTTTTTTATATAAATTTTTTTAATTTCAGAAAGTTAAAAATTTATTAAAAAAAAAAAAAATGAAATTGGTAGCACAAAAATAAAGCAAAAGTCAAAAAATCTTTTTATGTCAGATGGTTAAGATTTTTGAAAAATATTTTGAGTGAAAGTACAGTGTTTTTTGTATCATGGGTCGACTTTTATTTAAAAAAAATATTACCTTTTTTTCGAGGTCAACATTTTTTTTTTATATTTCAACGAAATTGTTTAATCTACATAGTTCCAAACAGAATGACAAGCTCACGAAATAATAACCTTTCAGATTTTTCTATCTCAAGCGCCCAAATCACTGGTGCTAGTTACCTCTTTTTTTTGAGGCACTCACTTCAAATTTAAAAAAAAAAAGAAGACAAAAATAAAAGTTTTGCATATCCTGAGCTACTTTTATAAAAAAATTACAAAATGAAAATGATTGAATTTTATTTTCTCCAAATAAAATATTACCTAAAAAGCATTGAAAAGAATTAAAGTTACCAGACGACTTGAAATTGTGTCACATACCTCTAAAGCCTTTAGAGACAATAGGCAAACTGACGGTATCTACACCGACTTCAGTGAAGCATTCGATAGGGTTAATCACTCAATTCTCATCTATGAACTAAATCTTCTAGGCTTTCAACCAAGCTGTCTCCAATGGGTTTCCACGTATCTCTGCAATAGAACACAACATGTGACATTTAAAGTCCCATCAGGAGTTCCTCAATGTAGCCATTTCGGCCCGATTCTGTAACTGGTATTTATAAATGATACATCTTCCGTAAAAAAATATTCAAATATCTTATTATATTCCCTATTCATTTTACATCAACACGTCATTCGACGAAAGACGTTTGTTACAAAACCATCTTGACAATTTAGTTCTTTGGTGTGATAACAATGGCATGCCTTTGAACCTTTAGAAGTGTAAGAGCATGTGCTTTTCGCACAATATTGTTCAATATTCTCCTTATACAATTAATAACTACAGTCTATAACAAGTCTTCAGTTGATTTGAGAGTTATAATGGACCCTAAGCTTAACTTCCATCTTCATATCAATACGAATTTAGTGAAGCCAATATTAAAAAATGGTTATCAAATTCATTCCGATAAGTTAGAGTCTCTTCAAAAACAATTTTTACTGTTTGCATTAAGACATCTCCTATGAAACTCTACGATAAATCTTCCTTCCTATACCAACCGTTTAAAGTTTTTAAATCTACAAACTCTCGCAAGTCGTAAAGAAATGTTAGGCGCATTGTTCGATTTTATTGCTTCAGATTCCAGGGCTCTTAATGTTGACTATACAAAAATATATGTACATAATTTTCTGAGATTTCTATTGCGCTTAGGTAATTGTCAGTTTCATAAAACGGAAATATTTTGAATTTATTAAAATTACGATAATTTAGTAACCATTGAAGGTTAATTGAAATCAAATTTGTTATTTATAAACACACTTCGGAATATACAATTCTTAGTCTTAATAAAAAGTAAAAGTTCTTATCCGAGGTCATCGCTTTTTTTCAGTGAAATTTTTTTATGAGGCGGGTCTCCGACCTTCTTTCTAAGGTTGTCTAAAATTATGTCACGGTTTTATGGAAAGCTAATTGCTTCAAGATTGACATTGCTAACACTTAGCCATATCTCAATGAATGGAATGGGCACTGTAATGAGACTTTAATGAAGCGCTAAACAGAATATGTTGAAATGGCTCCAAAATTCTCTCCTTTTTAGAGTAAATTAAACATTTTCGTTTAAATTAATTTTTCGCTTCGGCCCATTTCGTGTCGCCAAAAATTCGTATGCTTTCCATATTTGCTTTACGCATTCGCATAGTATTCGTATTCGTCTTAACCGAGGTGTTCGCATTAGTATTCGTAATGGTATTCGTATTCGTAGTGTCATTCGTATTCGTATTCGTAACGGTATTCGCATCGGTATTTGTATTAGAATTCGTACCGATATAAGTATCTGTATTGGAATTTGATGAAGCTTTCATGCTGGTATCCCATTGCTATTGGTATTTGTATTCGTTTTAGTATTCATGTTGGTATACATATTAGTATTTTTATTCATATTTGCATTCGTATTGATATTCGGATTGGTATTCGCATTAATATTTGTGCAGGTAAAAGTATTCTTATTCCTTTTTGGTTTTGTAATCATATAATATCATAATTTTTGGTCTAGTATTTATGGAAATGAATTAAGTTTATATACGAAGCGAACAAGTATGAATTTTGGTGAACACAATTTGTATTTAAATTTATTTCAAAATACTGGAAATTTGATTCTAGGCTCATAACGTAAAAGTAAATATTTTCATACACTTTTTCTGGCTCTGTATATTTCTGGTATAATGAGTCTGACTTGTGGCTTCATGTTAGTAAAATAAAGTGTTTGGATATTCTTCATTCTCACAGGACTCCAAGAATTGATTGCCTAATGTGGCGAATTTTTAGGTCAAAATTTGAGTAATCGAAATATTGCTGGCATGATGGTCAGACCCGACGATTTCCATTATTTTATCGACATTTTCAACAAATTGGCCTTCCACACTATGCGTCATTTTTTACACCAAAATTACCGGAACGAAATCGACGAAACCAAAATTTTACATGATTGACTGTTACAGTGTCTTTTTACTAAACTTAAATATTATTTCTTATTCTTCATCTCCATTGGTGTAGGAACTGCTTGCGCACTTATGCGAATCAATAAATTTTGAACAATTTATATTCATATTCTTTGCAATAAATATCCTTTTGTGTTTATTTTTATTATAATAACTTTTTTATTTGCAGGTTGTGCTAAAAAAAAAATAAATAATCAAAAAAGTCACACCTTTTTATTTCGTCAAATTATTGTGCCAAACTCCTTCAATGACACGCTAAAAATTATCGACACGTTAAATCACAAATTGTCATCATAACAAACAAGTCAACAGCTCACTTTCTATCAACAGACTTACATATATGAGTATAGTTACCAAGCGGGTAAGTAGCTGTTCGCTTTAGTAGGGAAATTATTAATTTTTTAGACGGGTTCGCCCATAGTTTGGGCTTAACACGCTTATTAAATCGGTTGAGCATGAAATAATGAACACAAATTCCCATACACACATGCATACAATTTTTTTCTCTTATATATATATATACTTATATGCATATGTATATAAGTGTGAGGATGTAAAATGTGGCAGAAAGTTGTGCCACTACTGTGGCCAAAACTGAGGTGGGAAATGTATAGGCGATTCCTTTGCATAATATGGATCTATGCAGCATATCGCATTTCCAATTGAGCGTAAAATTCTACATTCGCCACGCCAATTGGCAGTGAAATGAGCTAAAAGCGCACAGCGTACAATCACAATCACACGTGTACCAACAACACTCACTCACTCATTCAAACACCACGTGCTTGCCACTTTGTAGGTGTATCCATGTAAATAGGCGTGTTACGAGAAGCCAAAATATTTTACCAATTCTGGTGGCAGCGTAAAAAATCGCTTACAATGCTGCACTCATCCGAACCATGGCCAAAGTGCAGTGTGGCCATATACCTTTGGCCAAAATGCTCGTATATCCAATTTTCGCAACTAAGCGTTACTTGCAACTGAAATCGTTTTTTTTTTTAATATTTTTGTTTTTTTTTTGTGGACCTTCCATACCATATTCCCTCTTCCTTTTGCAGCATCACTTTAATGAAACCCTGATTTTGGTATCGCACTCGAGGCGGATATCCTGCGGTGTTGCATTCAGTTTGCACGCTTTCATTAAAGCCGACAATCTGCAGGCGGCCAATCCATCAGTCAGCTAGTTGGACAGTTTGCAAGACGGCCAGCAGTGCGGGTGGATGCCGGCGATGATGTTGGTCGTTTGCAGGCTGAGCGGTTTTAATGTGATGTTTTATTTTCTTTTATGTTGACTTTTATTTATTTGATGTATTTTGTTGTTTTGTTTTTGTACTTGCAACATATCAATTTAACACTGTTGCAAAAGGTAGCAAATACATTCTACTTTGCAATGCACAGTGGGATAACAATCCTTGGGGTGAGGTGTAGCAAATGAATATGTTAAAATATTTACTCACTTTTATTGAAGATAAAATTATGCATGCTTGATTGAAGTTATTGTAAATGCAATGTGTATATATGAATGATTTGTTTGTGTGTTTATGGCTTTATATAAAATGGTCGTTAACAAACAAAACAAAAAACACATGCTAAAACAAAATCTATAAATCCTACTAGCGGTAAGAATGGTTAGATTCAGTAGGTTGGGATTGTGACACAACTCAAATACTAAGCTTCATTTTTTTATAAACTTTTTTATCGCGGAAAGCAGCTCCTAAATATCGGAACCCAGCTCCACCCAAGGCCAGGTAGGCTCATAAAGAATGGGAGACTACTTCTCCTCCTCCTCTTCCTTATCTTTCGCCCAGCTTCTGTACCAACTCCTAAGAAGAACACTCATCTTAGTGGTATGTCATCCTATCAAGCATTGCTCTGTTAAGGCTTTTCAAACTTAGATATGTTGGGTGTACCATATATTTCGCGTACCTTTTCCGATTCTGTTCTGGCCAAGTTTCACTAGATATTCAGCAATGTGTTTTCATTTTAGCTCGGCACACTTGTAAATAACTTCTTTATGTAAAATTTTGTATGCAGCAAAATGCATATTAATGAGTTTTTCGGTAGTGAAGAGTCTACTTTGTTATTCCTTGACTGGGAAGTTCGTCTGCTTTAAAATTTTCTTCCATGGTCCCCGATACCAGGAACACAAGTGATGGTTTTTATCTTCTGAAGTGAATCCAGCATAATTACGGACTTTATTGTAAGAGAGCCAAGAAATTAATAGCCAGACTTTCGCGGAAAATGCTCATGAATTCAGCTCAAATGTACTCTACTGCCTCCATATTAGCTGCAGCTTCACTTTGATATAAACTATGTGTGTGTGGTGATCGAGTAGCATTAAAGCGATTTTCTAATCTATGTTTCTTAAGAAAAGAAAAACTCTGCCAACGCTTCAGGCGAGTTTTCATCCATCCGTATATATGTATCTCGTCTATCTCAATACTGTAAACAGGAGTATTGAAATTATTACTTCATTCTTCCTTTGTACGGATTTGTGTTATATAATATAATTGTTGCTGATAACATGAGTTGAGAAAGCACTATTGCCTGGTATGAAATTACAGCTTTCAAGGGTTTTTGGTTGTCCAAATCATTGATCATTCCACTGTTTTTCCACTCTTAAATCATGAGCTGGTGGCGCTGAAGTTCAATAACCTATATGGGATGGATGTTACAGGCTTGGACCAAAGTTAAAGTAAATTACATTGAAAAGGAATCAAAGTCAAACTTGTGAGTTTGAATGACTGATCGACATCTCTACATGCCTACCATAGCTACCCAAAACCATTTCTCAGAAACCAATATGCTTATTCTAAAGGTAAATCTATAGATACAGCGCTTCACGATATATTTAGTTGTGTATGTCGAAACAGCGTTTGCTACAACACATACATGTTCAACAGTATTCATCCCGAGGTCACAATCGAGATCTTTCCAATAAAGTTTAGATCTTCCTTTAGATCTGCTACCACCGGCGGGTACTGCATCGAGAACTTTTGAAGCTGACGCGTTCTCATGTCAATATCAATACATATCTCGTACAGATTATCGTTCCATCGCTAGCTAGACCCACCATTGATAATATGCAAAGTTCCATAAACCTCTAATACCGACTCAACTCTGAGCTTCTGGTGAGTCACTATCGATTTGTGTGGTCTGGCGTTGTCCTGATGAAAGAGATTTCCAATCCTCTTGATCAAAGGAGGATGCTCCTAGACAATTGCTTCCTTCAGACGTTCCAACTGCTTTCAGTACAGGACCAAAATAGGAGTTTGACTATAGAGGACGATTCTTTGCCAATTCTATAAAACACACAACAAATCCTTCTTTGCCGTCAATAACGGCAATTTTATTTACATTTCATACTCACATCAAGACGAAAAAGCAGCCAAAGCGGCTGAAAAAATTAATTTAGTTTATGGGCCCGATACTGTAAACGAACATGTAGCACAAAAGTGGTTTGCTAGGTTCTATTCCGGTAATTTCGATGTCAAAGGTGCACCACGCGTCGGGAGGCCTGTCATCGAAAATTGCGATAAAATCATGAAAATAGTGGAAACAGACCATCAAGTGAGCACTTATGTAATTGCTGAGGAACTAAAGATAAGCCAGAAAACCGTTTGGAACCATTTGCATAACCTTGGATTCAAAAAGAAGCTCGATGTTTGGGTGACACACGAACTAACGCAAAAAAACATGATGGACCGAATTTCCATCTGCAAATCGCTGCTGAATCGCAACAAAATCGACCCATTTCTGAAGGTTTTGCTGTGTTTTTGGTGGGATTGGCAAGGAATCATCTACTACGAGCTGCTCCCCTATGGCCAAACGCTCAATTCGGCCCTCTACTGCCAACAACTGGACCGCTTGAAGGCTGCACTCATCCAGAAGAGGCCATCTTTGATCAACAGAGGCCGTAATGTGTTCCATCAGGACAACGCCAGGCCACACACTTCTTTGGTGACGCGCCAGAATCTCCAGGAGCTCGGATGGAAGCTCCTAATGCACCCACCTTATAGTCCGGACCTGGCATCAAGTGATTACCATCTTTTCCTGTCCATGGCGAACGCGCTTAATGGTGAGAAGTTGGCCTCAAAAGAGGTCTGTGAAAATTGGCTCCCCGAGTTTTCTGGCCAATAGGGACGCAGCCTTCTACGAAAGGGGTATAATGAAGTTGGCATCTCGTTGGCAACGGCGCATATTTGACTCAAATCGGACAAATGTACACAAATTTATCATATTTTGAAAAATCAATAAAAAACCGAACGAACTTTTTACTTGACCTAATATATAAATAAATAAATAAAAATTTCATTAACGGATTTTCGCCATGAGTCTTCAAGAAACAGGTTTCAGAATTAAAAGTTATTTATTAAATTTTAAATCCACTGCGACTGAAAGAAATTAAATCGCCATTACTTAGTGTGGTTGACAAATTTTAAATGTTTTATACTATCATGAGTTTAAAGTAAAAGTGTTTGTTTTATTTTACATTTGCGAGTATAGTTCATATGTATCATATTTTGACACGTATTTCATTTAACTATTGTAGATTATGCAAATTTGTATTTTATTTTCTCTTATTTTGTCTTACCTTAGCCCACATATTACATAAATAGATAACCATCCTTCGGCCAGTGGGCCATTACAAACAAACTAACAGAAATTTAAAAATCTCTTCTTTTAACTATTTTGAATCGTGCCAATGCATAATGCAATTTTCAAGCATAACTAAATGCATTGATGTACGCGAATACATGTCTGAAGACAGTGGACTAAATTGACGAATGGTGAATAGTAAGTATATATATATATATATATATTATAGTACGTATATATGTAAAAAAGTATACAAACTTGGTTGGAATGCCTTATGTATATATAGATATAGGGAAGAGGGAACCATAATTTAAGTTCGAAATTCCATTCTCAAGCGGTTTACTTTCAAAAAAAAAAAAAAAAACTTCCTTGATTGGAACCAGTCGCTTTTTTTAATAAATTCAGATCATAAAGTATACAACATAATTAGTTTAATTATTTTCAGAAATTGTCTCACATCTTTCCGCAGCATCAAAACTAATTATTCGTCCGGTCACATATTTTTGTGGCTTTGTGTACTTGGACCAAATTTTATTGCAATTATTATTGCAAAGAAGACAAAAACGCTAATCTACGTTGGTGAAAATTTTACATTTTTTATTTATTTCTATGTGTGATTTACTTCTTCATTGCTCAAAGTATTTCAAGAAAAGGTCAATATTGTCAAGTACAACGTATCATGTAAAAATCGATCTACGCTAATATCCAAATCATACCAATCATACTTTGCAAATATAACCTGGTTGCAGGTCTCTGGTTCATTTTCAGGAAACAAGAGTTTTTCATTTGGGCATATTATTTAAAAATTTAACTGAAAAGAACCATGAGTACGTATTATGTAATTAAAATTTTCAAAGATATCGTTCCACTTCACGTAAAAAGAGTTTCAGGTAAACATAACTTAAAATACGATTCTTTCGCAAAAATCCATTTTTGAGTAGTCTTCTTACCGAATTTTGAGTGAATCGAATCGACACGATCTTCCGAATTAGTCAGTCCTGGGTCCACTTGCCGAAATATAACAAGGGAGGGATTTATAAGGGATTTCATTGATGACTTTAAAACTTTTATATTAATATCTTGTCTTATTGGGTCTGTTCGTTATTCTTGATTAAAAAATTTACAACACACCTCTTTGAGAATATTGACAAAAAACCAAATCTCCGAGCTTGGATGGAATTTTCCTGGCTATGCTAAGCAGGGCCAGAGACAATGTTAAAAAGAAAAAGCTACGTCCCGATTTCATGGTGATCCAGGTGATATCATTTTTTTTTTTTGTTAAATTGGTAGCACTGTCCTTAATTACTATGCCAAAAATGAGCGCGATCTGTCAACAAGTTGATTGCCGGAAAATTTCTGGTCTTAATGTAGGTAAGACAGAGAATTTGTGCCGTAGGAACTATCGTCCAACTAGTTGCACTTCATTTCTCTTAAAAAAGTTGTGGTGCGTGGTTGATATTTACATTAAGTAAACTATGATAAGAGTTTACTAACATCAAACAACAAAAGACAAATCGCTAGACCCATCGCTAAATAATGTCGTGTAGAAGGTAGAATTCACACTTGAAATTGGGGAATGTGCTGTGGATACATTTATATGTTTAAACAAGCCTAAATGGATGGGTTACTATCAATAGGTATCAATTCTGTCCTGACTGGATACAAGACTTGCAAAAAATTCCAAAAGCAATAGGTACTAGACATAGTGATGCGAGATGTGCACAGAGGAACACCACAGGGCGCAATGTTAGAACCTCTCATTTTGACTCTCGTTAATAGATTGGTTACTGCCTATCCGGATGACATTTCAGTTATTATAAACGATAAGTGTTTAAAAATTCCTAGGATCTCTGGTAAATTAAGCACTTGGAACAATTAACAACTGTCTGCTGACTGCTTTTCTTAACAAACAAATACAAAGTTCCAACATGAATCAAGTTACTCTGCCAGGCTATAGTAAAAATTTTAGAAAAGATTAAAGATTTTTAGGCTTTCAATAAACAGTATTAGTGGCTGCGGCTGTCATTCGAGAAGCTGCTGTCATCTACAATAACTCCAAATGACTTTAAAAAAGTATTGAAATCTGCGGACAAAGTTCTGAATATTTTCACAGCTGGTTGTAAAATCAACGGTGGAGACGGCGCTGTAGTTTACTGCAGTAACTTCCAAGCAGAAAGGTTCACATTTACTAGGGTCAAGTCATATGGTCATCGAAAGAGAATGTTTTTTTTTTTTGGAATACGACAAAACCACGGACGACCCACCAGTCCCATTTAGAGAGCGGAAGCAGGCATAATAAGTTTTTGCTTGGTCTGGCGGACAGACTTTGGGAATGTGAACAGCATTGGTTTTCAAAATAGGGATACATTAAATAGTGTAATAGATTTCGGGTCATTGTATTTTCGAAAACTTCAAGCTAACACATGAGCCGTTGAGCAGTGAAGGAGTATCGGCTGCTTGATCTCAATGCTAATATATCACGAACAACCAAAAATTTGAGAGTTCCCATTTGACTTAAATTTATCTCGCTGTATTTAACCGAAAATTAGTCACAGTCGGAAGTAAATCAGTCCTTACTCTGAGCATTGAAATATAATGTCACGTAATATACGATAGCATCACATACACATATCATTATCTCGTTGCTACTTATACGTATTAAATTTTTATGCGAATAGGAAGTTAAAGACCAGTATCTCAGTAATAAAATGTTTGTGGTGTATCGCACCCAAAAGCCGTGTGATGATTAATAAAATATTTACTACAATATTTAACATTGTGCCATGATCAATAACAAATTGGCTGCGATGTATTTTTGATAACGCTAAAACTTAGAAGAAATATTTATTAATAGCTTTCAGTAACAATTAATTTCACCAAAAATTTAGTAAATATAAGAATACGTAATCAATTTCGATAACGTCATGTAGTAAATTCATAATATTTTTTATTACTTACTTCCACTTTTCGTCACTGTCAATAGCACGTGCTACGTCATTGATATGATGGCATATCTCTGTTCCTCTACATAAACATACGGTATTATCGTTTTATCAGCGTCAATTAAAATTTTGTCAAACCTCGACTGTTGGCTTATCTTTTACCCAAATTTTTCTTTGCACTTGGCAACGAACAAAAATTGTTACGAAAACTTGGCACAACCGAGTGTGTCATTCGAGATTTCCAAGAAATATACTCGTAGTATAAAATTTCCATTTCTAAAGACCATAAGGCGATAAGCATAGTAAATCGGTGCCAATCATACTTCGATACCACAAATTTAATATCTCTAATTATTGCTTTTATCAAAAAAATTAAAAATTTATCAACATTAAGAATCAACTTTTTTATCACAGGACTTTATGCAGCGATTGTTTTAAATTATATATACCTAAATAATTCAGGCCACAGTACAAACCTCCAGAGAAAAAAATTAGAACATAGATAGTACACCGCTTATAAAATATTGTACTTCCAAATAAGCGAGGCAATGTTCAAAAATTTTTGCTAATGAAATTATTAAACATGTTAAGATTCTGATTTGAATTTTAAAATAATTTTTTTATTTTGAACTCCTTATTCAATTTTCTCAAAAGTTATGAGTATCATAAGTCATATTGAAATAGTTCAAAACTGATTTGTTTGCACTAAAATCAATTATTTTTTATAATTTCATCCATTAAATAACAAAATGCGGAGCATATTCGATAATGTTCTTAATGAAAACAGCAAACAACATATATTACTTAAAATCAATTAAACGCTGAATTGAAATACACAACTTGTAGTATCTAAGTGTTCTATTGGTATCAAAAAATATGATGAACCAATTCTTGAACGGATTTACTGTGCTTATCGTGCTTTGATCAGCGAGTTCGCATGTTATGTTATGACTAAAGTCTACATACGACCCCTTTTTTTGGAATCCCTACCGTCCCATAGTTTTTACAGGAAAAGTATTGATGTAGTCTTGCTTTGAATTTAATTGTAAGACAAAACCGAAAATTTCATATTTGTTCAACATTAACTTTCAATGTTATTAACAAAAAACTCAAAAAAGCCGTTGACAAAAGTGAACATACGTTTCATTAATTTGTTTCGTTTATTACTTCAGCTATTGTTTTCAGCGGTCAAGTACCGTTTTTTTTTTCTTTCTATACTTTTCTTGGTATTTGGCTTTATCTTTATTGTTTTCCATCATTTGAAAAAAGAAATACAATCGCGAAAATGTCGTCAGGAACGGAAATCCCGGTGGCTGTGCAAAAATTGATTATAAAACACAGAAATGATAAGAAAACGTTCGGCAAAATAGCTAAATTGTTAAATTTAAGAAAAGCGGCGGTGCAAACAATTTATAAAAACTTGCAGAATCGGGCTCGTTCGAGAGTAAGCCGCGAAGTGGCCGTCCAAAGAAGCTTACCCATAGGGACATCTCTTTCATCCGTAATAAAGTAAGCCAAATTCCAAGGTACATGCTACCAATTTGGCCCAGAAGCTAGCGAAATGATCCCAAATTGTTGTGCACTTACGCACAATAACAAGAACTCTTAACAACGAAGGATTCTACAGCAGAACTCCTCGCAAGAAGCCTCTCATAAGCGAGAAAAACCGCGCACATCGGTTGGAGTTCGCTAAAAAGCATCTAAAGAAGGATCATGAGTTCTGGAAAAGCGTGCTATTTACGGATGAGTCAAAATATAACATATTTGGATGCGATGGCAGAGCAAAAGTTTGGAGAAAACCCATTACTGCCATGGATCCCAGGCACCTTATTTCGACCTTAAAGCATGGTGGTGGGAGTGTCATAGATTGGAGAGCAGTTGCAGCGTCTGGGGTGGGTAAATTGGTCTTTATTGAAGGAAATATGGATCGCTTCGAGTATAAGACCATATTGGAAAATAATTTGAAGTTATCTGTGGATAAACTGTGCCTTGGCTCGAGCTGGATCTTTCTACAGGATAATGATCCTAAGCACACAGCGCAAATTGTAAAGGATTGGCTGCTGTATTAAGCTCCGCGGCAGTTGCACTCATCACCACAAAGCCCGGAATTGAATATTACATAGCACGTATGGAAAATATTGGAGCGGAAAATTCGAAAACACCCTACAAGTAATGCATCAAAGCTCAGAGAGAAACTTCAAGAAGAGTGGCAAAACATTACAGGAGAAGAGCTGGAAAATTTGGTTTTTTTCAATGTTAGACGCTTGCAAGCGGTGATCGATGCGCATGGTGGCCCAACAAAATATTAACTTAGTTATTAAAATTAATATGATTACCTAGAATAGCTAAGCAAAAAATCGTATGTTCACTTTTGTCAGTGCCTTTTTTCCATTTTTTGTTAATAACTTTGAAAGTTAATGTTGAATAAATGAGAAATTTTAGATTTTATTGTTATATACTTGAATTTAAAACAAAACTGCATCATTATTTTTTCTGTGAAAGCTATAGGACGAGTTGAATTCCCAAAAAATGGATCGTATGTAGACTTTAGTCCGCCACTGTACATGAACGAGCTTGGAACTTCACAGAAGTGTAATCGTACATGTGTAATATAATAAAGAATTTTTAAAATGCTCAGTGACTTCTTACAAAATACGCTAAAAAAATACTATAAAAAAACGTAGAGCTGTTGATAAGGGCTTTAACTATGGTAAGACCACACACTTCCGCTTCATAGTGGCTAAAAATTATACATCGACTTTAAAGTATCAATATCTATGATTGTAATTAGACGAAAAAGAAATTGTCACATGAAAAAATTTGTTTCTGTTTATTATGCCGATCTTTGCGAAAAAACTGATCCAATTTGATGATATATCTGCCCTTGTACAATAATATTTGGAAAAAATCGATCATTTTATCACTACATGTTCCTCCAAAAAAACCTGTTTTTTTTCAAACAATTTTTTTTGTTTAAAAAAAAAATTTTATTAGTTAATTAAGTTGACGAACTGTAAAAACGAATCATCTGAATGCAAAAATCAAAACGGTTTCTTATTCTGTATCACATTGGCTATGACCGGAACTACAATAAAACATTTTCATAAAAAAATGGCATTTTTTTTATTTACTCTTTTTTTTTTTTAAAAACAATGAATATTTTAGGTTGTAGTACCGTCCATAGGGGGACATTTGAAGAGTAAAATGTCGTTTAGTTCATGTTGATAAGTTCAATAGATTCTAAATAAGAGTGTCACCTATTTGAAAAACGTGGTTGTCGCGTTCCGGTCTTCCCTCTTTTATACTTACGTGTACTTATTGGTCTTGCGAACCTTTGGAACTAATTTTATATTATTTCTAAGCAATTTACAGGAGAAAAATTTCGATTTTTTTAATTTTTTACTGGAACCTGGCTTTAACTCTAAAAGATGTCATTTGAAAGCAAGAGTTATTTATACTTTCTAATTTTGCTAAATTTGCTGGCGACCGCGATGGCCGTGTGGTTAGTATTGTGCACTGCCATTCAGAAGGCCCGGGTTCAAATCCCTGTGCGACCAACATCCAAAAGTTAGAGAAAATTAATTTAAATAAAAAATTAAGTTTCTAATCGCGGCCGCCCCTCGGAAATAAAAAAGCTCAGCTGTTCGGTGACGACTTAGTATAAACTGTAGGTCCCTACATTTGTTGGGAAGAACATCAAGACGCAAATTGGAGGAGGAGCTCGGCCGAAAATCGCTTCACCGGTTATAAATTGCCAATTATATATAAGTCCAATTGAAAAAATCATACATTAAGCAAATAAAAATTTAAAGATGATAACGATACTGAATTCTAGGGTCATATTGAAATCCAACACCCTTAAATATAGTCCAATCTTTATGCATGAAATTTCTGCGGATCCGCGATTTCCGCTTCCGTGGCATTTTTAATGATGAATAAAAAAATTAAAATCAGCGAGTTAGATCTAAAGTAATGAAGTCACATATTACTACAGAAATGACACCGAACGTCAAAAATTAAATTGGATTGGATATTGACGCGATCATCGGTAATCCAGTGTGATGACTTTACTGTACTCACGGTAGGAAATTCATTACTAAAAATCTAAATATCTAACTTTTGTAGAAAATATTTTATTTTTAATAAAAGTTATCCCTTCAATAATATGTGTACAAAGCTTCGTGACGATACTACGGACTAACCGGAAAATTGTAAAATAAGCCAAGGGATAAAGAACGAGGAGTCATGTTGCTTATAAAAAAACTGCTTTAAAATTGTTATTCAATTATTTCTATTATTACCAACATATAATCAATTTAGCACTTAGATTTTGAAATGGCAATTTCGAATAGATGGCAACTTCATATGAACTTTCTCAAAGATAATACCTTTGTGACTGTTATACTCGACACAAGTATTGAAGTATATGGCCGTAATAAAAATCTTTAGGACTAATAATTTCAATCAATGTATGTTTTATTGAGTGATAAGTTAGTCCATAAATATAAAACTACTTTTTCTTTATTTTACCTACTCTCACTAGAGCTTCCTATCAACTTTGAGTCCATAAAAAGTTTCAATTTTTTCATTATTTCTTTTACAACTGTTATCACATGCTTTATTGCAAAAATGAAATGCAGAACCTTTAATGAACTTATCAAATTTAATGCAAAATATTTATTGAACTAATATGAGTAAAATATAAAATTTCCCGCTATAAGATGCGTTTTTCTCAGATTTTTTATCCAAAACCTATCATTTGAACGAATTCGTTGTATGGTGACTAAATAAATTGTGAAAATGTGTGCAGAATTCCACATTCTTATATTCTTTATTGAAGTAGTTATGACTCAAAAACATATATTTGAACAAATCGATTGTATTGGACTTGTTATATGTTTACGAGGGTTGCCTTTCATATTTCGGGATTAGGCAACCCCAGTATTGCAATCTGGCAAGTGGTAACTACGTACAGGAAATTTGTGTTCCTTACGGCAACTTAAAATATATCGACCAAAAAATGCAATTAAGTCGCAAACATTTTCAGGCGATTATTTTTTTTACAACTTTCGACGTGGTTTAACTCAGCAACAGTGCATTGAATTGATGAAACTCCAACAGGTGAAATTCCTGAAGTTTGTTCAAAAAAAAGTAGTTGTAGTGGACAATTATAGGCATTAGTGGGATCAGCATTCATTCAATGTTGTCTGTAAAAAAGAATATCGTGAGAGCTGATAAATCGTGGATTTACGCGAGGAGCTCGGCCGTAGATCGCTTCAGCGCCAAAGCTCGATCAATTTACTATCGGGTCTTGTAGCTTTGTTGTTTTTTTGCGAGCAATTAATACTGAATGATAATAAAATTCATCATTGTCGGTTGATGGAACAAAAATAATCACAACAAAACTTTCTATGGTTTTTTTGAGTTTATATTCTTAAAATTATTTTTGTTAATTTGCCTTTTGACATCTTCAATCACATTTTCGAAGTGTGAAATATTCAGTACTAGGTTTGAGTTTACGTCCCGTGGGATGTAATTTATCAGAGAGGAGTGATAATTCATATGTTATGATAATTCAAATAATTTTCCAGCAGCCAGATTTGGTTTTATCGACATTTTATTTGGTTTAAAGACTAATTCACCTATATTTTCAGGATTTAAGCTCAGCAACTCTTTACACGAACCACCCATCTTCATATAAATAAAAATAAATTTCAGTCAATGGTTCAAATAAAAAAATTCAATTTTAAAATTCAATTTCGAGCACGCCAAAAGCGTCAAATTACCAAACACATTGTAAATGAGTGACAAGAACTCATTTAGCCAACACCACCCAAAGCTTCGTACGAGTATATTAGCACCACACCACTATAGAGCAATACAAAATACTCACTTAAGCGATAAATAAACTCATTTAATGGCAACCCACTACATAATAATATGAAGCGTTGGTCAGCTAGAGGCAGAAACCGGCAGAGCCCAGAGCCCAGATTCATGCTTTTAACGAGGTAGCTGCCACATACACACACACAACATAAGCGAGGCACACTAGAACCACATTCATTGACTTGCGGATTTTTACATTAATAACAAAGTAGTTATTTTTGTTGCTGTTGTTGTTACTCTTGTAAAGGCAACATTGAAATGCATTAGTCGCGGCTGCTCAGATGACAAGGTTCACTGTACTACTGATGACTGCTGTTGGCTGGCTCAAACGTATTGTTGTTGCTGTTATTGCAACGTGTCATAATTGGACAACAAACTTTGCTGCACGGCATTGCAACGCAATATGCCACCAACAATGTTCTGACCAACAGCAACATCAGCAAACACACATTTAAATATACATACGAGTATGTAGTTTTTAAATACGTCTGCAACTGGTTTTTGTAATATGAACCACCGAATATATGTTTGTACGTAATAAATATTTTATATACATACAAATGACATATAACAGGTGTTTGGCGCTGCACTTTATGTCATTACAAAATCAAAACACAAACAACACAGTGATGATCAAAACAAAAACGGCAAAATCAGCTCAGAGAGAAACTGAAAACAATTATTACAAAGTATAAATAAAAAACTGAAGAAAACAAAATAAACAATTAAATATATAATTAAATAAAATAAAATAAAATAAAACAAAAAAAAAATATAAAATAAAATAAAATAAAATAAAATAAAATAAAATAAAATAAAATAAAATAAAATAAAATAAAATAAAATAAAATAAAATAAAATAAAATGATATAAAATAAAATAAAATAAAATAATATAAAATAAAATAAAATAAAATAAAATAAAATAAAATAAAATAAAATAAAATAAAATAAAATAAAATAAAATAAAATAAAATTAAATTAAATAAAATAAAATAATATAAAATAAAATAAAATAAAATACAATAAATTAAAATAAAATAAAATGAAATAACATAAATTAAAATAAAATAAAATAAAATAAAATAAAATAAATTAAAATAAAATAAAATAAAATAAAATAAAATAAAATAAAATAAAATAAAATAAAATAAAATAAAATAAAATAAAATAAAATAAAATAAAATAAAATAAAATAAAATAATATAATATAATATAATATAATATAATATAATATAAAGGAAAATAAAATAAAATAAAACTTTTCGTCTCTGACGATAGCACGATCTACGTCATGAACATATTAACTTTAATATACTGTAGAAGAGTTAATTGTGATATTTCTCTCCATAAAATGTAATCAATATAGTCATAAAGCATTTATTTTTTACGATGTCGATGTTGAAATTATTAAATTTTTGATTTAATTCAGAATATATTTTATTTATATTTATCTTAAGTAGACTTTCTAAATTATGTAAGAGAGAAATAATGTAATATTATGGAAATTTTTTCCATACTGCTAAAGTTTTATAAAATATATGTTGCATGGATACCACCAATTTATGTCTCAATACACATATTTTGCGACCAAAGTGTCACAAGTGTAGTAATAATGACTGTAAACGATCTAACTAATGGGGCAATATACTCTACTGTATGCACTTTATATATAGTATATGAATATGTATGTAAGACTCTACTCACAAATAAACGAGCACATAAGTAGTGTTTACGTCACTCGTAAAATAGGTATGCTCCATGCATGTGGCAAGACCCATAAACAGCTATTGTAGCGTGCACAATACTGAACGCATGCGCAGAAATGTCAATCATGCAAAAATTATTATTATTAAGTTTCTGTTACTGCGCCACTTTATAAAAGAAGAATGAAAATGTTAGCAAGTGAGTACGTTTTTAATTGCATACAAATGTATTTGTATGAACGTACATACGTACATATGTATTCGTAGGTATGTAATTTTGTGGTATCTCGTATACTGTAAGTAAATATTGCTATGTAATACGTAGAGTATTGATGTCGGCTTTGGTTGCTGTTAAAAAGTCTGAAGAATACTAACATTCACACTCGTATTTAGCTGTTATGCCACTACTATTGCTTCTTATTCATTAACTGTATCTCATTATGCCACTGAACGTTTACTTTTACGCTGCCCTCTGGGCGCTGTGATTTCAAGTACAAAGGTATCGTGTGGCAAAGTATCAGCAATAAAAGAAAAAAACAACTTTATGTTGGTAAAATGTGAACAAATGACAACAACGAATATGCACGGGGTTATCCATTTTGCGGTTTCGAAGTATCTTTCCTCATGAAATTCCTCTTTATTATTAAGTTAGAGTTTTATATGTGTAACGTTTGAGGTAATTTTCGATCACTTCGTGCCACATACTGGTCGGCATCTCAGCCATAACTTAACAAATGTTGGTCGTTTTTTAGAGTCCTAAAGAGTTAAATGTTTATCCGCCTTAACACTGTCTCGTAGCTCCCCAAAAAAAGTCCAGTGGTGTGGAGATTACGCAGCCGGGAAGTATCTTTCTCAATAAAGCCAAATTCCCTCGTGTTGTGTAGCATGTGGCACCATCTTGTATCGAAGAAATTAGTTATTCAGTAAGATTTTTTTTAGTGTAAAGAGATCATTACATTTAATTATTTAAAGAGCTCTAAATGGGACAAATTTGCTTATTTACAGAGAGCGAAAAATGAAGCTTTATTTATATCAGTTTTTTTTTTTTCTAAAAGCCAGTAGCTAAAAATTAGTAAAGCGCAAAAGAACACTTCAATACACAAAAAATATCTAAAGTATATGTTTTAGCAATTATTCTCAAATTGCAATCAAATTAAAACGAAAGATCACTTTCACTTTAAATTTCCATATTTTTTGTGCATTCTAGGCTACAGGTATATGTGAAGAAGTGAGAACAATTGCTATTTTGAATAATCTTTCCAAAGCTTGAGGTGTTTTGACGATATATTATATTAAACGTAGAGCTGTTGTAAAAATGCATATGTATGTAATGTGAAATATTCGACGTCATTTTTGTAGTATAAAATTTACATTTATACACATATGGTACATGCGGCCAAAAATCTCTTCAGCGGCTACAAAGCGTCAACAAATTCAAATTTCTTTGCATTGAGCTTCAAGTGGAAAACTGAAATGTGAAGGCAATTGCCCTCACCATACCACCCAGTCATGACCAGAATGAAATTTAAGAAGTAGCTAGGTGAATGTATATTGTATGTATATGCACATATACTCGTATATACATACATACACGTATTATAGTATTATGAAAAGTCAGAAAGTAGAAATTTATATACTCCATATTTAAAATGTAAATAAATATATTACACTACTACTATGTTCTCTTTCAATTGTCAGAGTTATTAGGGCTGCCTGCGTAATTCCCTCTACACCGATTTCATCTATAATTATCCATACAAAACTTTCGGAATAGTTTACTCTCGAAGACTCATCAGATTTCGATGTCATTCATGATTTCGCACTACATAGCAGTGACTTGTGGAGTTTTGTTTTTGTTCATCGAGAAAGGATTTCACTTGTCAATTGCTTACTCAACCCTAAGTAGCTTCAGTTGGCATGATTCATTATGTTTTGGATTTCAAGGCCGACATCATTATTGGTATTAAGGGGTTATATCCACTTGCAAAACAAAATAAATATTTTTCTTTGTTATTTTTTTTGAGAGGCATTTTATTCCATAAATTATTAGAAAAAATTTTAATGGACAGAATTTAATTTAATTAAATTGGATCCCCCTGTTCCTGTAGCCGATCTTCAGAAGGGCCACCAAAAAAGGTGTCTGAAGGTGACGATACGATCATATCTTCGAGACTGTTTGTTAGATCAACTTCAGATTTTCGGATAATATTCTTAAATATATGGGCATTCGAAAAATTAAGAAAAAATAGATTTTTTGAAAATTGCAAGTGGATACAACTCCTTAATGATGGCCTAGATAGACAAAATTCACTGCGGTCTCGATGATTTGACTGTAACAGTGACTGACGTGGAAGCCAAGCCGTGTGGTAAATGCGCCGACTGTTCATTTGATGATTGGAGATATCATCCAGAATTAAGTGGAGCAAGTCACCCGATAGAGACTCGCCTTTCATGAAACCGCAACAAGTGAGATTCGGTATGAAGGACATTCGACAAACCGGCGGGATCTTGTCATTTTCTGAAGTTGTACCAAACTTGGGCCTCCTCAACCGAAATCAGTTAATTGCTGTCATACATTGAAAGAGAGAGTAATGAAATTAAAAAGTAATTAGAGCAAGGTGTACAATTAGTTAAACAAAAAATAAATATTAATATATTGAGCGGGGCAAATTGGCCGTAGAAATCGTGACAAAGAGACTTGTGAAAAAAGAAAAAAAAAGATTACACGCAAATACTTGTGATTGTCGTTTGACAGTTAGTGAAGTGTATTAAAGTGACAATGCGGCTCATAGCATTGCGATGACACATCGCGAAACAATCGCAACAACAAAAAAAATCTTAAAAAAGCGTGGCTATTAAATTTCATTGATTATGAAATTCCTGGCGTTGAAGCGACGACGCCGGCAGCTTTATTCACACATTAATTTACACACACATATATATAAGAAATTGTACATATATTTCTACATACTTTGTACACCTTTGAATACAGAGTATTTGAATGAAATCTTCTCATATCGTGTTAAGTCTACAAATATGCGTATGTGTGAAAGCACAAAATAATGTAAATATATACATACATATATATATACCTATATGTATATATATACATAAGTGCTCAAGTATCCGTAGCGGTTCGCTTTCGGAATGGCTCATTTAAGCGTTTAAGCTGCTGTTAAATTAATTTAAGCTCTTGTTACCATGAGGGCAACGCAGACAACAAAAACAAACGAATAATAATAAGAGCATACAAAACAATAATAATAAAAACGAAGCGATCTTTTATGAAAGCATGATTACCATGATGATGATGATGATGAAAATTATGTGTTTGTTGATGATGATGATGATGATGAGTTTATTGATGAAGTGGCTGCTGCCATGACGAATACAGGTGTGCAGTGGGAGGGTGTCATAAATGATAAATACTTTAACGATCTCAATTCGAAATCTTCATACAAACGAATTTATGTTTGATTTTGAATTGTAATACCATAGGATGTTCGTAAATATTATAAAAATGTAAGTAGGCATATGAATTGCGAATTGTTGAGACATGGACGAGGTATAAAATTTATATTAACTCATTATGCAAAAACATTTTAAATTTTAAATCTGCACACAGCATATGATCTTCGGTTAACAGCAGTAAGGAAAATTCTACTTTTTTATCCATATATTCAATTTACCTATAACTTTTTGTTAAAACAAAATCATGGTAATAAAGGCTAGCTCACTGTTTACATAGAAAAAAAAACTACGGCGCACTTCCATGGCTGACCTATATATATTTGTTATATTTAACATCTTTTTAATCTTATTTATTTATTTTCTTACATTTTTTGTCATTTTATTTTCATTTATTAAAATTTGTTATATTTCATATTGTATTATTTTGTTTAATTTTATTTGTTTTCATTTTATTATATTTTTTATTTTATTCCATTTTATTTTATTTTATTTTATTTTATATTATTAAATTTAATTTTATTTTTTGATTTCATTTTGTTTTACAGTTTTCTTAAATCCTTCTTAACAATTTGGTTGCAGTCAACCTCGACAATCGTTAAAAATTGGCTGCAATTTAATGACCGTCTTGTTTCGTAATAACAGACAAATAATTGAACAACTTTTTCATGACTCTCGAATATAGATTTTTAGCTGGAGGTGATTACAATGCAAAGAATACTCATTCAGGATCGACGCTAATTAAGTCAAACGGTCATCACTTATATAATACGATCAAAAGTACCAAAATTAGATACGATTTTATCTCATCAAGACAACCAACTTACTGACCTACGGACCCAAGGAAAGTACCTGACCTGATTTACTTTGCAGTCATTAAAAACGTATATAAGAGTTTAGTATTGGCTGAAACCTGTGCTGACTTATTTTCTGATCAATCCTCAATAATCATTAAAAAAAAAGAGGAAAGTAAAATTAAAATTTTGTAACGTCTTTGTCTCCCAACGTTTCAACTAAAAAATCTCTATGGAAAGCTAGCAAAAATCTTAAGCCGCCAGTAAGCGCTGAAGTACCGTTAAGACTGCGTAACGGTTCATGGGCCAGAACGAATGTAGGAAAGGCGTCTTGTTTTGCAGAGCACCTCAGTATAGTATTTCAACCAAATACTGCTACAAATAGTGCCCCTTTGTCACCGAACATACCGGAAATACATTGTTACTTGTGGAGCTTTTGTGAATGAACTAAACAGTGTTATTACCGCCTTAAATCGCAAAAAATCTCCAGGAGACGATCATATCTCACCAAAAATGTTAAAAGAATTGCCAAGCATTGTTCTCGTTCTTCATAAATATGGAAATAGTCACAGATAATTATGATAGCTTTCGTAAGACGTAACTCCACTGTCATCATATAGAATAATCAGCATGTTGCCTTGCCTATCCAAACTTTCCAAAAAAGTGCTGCTATCAAAAATTACTCCTTTTCGTCATGAAAATTATATAACTCAAAAAAGTGAATGAAAATAAGTGCAAACCCTTCACTTTTACATTAAGGTCAAAAACTTGCCCTATCGCCCAGCTCAACAATGTGCCTCTCCCACAAGCTAACGAAATCACATACCTGCGCATTCACTTGGATAGACGATTAACTGGAAAGCGACACATTTCTGCCTAAAAGACGCATCTGAAGCTTTAACTTTCCAAATTCAAAATTTATATGGCAACTTCAGTGCTGCGGAAGTATATAAAATTTATGCAAAAAAAAAAAAATCTTCAACCTGCTAGTTTTTTGCACTATTTGGAAAAAGGACATTTATGCAGAGACAGAAAAGCTTATTTTTTGAATACAGCTGCATTACATATACAGAGAAAATAAAAATAAAATACGGCTTATTTCTGTGAAAATTATACTAATATTAAATTGTGACTACAGTAGCCGAGTAGTTCTAGTGATTTGAAGTGCGCGTCGTGAATTTAAATCCTGAAAATCCGAAATTTGTTTTAACTTGAAGTCGCCTTTTGTGGAGAATACCAAGCCAAGAAATACACTGGGAAACTTCTGAAAAAAAGACTTTAACAGTAATCTATTTAGGTCGTTTCATAAATATTTGCCCTAGTGTAGTTGAAATATAAAATGTTTTCAATATTTTAACTAAATAAATAATATTTTTTCTTAATTAAGCGTCTTTAAATTGACAAAGATGTGTATTTTCAATAAGATCCATCCATAATTGTATTTTATACAATAGTTACGTAAAGCTTGATAAACTTATGCCATATATTTATTACAAATATTGAAGTTTACTAAATATTTATGATTTAGATATACAAGAATAGTTGGTGATCTCATGGCGCTCGTGACATGAAAATATCTAGGCTTGTACTATCAATACCAGCACTACATCAAGGGTATGTATTACCATAATCCTCATGTTGGCTGCATATACATACAACTACACATATATAAAAATATGTATGTATATTAATATGCACGTATTGTATTTTCTATTAGTTATCAGCTATTGTACTGTTGGTATATTGGCGTCAAATGTACGTCATCAAAAGTTACGAAATGACGTCTGAATTCGTTAATTAAATTAGCAAGACCATCCACTCGTTGCTGTGACTTCTTTTTTGTTGATTTTATGTGTAGGTTTTTATTGGCATTGTAAAGGAGGAGGCGGGTAAAGGATGTTGCAATTAATCCAAAGTATTAAACTGCTTTTCATATTCCTGAACTATTTATCTACATATTTTGCATTTGTGCATTACATCCGCTGAGCTATTGGCAGAGGAATTCATAGGTTAGTCTCAACTCAAAGTCTTCCTTTAAAACGTATATGAGCGATAGTTCACAAAAAATCTCGGGTATTGCCTACTTTGACAGATTATTAGTATATATGTATGTGTTCGCATAGGTGAAAGAAAGATGGAACAAGTCGCTTCAATCGCATTGCGCAAACTCCAAAGAGAAAGTCGGAGTCGTTATCATATCGTAGAGAATGTCACTCAGCACAAACGTTACGTAAATATACTGAGACGCCAAAGAAAGATAGTACATGTTTAACGGTATTTTCCAACACGTTTGTTCCATCATCATCGATTGGGAAATCACGTACCGAAGCTACCCTATGACAAATTGCTAATGAGCGCTCTCAAGGAAGAGAATTGCAAGTCAAGTAGAAAACAGAATACGGCGACAGCCAAATGTTGGGCCCCAGCGAAATCGATCAGCGATGTTTCATCAAGGTGAAAGAATTCTCCAAATTTTTTATACCAAAGACAAACTACCTATTTGTCCACTCTGGCTTTAATATCGCTTAGGTATGCGTCCTTCCCATTCTTATACTAAGAATTTAATCCAACACCTAATTTGGGCTCCTTTATTTGATTATGCTAAAACCCACTTTTTTCATCCTTGTCCCGTCCATCTCACATCTTGGGCGGTGATGATTGCAGACATTATTTTTAGGCGGGCATCAACCAGCTGTGCAGCAACCTCTTTTTAATTAAGCGACCCTACAACTGAGATGCATGACCTCAAATCGAAGGTCTCTCATCCTAGTCTTATTTTTGTGATTTTTTATTAGAGAAGATTTTTTAAGGCATGTATCTTAAGCCCTATGCCTACTTCTTTAGTTCGCCTCATTTCAATTGAGTGGCAATCAAATTTTTTTCAACCAGCTACTGCTATTTTATTTACATTTATTAATTCATTATAAGAAAATCGATATGTGTCATTTTTTATAATATTTAATGATTCATTATAGTAAATATATTTAAATTGATTTGTAATAAAATCAATATCAAATGGAAATGCAACATAAATATGCAATATATTTTATGACATGCATATGTGTAAATATCTTTAACTCCTTACTGAAAAAAAAAGAATTTCCGTCAGCTAATAAAATTATTTTTATCCAGATGGTCATGTAAACTTATGACTAATGACACAGAATAAATTCGAAACAACGAGGAAAATCCCCACTTACTTTTGCGTTCAACGAAGCGACCTTGTAGGATCCCTAATAAATTCATCGAGAGTACTCCAAACACAAAAAAAGAATATGATCATGTTCTTGTATGTCAAACTTACTGTACATATGTGTACTAAAAATCTTCTCCACGTTTGTTAGTCGAATGAATGAACTCGAACTCTGGCCTTCTGAATGGCAGTACGTACTGCTAACTACTCGGCTATTGTTTCCGGGTTCTCGTGCGCTTAAGATCTAACGAAAATGCAGATAAAGTATTGCATGGTTGACTCTATAAACAAATGCGTTCGAAGTTGCGTATCTGGGCTACTTTGGGTTCACTGTGGCAGGCACCCATAAGTGATGGATCCCGAAACTGTTTTGTGCACATCAAACTGAATCTTATTAAGAACTTCAGCGAAGTACTCAACCGTGATGTACTGGCTTTTCAGTATTTAATTAAATTGCTTAAAAAGCTCTCAAACATGGAAAGACGATACTAAGAATTTCGGAATGAACGCATGATGAACGACTTCTAATACATGAAACAGAACCAAGCAATGCAAAAGACTCAGTTGTAGCTTTCTTCATTTCTGGTTTGTTGAAAGTTATTAACTAAAGTAAATCTTAGACAAGGCTGTGAAGATTGGGATTTAAGGCCATAAATTATCAAAGAGACAACTTTGGTTTGCTTAGGTCAGTGTGCAACTGCGTAAATAATTATTTAAATGAATTTACATATTTGTATTAAAGGTTTCAGGGCTGAGTTGATCTCATTTAGCTAATTTAGCGCCAATATGACCGGGGACTCTTTTTACCATAGAAAATTTTGCTTTCATTTTATTGGTTTTCTCGAAAAAGAACACAAACTGAATGCGCCTCTTGTTTTGTCTTGAATTGTAGGTATGTAACGGATATTTCCACTTATTGCAATAAAGAGTTTAATACAATAATATTAAAATTATTGAAAAAGCACCAACGCAGATTGGGAGGACGGCTATTGTATGTACAAATTAATACTAAAGTGATTCTTATTTGAAAGAGTTTTATTATGAGAGCTAATTGATACTTTTGCGCTCTTTATCATTTGTTGTTTTATATTTCATTTTCAGCATTTTTATCTTTTCGTCTTCTTCTTCTCAGTAGCGCAAGTAGCTGGGGACTTTTATGGAGTGTCTGTCAGACTTTCGCTGTCTGGAGTATAAAATGTTTGAGTTTACCTACACATAACACCCCGTTTCAGTCAAACACACATGTTTACAAATACACATATGAACATTCAAACATACATTCAAATATATTTTATGTATAATCGTTTAATCTTTATAATTCTGATAAGTTTCCGGAGGCGTGAAAATTAACAGTACGTAGTGAAGTATTAATATTGATAAAGAAACAAAAACAACAAGATCCATAAAAAAATTAAGTAAATATTGAATTTTGATATATCGATATTGTACCATTCTGATTGTGTATAAATATAAACGTCTGTATAAATATCGTGAACAGTTCAGATTCAAATCAAAGGCGTAAACTACTCCTGTTAGCAGAGGTGTTAAAATCAATTAATCAGTCAAAAGTGTTTGCAAGATATTTTTTACGAAAGAAATAATAGCCAAAATTTTGCTATATTTTTTTTTTAACTGTAAAAGTAAATAGCAATTTTTAAATTTATAAATAATTACCTCTAATTAATATGGAGATGGGAAGTGTTACTGGTGAGTAAAAGTTAAAATAGAGAGTTTTGAGAAAAAAAAATATTTTGGAATAAATGTACATATTTTGAATTAATTGACAATCCGTGAATAAGCAATTGTTAAATGGTAATTTCTTTTTATTAACAAAAATATATAATTTCCATTTTTGTTAACTAAAAAGCTTAAGGGAAAACTGTTATGCTTTTTCAAAAAAATTTCTAACATTCAACTATCTAATTTTTTGTTTAAATACGGAATATATTTCCATAGCCATTTCAAACATACGTTTCAAAACAAATAGCAAAAGCTTCTAGGAAAAATCTTATTTTTTTAATTTAATTTAAAATTGTTTTTGGTAGATTTTATTTTTTATTTTATTTAAATGTGTGATATTTATTTTATTTTATTGTTTTCAATTTATTTTACTTTATTTTTTTATTTCATTTTATATTAAATTACTTTGTTATATATTATTTTATTTCGTTTTACTTTAATTTGTCTATTTTTTTGTTTTTTTTTTAATTGTTTTACTTTTTTATATTTTATTTTATTTTACTTTGTTTTATTTAATATTATTTAAGTTTATTTTATTTAATTTTATTCTTTTTATTTAATTTATTATTTTTTTCAGTTTAGTTTATTTTAA
Organism: Ceratitis rosa; assembly: GCA_037013455.1. Taxonomy (NCBI): domain Eukaryota; kingdom Metazoa; phylum Arthropoda; class Insecta; order Diptera; family Tephritidae; genus Ceratitis; species Ceratitis rosa. The sequence goes on from JAWMAG010000008.1 coordinate 25,794,263, forward strand.
TTTAAATTATATGTTTATGTTTTATATTATTTTATTTTAATTTGTAATAGTTTATTTTATTTCAATTTTTAATTTTTTTAAATTTGAAATTATTATTTTTATTACATTTTATTCGATCTTATTTTGTATTATACAGTTTTATTTAATTTTTGTCATTTTAGTTTATTTTATTTTAGATTATTTAATTTAATTTTTTTATCTTATTTTATTTTATTTTATTTTATTTTATTTTATTTTATTTTATTTTATTTTATTTTATTTTATTTTATTTTATTTTATTTTATTTTATTTTATTTTATTTTATTTTATTTTATTTTATTTTATTTTATTTTATTTTATTTTATTTTATTTTATTTTATTTTATTTTATTTTATTTTATTTTATTTTATTTTATTTTATTTTATTTTATTTTATTTTATTTTATTTTATTTTATTTTATTTTATTTTATTTTATTTTATTTTATTTTATTTTATTTTATATTATTTTATTTTATTTTATTTTATTTTATTTTATTTTATTTTATTTTATTTTATTTTATTTTATTTTATTTTACTTTATTTTATTTTATGTTTTTTATTTTATTTTAATTTATGATATTTCATTTAATTTAATTTTATTTTATTTTATTGTATTTTATATTATTTCATTTTATTTTGTTTCATTTTATTTTATTTTAAGTTATTTTATTTTAAGTTATTTTATTTTATATTACATTATTTAATTTTTTTTATTTAATTTAATTTTATTTTATATCACATTATTTTATTTTTTTTTTGAATTAATGAAAATTATTGACTTTACTTTTCATTATGTACTTCATATTTTATTGTATAATTTTATTAAATTTTATATCATTCTAGTTTTATGTTAGCAATAAGAATTTATGCAATCTTTATAATTTCATTCCCTGTTTTTTTAAAAAGAATTGCGAGGGACTCCCTTTTCATTTTTAGATAAGTAATCGTTATCTTTCTTTTAAATGAAATGTATGTATGTATATAATTATAATTCCTTTTAAATTGTACACTATAAATAGCCACTTACCGTCCGTAAAAAGAAACTATTGCTAATTAATAGCTCGAATATCAAATCAAATCAGTACTACAAACACTGACCTTCCTCAAATACTTGGAATAGCCGTATTAAATTTATAGATGTGTATATAAATATTTTAAAGTCGTCATCAGTTTTTTTATTTATTTACACTCAGATATGGCTTCCGCTGCTATATGGTTTGTTGCTAAACAACTTAATTAGCGCTAACTTTGTAGAGTCAACTTATGTATATGCGCGTGTATATTTGTGTATAGATTTTATTGTTTTTTAAACTGAGTATAAATATTTCGGCAACCGCGCCCACATAACAGTTTAATATACAAACGGTGGATGACGCGTCGGTTAAATATTGATGAAAGCAGCTGGAGAGGCGAGAAGTGTGAACATTGAACTGTTTTGAATTGATTTTTTTTTAAATTTCTCAATACAAATTTGTTTGTATGTGCTTGAGAATTAACACGTCATTAGTTTGACGGCTCAACAGTGTCAATCTAGAGTTTGAATAGTATGACTAAACTTTTTTTATTTTTAATTTTTTGCTCTTGTAAAAATGAAATTTGTCTTGGTTGTGGCCCACGCTAGTTTTAGCACTAATTATAGAAAATTTAACATTTATTTTTAGACTACGTTATAACATACCTTTACGCATTTTCAAACGGTTGTACGTGTATAAATAAATCGATGACAATATTTGGGTGGAAATAATTAAAACTTATGCATTTAGATATATGTATACGCAGGAAATCCGATAATTCGGTATTCTTAAAATTTTCATCTATCAAGTTGTATAGGTTTCGATATCTGGTTTCATTTAGTTCAATCAAAAATTCAATATCACTCCATAAAATTCTATATATTCCCTCTCAATTTTAACTATTTGCCAAACTTATTTGGTTTGTTATTATAAAAAATCAAAACGTTTTTCTAAATGTGGAATTTTCTTTCACACTGCTTCTTAGTACAGAAATGTTGAATGTATGTAAATGAAAACCAAATTAAACATTCCCAAACCACATTACAGCGTACTTAATGCATATGTAAAAATATATAACACGTAGGGCTGCTAGCTGTTGCTTAGCAACTTTTCTGGCTGACTAGCAGACTGTCTGTTTGGTCATTTAACTCTCAACCGCAACTTGCTCCACAATACGCCACTTGTTCGACTCATCGCCGAATGCCAATGAGTGACTAATCTGCAATTCTGATGAAATTCACGTGAAGTTGCTCTTTTACGCTGGCGTCTGTTATTATTGTTGTTTTGTGGCTATTGGCGCTCAAAAGGCCAATTTGTAGGAAGAGTCTAATGGAAATAACGATAAGCTTTATAAGCCAATTCAAGCAAAACTAATTGTGGTGAGCTTACGCCTACGCCATTGCAGACCAAACATTAACTAATGCTTATTAACGCCAATGATAAGCGTGAAAAATGTTTATATGGTATGTACGAGTACACAACGTTATCATCCTATCAGACAGCAAAGGCATTTCTGCCTGACCCACATGTTGTATGAGTAAAATCGAAGCGCACTGCAAGTTCGAAGGCACGAATAACTCACCACAGCACATCGACATAGGCACATGTAGTATTTTCATACTAGTAAATATGTATTGTTTATTTACACTCTGCACACTTGAAAACGTTTCAAGTAGGCAATGTTGTGTTGGTCATGTCGCGTGCCGAATAACTTCTTTATCAATTCGCTGCACGACCAAATGAATGGGTGTATACTCAACTGAAAATATGACACCTGACTCAATATTGGTGTACTTACATGGATATGTACATACTTATGTATACATTGAATTGTTGCTGCATTAAATATTAAATAAACTTGTAATTAGAGTATTTTACTGTTGATTAAAATGCAATAAATCAATGAACGGCCTCAAACCGTGCGAAATTAAGACATACATACTGCTTACTCATACACGTACTTATGCGTAACATGCTCTCATTTGTGTGTGCATATATACATACGTGTACATATAAATATATTTTCTTTCTACTTGCCATTTCATTCACTAAAATGGTTTTTGTTTATAAATAGTATAATACGTACTTCTCAATAAGGTGTGAACAAAATAGTTAAATAATTAGAATAAAATTATTTTTAAACATGACAATGCAAAATCAGTGTAGATATTTGATTTTGCGAATTTCGCATAGACGTGTGAATTAAAGAAAATAATACATAATTTGGCCATTTACTATTTTTAAATTATAATATAATTATTGCGATGATTATTACATTTCATTTTGAGCTGGAATATCCGGTTTGTCAAATAAATTTTTTTTTCTTTGAAAAATTATTGTTTTAAGAAATGAAATTTTTTTTTAAGCTTTTAGTCAAACTCCACAGCACGGTATATTAGACTAATGATAACGAAAAAAATGTTTTTCTGTAACAAATATTTTAAAACTTGGAACTGAAAATTTAAAAAAGAAATAATGCTAACCTAAGCCCTGCAGTTTTCAGAAGAATATTTAATAATTATTCGCTTTATATAAGTATTGCATTTGTTGACAGAATAATATTTTAAAGAAAGCTTGTGAAAATTTAGAACGCTTGAGAGCTTCTTTACCCTTACCTACATTGATGTCATATTTGGCTTAAATAAATACCGTGATTTCATTTTCAAATTAATTGAGAGCTGTCATTATTAATTTAAATTTTGATTTTTCGCATTCTTCATCATCTCTGCAGTTTTCAGTTATGCGCTAATCTCCAATCAAAAACTGCAGTCAAAAAGATGTATATTTTTTAAATATAAACCAATTAATGCGTTGTATTGATGATTCAAAAATTGAAAAAAAAAATTAAACATCAAATATGAACAAATAAAGAGAGGAAGAATAAAAAGGCAATAACGCAATGCCATGAACTCAGCCACAACAGTTGGTCGCCATTTAGGGGATACCGTCGTCTTTACTTTTAATGAATGAGTAATAGATTTAATTTTGGCAGTGAAGTGACAGAGTGATTGAATTGGATGATGATTTCTACATCATCTTTAATTTCTGTACGCCTATGGATCTTTTAATACCTTTTATGCATTTTTTTTTATTTTTTAACTTCTTTTATTATTATAATTATTTTTTTTTTGTAAAATGATTTTATAGGGTTAAATAAGATGTTTAAACAATGCATTGGAAGCAACCTAGGAGCAAAAAAAAGAAACATTTAAAATAAAATAATTATATAAAACAATCTCAAAAGCTAAATCTTTAATTTATTAATGTTAATTAATTCATATTACTGTTTTTTAATCGCTTAAAATCAATATAAATGATAAATGATAAAATAATTAAATTAAATAACAAAAATCTAATTTCACAACTGGCAGGAAACAGAAAAACCTCACGTGCTTATTTTTTTCACTCAACTTTTGCTCCAATTTGCTCGCCAAATAACAGCACATCACTTATACAATTCATACTTTTGTATGCGTGGGCTGGTAATACCCATTTCCTCTGCCTCTACCTTTACACCATCCTCTGGCACGCGTAGTGTGATCAGCTGTTTGCAAATTTCATTCATAAAATTGTCGCTACACCGAGTACTCAGATAAAATTATCACACTGAGCGCCAGTGGGCATGTGTAAGAGTGTATGTGTGAGTGAGCGAGCTAGTCAGTTAGTGAGTATAAAGCCCACAACACCTCCCGTTAGGTGTCTTTAGCTACATTCATTTCACCACATGCCTCCAGCGCACCCACTTTTACGTGTGTATTTGTGTGAGAGTATCTTTGCTCAACTCTTTCACTCAATTAATTGTTTGCCCACCGCTAGCATGTGTTGCATGTATGGGTTGTATGGGTGGTTATGTGGCCGTAGCTTGGGAATTTTCATGGTGTAATGTCTCTAGTTAACTAATGCATAATTAATATCATGAAAATACTGATAAATTAGACACAGACAGCCGTAGAAATAGTCGTACTGCTATAAACTTAACTTAAGAATTATTCTCAATAAATAGTGAGCGGGGGATTTTTTTTCAACTTCACAGGTAAAAGCAGCAGCGATTGGCCCACAAGATGAAATTATTAGCACTTTTTACACGTTATTTTATTTATAATTTCAATTTCACAATTTTTTCTCCACCTTTATTATTATTATACAATTGCTTTTATGAAATTATCTGATAAATTTCCCACAAACATATGTTTATGTATGTATATTTCAAACACTCTTTAATGCAAGAAAAAAAATCCCATTACAGACTATTACTACCATGTGGAATATGTGGGCTGCTCCACTAAAACGCGTCGACCACTACGTGGTCTCAACAATGCTGTGAGCAGTGTTTTGGGTTATTCACTATTCGTCATAATCATCTTAATAACTATCGTTCACATGCCACGACAAAGCACTGCTGCAGCTTTGACAAAAAACGCCGCCACTGAGTTCGATTCCTCAGAGTCAGTTGAGGATGCGTTGAATATGTTGCACGAATTGTCCCGATTCGTACATAGCGAACATCAAGTTGGTGATGACGTCGCAGAAGTGCGTCATGTGTTTAAGCGGCAAAATATCATACACACACCAGTTAAATCTGCAGATTTACAGGCATGGCAAAATGTTTGTAGTGAGGACAATGTATGGAGTGGTGATGAGTTGCCAGAGGATCTAAGTGACGATTATATTAAATTGGTAAGTGAAATTGGCAAGTGTAGTCTAGATTAGAGTATATTGAATGATGTTTGAAAGTCAAATGAAAATGTTCAAAGAAAAGCTGAATTTTGTAAAAAAAAAATTTAAATTTTCTTACATTCAAAATTTTCACTCAATGCATAAATTTTACGAATAACTTGAAGTTTATGATATACAAAGAATTTCCTTAATTTAAAACTTTCTTCCAAAGAATGTATATTGGAAGCAATTTTTTGCTTACGAAACAGAAAAGAGTTTTCAAATATTTAAAAATTGAATCACAAGGATGAAAAATGAAAATCATTAAAAAAATATTATACAATAAAATTTCTATAAATTTATATTTTTCATACAAAGAATAAATCTTATATAAAACATCAATTTTATAGAAAACTTCTATAAACTTATATTCTTCATTCAAAGAGCAATTTTAAATTAAAAATGCTTTTTCATGGAATAGTGTTTGAAAGTATAAACAAAATAAATAAAAAAAATTAATGATTCATTAAAAATTTGTTAGCGTGCTACAAGTTTGATATTTTTTGCATCTAGAGAATTCAACTCCGCTAACTTAAAATAGTTAAATATAATAATTTACAATAAAACCATTAAAGTGGGTGGTTTTGTAGGTGTTAAATAATTGTATGGTATATTAAAAGAGATTTTAGAAAAGAATAAAAAATTCATCTAAATGACGAATTTCTCGTTTTTTTCATATTTTTTTATTTAAGGGAATTATTAAAATACATCTTATCGATGAATTTTGTTTAAGTTTGTCCACTGGAAAAAATCTATTAAGGTGCTTAAGCTTTTATATATCTAATTTGTGAAATAAAAATATATAAAATTTTTAATAAAAAATAATAATAAATTAATAAAAAAAAATTTAAAAATAATAATTAAAATAAATTCATCCATTCGATGAATTTCATTTTCTCTTCCAGTACATGAATCATTTCCGAAAAGTAGTACGACTAGAGTACACAACTCTTAAAACTAATGGTTTCGATGATATCGACGTAGATGATATGCGAGCATGGCGTCGTCATAAACACAAATACAAGTTTTTGCCCACATTGAAGCACAATGCAACGGTAAGTACTCCATATGATCATATACGTATGCATGTATGTATGTGCAATATTTAGATTATACTCAACATTCGAAATGAGAGCATTAGAGGAGGCAAAGAGCAACACTCCTACAATAAGCCAACCGATGACTAAGAGCACAAGCCAGACGCATACCTATGCTTTATTCATCCACTTAAAGATATAGTAAGTCACAATGTCTCGTATATGCACATGACGTATACTGCATTCGGCGTAAAAATGCCACACGCCAAATAACCCCATTCAAAAGAAACACATGTGCTTGCACGTAGGCATGAATGACAGCGGCGGCGACTGCGGCCAAGACCACAAAAGGGCAGTTACTAATAATAATTACATGGAATACTTCTTATCTAAGTGATTGACCAGACACTTTGACGCCGAAGCTCGACTAACCTCTACAAATGTTGCAACGATTCATCGCAGTTCATGCAATCACACAAGCTCAAGTGCCTATGAACGGCAAAATGTCATTAGAACATTTATGGAATTTTTTTTTCTATTTACTTTTCAAATTATTTACCTCTTCAAAAATCCCATTATTTACGTCAATATCTAGCTCATTAAGTGTGTAAAGCAATTTGTGTTTTATCACTTACGTGTATTATTGTGGTACTGCCACCGCTGAACCGCTGTTTGGGGCTTTTGTGAAAAAACCCAACACGTAGCAGAGATTATGTGAATAAACACTCTCGGTATTCTGGAGTGTGGTGTCATCATTTTGTCTGCAGGGGATTTTTTCTTTACCTGCCCACAACTACGGTTGCCAGGCGTCTACGCTTTCCCCTTAAGTATTGTACCTAAGACATGCTTCCCATTTCCACCTAGCCGGAAACGTATGTGTGATTAATGTATATATGTGCTCATTGCAATGATAGCAGAATTGCGATCACACATTGGCGCAAATCACTTTTGTAAATAAATCCAGATTAGTCCGTATTTGCTAGACAATTGGTCACTGTGATAAAATTCCGCATGACACACCCAATAATATTTAAGGGGAGTGGAAAAAAGAGAGTGGGAGAGAGGAAGAGAGGAAGAGAATAAGACAGAAAGAGAGTGAAGGAGAGAGAGAGTGGGAGAGGGTGAAAGTGAGAAAGTTATAATAACCTTGGTAACTTCGGTGCCAGATAGAATGATCTCTGTCTTTAAGTTGTTCTCTTGAAAGTCTTTATTTATAATTTCATTTTCTCCCATTAAGGAAGTTCTTGTCCATACATTCGGTAATCTTTCGAACACTTAACTTATTCTCTAATCACTCTAAGCAAACGATGATTTCTGTAAAATCAGGCGAGATTTAGATAGGCCTCTATATGTTAGAACGACACGCAGAAAGGCTACGAATTTTTTGTAAAGGATCTGTCGTAGCAGGGGAAATTAGTAGAAGGAAGCAGTTGTCTTTCTTTTGTCTTCCATTATTGTCTAACCAAAATAGTTGACATCAAGGAAATTGTTCTAATGAGATGTATCTAAGAACCGAAGCTTTCTAATAGCGGGCTAGTGATCAAAAAATTTTGGCATCGCAATTTGCCTAAGCCGAATTGATGCTTCTTCATCTCCAGCCCTTCCTTATCGAATCTAATAAGATAACCACCCCCTTTTCAGACCTTTTCGTAAGGCATTTGTGATCGAGGTTTGTAAACCAATATTAGCAATGCTTTTGAACATACTCGTAGATAACACAAGATATTAGTTCTTAAACAGAAATTTAAAAATATCCAAGAAATTTAAGAAATTGTCTAAGCTGATTCAATTTATAATGCGTATGTCTTTAGGGTCTCATATTATAGCTTGTATTGAACAACTGAACCATCGAGCTTTGAACATACCTGTTTGCTAGGAAGGTCTCTCAGCTCCACGTTAAATTCTTAAGTTGACGTTGTTGTTATTCGAATTGGCTCACCCTAATGTGCATTATTCATGGCTGATCGACAAGAATGTTGTTTGATAGCCAGCTGAAGCGTTAACTTGACAATGACCACCCTTAGGGCTTGAAGAGCGTGTTGAAGCGAATACTTGCCACCGCTACAGGAGTATGCGCTCATTAGGAGTGCAAAAAAGTAGCACAGACAGGCAATTGGTGGGCACTGAGATGTTTAGATAAGCAAAGGTCGGTAACAAAACTAAATTTGCGCTCCTTTCCACTTTATTTATTTTGAAAATTTCTGCTTTTGCATAAAACCAGTCAGTCGCTGCAACATTGTACCGCTGGAAGGCGCAACGTGATGATTTGCATATATGGCAAGAGATTTTTAGTGCGCACAGTGTATGCTGAATGGAGGTAACGGATAGTCGATGATGGCAATGAGTAGAATAGAGGCAAGTGGGGGTATGATTACAACAGAACGATAAATCAATCAATGCGAAAGGTTGCAGTCCAAAATGCATCACACAGGTTTATTGTGGTCAGAACTCCACACCTGCGCTTGAGCACAAAATGCTGTGGATACATTTTGAGTTTTCAATGAAGAAACATTATTTATTTTCTCATAGAGATTTTTACTAAAAGTTTCTTCATGTGTTTGTCTATGTATTTTTAGATTGCTCCCATGTGCTGGCATCAGAGCTTACAAAAATTCATCGCTTCCTTTGACTATCTATACCAAATCCAAAAACAATGGGATCACCAACACCAACGTCCACAAAGTGGCATCACACGTGAGTTGCATGAGCTCTTGCAAAGTTCCAAGCGTATTCTATGTGAAACTGAGACAGCCATTTACGGCTGTTTCCCACGCAACCAACGCCAGTTACTAACCATTACACGGGAGGAAATGACTGAGATCCTTAATTTTTATACAACAAGCAAAAACTCTACTGAACAAGGTGTTCATCATACCGATATGCGATTTCTGAAATTCTTCTATCAGAACTATTTGCTGCGACTTTGGAAATCGTTACCATGTAATCCACATCAAATTAAACTAGAATATACTTGTGTTAACGCAGCTACGTACAATCTGAATTGAACTTCGATATTATTTGTTAGAAATGAAGTAAAAAACAAGAGAGAAGAGCTATTTTCTGAAGTCTTCATACCATTCAAGGGCATATCAAATTTATGGAATATTATTTTCGAATTAAATATTAATTCTTCTTATAGCGCTCTTTTGACGGGCTCTTGACATAACAGATCGCATCTGGAGAAATCGGTGAATGGCAGTTGTCCAATTTTGATAACTTTCAATATCAATGTACGAGTATATTTTATTATATGTTTGTCAAATACCAAATTTCATGCTCGAAGATGTAATTAGGCCTAAAAACTCAATCGTATATATGCTGCGGTGGTCCGATCTGATAACAAATGATCGCTGCGACGTGCCTATGTGCACCCAGTTTGGTTGAAATACTTTAAAACTGAGAGGCTAGATTGCGTAAAGAGAGACGGATAAGGGTAAATCAAATTTCTAATAATACATTTTATGTACTTCAAATGTAAAAAAAAATATAAAAAATTAAATAAAATAAAGCAAGCTGAAATAAAATTAAATAAAAGAATAAAATATAATAAATTAAAGAAAAATAATAAAGAAAATGAAATAAAATAAAATAAGACATAATATGATAATATTCAATTAAATTTTATGAGCTGAAAAAATGTAACAATATAAATAAATAATTAAAAAAAAATAAAAAAAATTAAACAAAATGAAAAAGATAAAATAAAATAAAATTAAATGAACGGAATAAAAATATTATAAAATAAACAAAATGAACCTAAATATAAAAAATAAGCTAAAATAAAAAGAGATAAAATGTAATAATTAATATAAAATAAAATAAAATAAATCAAAATGAAACAAAATAAAATAAAAACCATACTATCAAAATAAATTAAATGAAAATAAAATAAAATAAAATAAAATAAAATAAAATAAAATAAAATAAAATAAAATAAAATAAAATAGAATAAAATAAAATTAAATAAAATAAAATAAAATAAAATAAAATAAAATAAAATAAAATAAAATAAAATAAAATAAAATAAAATAAAATAAAATAAAATAAAATAAAATAAAATAAAATAAAATAAAATAAAATAAATTAAAATAAAATAAAATAAAATAAAATAAAATAAAATAAAATAAAATAAAATAAAATAAAATAAAATAAAATAAAATAAAATAAAATAAAATAAAATAAAATAAAATAAAATAAAATAATATGAAATAAAATAAAATAAAACAAAATAAGATAAAATAAAAAAAAAATAAAATAAAGTAAAATAAAATAAAATAAAATTAAATTAAATTATATCAAATAAAATAAAATGAAATGAAATAAAATAAAATAAAATAAAATAAAATAAAATAAAATAAAATAAAATAAAATAAAATAAAATAAAATTAAATAAAATAAAATAAAATAAAATAAAATAAAATAAAATAAAATAAAATAAAATAAAATAAAATAAAATAAAATAAAATAAAAAAATAAAATAAAATAAAATAAAAAAAAAATAAAATAAAATAAAATAAAATAAAATAAAATAAAATAAAATAAAATAAAATAAAATAAAATAAAATAAAATAAAATAAAATAAAATAAAATAAAATAAAATAAAATAAAATAAATTAAATAAAATAAAATAAAATAAAATAAAATAAAATAAAATAAAATAAAATAAAATAAAATAAAATAAAATAAAATAAAATAAAATAAAATAAAATTAAATAAAATAAAAAACATAATATAAAATGAAATAAAGTAAATTAGAAACATTTAAATCAAATAAATATAATATAAACAAATATAAAACAAAACAAAATTTAAAAACATATATTAAATTAATTAATCAAATATAAAAAAACGAAAAAAATAAATGAAATAATATAAAATAAAATTAAATAATATATAAAAAAATTAAATTAAATGAAACCAAGTGAGAACAAATTAAACTAAGTAATGTATAGATTTTTTTTAAATAAAATGAAATATACCTATTTACAATTTGGTAAAAAATATTTCAACGGAGGCTACATATGAATATCTTCCTCTTACTGGTTTTGTTACAAGTCGTAAATATATGGATACTGTAAAGGCTAGCAGGTTTAGGTCTTAAGAAAACATTAGTAATAATTAAAACACAAGATTAATTATTGAAGTTAAGTTATTTGAATTCTAAGTTAATAATTTATTGATATGTTTAAAAAAATATGTATTTATTTATTTATTATAGTATTTAAGTAATATACATAAGCAATGATGCTTTTAATATTGTGATGAAAAATATGTATGGTCTGACTCAACATCGACTGCAAAAGAAAAATAGTTTTATTTTTCTGAATAATAGAATTAAGGGAACACTGCTTTAAATGTAAATTTGCCTCTGAAGTATTTCATTATTGATCGTGCACATAATTGAGGGAGAAATGATTTCTTTCTGGAACAATAATCACATTTTCATATTTTTATTATGTGTCAGAAATTGTGTGAAATTATTATTATTATTTTTTCGAAATTATACAAATTATTTCCAACCCTATTTTTGGTGTATGATTAGTTTGATTTCAGCTAATTTGATGTGATTTGAAAGAAAACGAGTTCAAAATTGCTGACTGATTAATTTCTTTAAAACTCAATAACGCAAAAGCAAAAAAGTGTAAATTTCTTTTGATATAGTTGAAATGCCAAATTTGGAAATACCACTGAGGAAATATGTCCGGTCCTTTAATTATGAACTCGCCGCTGTACAGCGTGTTAATGCCTTTGTTAATTTTAAGATTGCGCCCAATACATGGTTAGATAGGACAAAGATGAAAGGGAATAGATCCTTGAGTTTGCCGAGTTTATTTCGGTGGACAAATGTCTCACCATTTAAGAAAAGCTAAGTTCTTCAGCACTAAGACACACATTACAGCGCTGCCTCACCACGAAGTCAGGATGGGAAAAGAAGGCAAGAAAGTAGAAAAATACAGACACCTGGATGAAAGCGCCGCAATTAGGATGAGGTTGATCGCCGTCATCGGGGGTGGACAAAAAGTGCATAACACCACATGGCTGTCACTAGATCGAAAATAGCGCAATAAAATCAATAATATTTTGATAGATATAGGAAATGTCTCAAGGCTTTTGGTTGGTGTTATTGGTTGGTTGAAAAGCGAAGATTGAGAAACTGACCACAGGTGGTTGCACGTACGAAATTTAGTAAAGTTATTGTGCTCTCCGACTTAGCCCAACTATGTGTTATGGAACTCTGGGAATTAGTAGTTTTTCTAGGGTCCACTATGTTAGTATGAGTCCTGCAATACTTAGGTAAAGCCAATACATCATGTGTGATCAAATCTATCATTTTAGCGCAATTATTCTCTCAATATTTGTTTCCTCCGGTTGAACTATTTGTAATGAAAAACACCGAGATATTTGACCATGTGGGAGGGCACTAAAATGTTACTTTTGAAAATGGTATTTTAAATTAGAGAAGTCTTCTTCTCATATGGTTTCCGTTTCCGTCCAATAACAACAAAAACTTGAGTGGAACTTTTCTGGGTTGTGACTAAGATCCTCGCTACACTGCCGTTGCCAGGAAGTTAGAAAGCAATTAATGAACATACTTTCTTTGCATACTCATATTACTAGATAAAAGCGCCACACTATAAAAAGGGTTAGTAATGTTTGGCCTATAAACCCACAGGGCACTTCTGTTACCCCAAACAAATTTGGTGGTTTTTTCTATTGTAAATTAGACATATTTCTGGGAATGGGCATGTGAGACCAAGCCCCAGCAAATATTTGCATTGTACATAAATAATAAAACAGTCAGAACAGAATCAAATGAGTATACATACCATATACATATAACGTCATCGTGCAAAACTTCTACAACTAATACGTCATAGTTTTATGAAAGTGTGAAAAATTCCTATACCATATTTGCCAGATATGGTTGTGATTTGCGATTTTTGTAGGGGAACAAGCAGAAAGAAACCAAATTCTTCATTATGTTGGTTTACAACAACAAAACAAACAACATTGAATTCAACATAAGTAAGGGGAACTTATTTACTTAAAAATCGACGCGCGTCAGAGTATAATTAAATATTTACTTTTTTCGCCACATGCAAACGTACATACATACATACATACATATGCATATTGTAAAGATTGAATCATTCATTCTCCACCGCTCTTAGGTAAATAGTATGCATGCAGGCAGATACATGCAGACTGTTGAATGAAAGAAGGAATGAATGAATGAGTGAATGTACATATAGACAGTTTTAAGTGTCTCCGCCCCCGCCACTGCTGCTTACCCATTGGCCGTGCTATTTATGTATGTATATAAGTATGTGGGATAAGACGGAATGCATTCCATAGTTAAAAATAGAGTTAACAGTATTTATACAAACAAATGTGTACATATGTGTACATATTTAGGCAATTGATCCACCCACACAAAGATAATTATGTACATCATTGTTTCATATGTATGTACATTTGTATGGTATGTACATAAACGTTTTTTAAATAGGCTGTAGGCCGCTGTTGTTGCTACTTGCTGATTTTTTAACCACCTAAATGTGTTTCTTTTATATAGTATATATTTGCAAGTATGATTTACAACACATTTATGTTGCAAAGCATTTCACTCAATAGCGGCAAGAGCATGATGCTCGAGTATGTTTGTAGTTAAAGATTATATTACTCATCAGCCCGCTCAATGGCTCAGAGCCAACTATGAATCGTAGATTCGAACTCAGAATAAGCAAAGTATACATATGTACCTACAACCGTTGTATATTAGTGCACAATTGTACTTATGTCCGAGTATGTAGGTAAGTGCGCTTCATATTGCTAAAGAGGCTTGCGTAGTTTGGGGGTGTCTGGATAGCTGGAGGGCACTATGATACTTGCATTTTCAGTTCTGAAATCTCAGACACTAACATACATACACAGCTACATGCCCACATATATGGTACTTACCTCCACTGTAGAGTCAATATGGATTTTGAGCTCATCTCCATTTCTATACTGTTGCATGCGGTAAAAGCCGATGAGTAATTGCAATTTGTGCGCGCATTTTTCCTCTACACAGCCAGGGAGGTATGGACAACAGACGTTATTATTGCTTACTCTCACGCACCTACATACACAAGCGCATACATACCTATATTTAAATGTAGAGATATTAAGCTATAAACACCTACCCATTTGCTGTGATTTTCTGCGATTTATTGTTGTTATTGTTTACTTTTCAATTTATTGTATTGTATTTACTTGCCAATTTTACTCAATTCTATACACATATTAGAAATTAACTCATAGCTCGTTAAGTAACTTACTATACGCCGCTATAATGCAAAGGGAGACTCAAGCCGAGCCGGTAAAGCGTGTCGCTGACTAACGCCTCATTTATGTGTTTGCCTGCCTCCCTGTCAACATACATACATACATGAATAGTGTGTTTATGTGTAAGTATGCATGTGTGTGCGCGTGTAAGTAAACGCCAGCGCATTAACGAGCTCTTTAAGAGAGGCGGCATTCAAATGGTTTAAGTTAGTTCATAAAATGACTGCGAAACGAAAGCAACGATATTATTAAGTAGAAAATCGACATAAGAGCAATAAGCAGCTCGGAGCAAAATAATATTATAAATAATAACAGTAATAATTGAAACGAACGAATTAAATTTTAAGCGGGAATTTATACAATAAAAAAGTATTTATTATTAAATATATATAAATAAAGTCAATTTAACGAAGCTGTGAATATATTAAGTAAAATTTAATTTAATATAATTTGTAATAAGCTCAACGCTAATTAAATAAGTTAACCGATTAATCACGTGACTGAAATAAAAAAAATTTCAAATTTAACGCACGAGGTGATTTTAAAAGGATCTTTCTTACAAATAAAAAATTGAGAAGAATCTCATACACATTCGAGAGCAACAAGTAAAAGAGAGCAGCAGACAAGTGGTTTCTTTTGGAATTTTTTACAAGTGGCAAAAGGTAAGTTTCAGCAATAAAAAGAATACAGCTAAGTAAATTCACTAAATCCTTGAAATATTTGAAGAAAATTTAATCTAAACTAGAAAACTAGGAGAATTAAAAATTTATTATTATTAAATTGTTCAATTAAAATAAAATATACTAAATAAAAATAAATAAACATACATAAATTATATGTATATATTGTAGTATTAAATATAATAATAATAATAAAAATATTAAAACAACAGTAATAAATGAAAACATAAAATATGAATATAATTAAATTAATATCTAAATTAATATATATTACTCAATTTAAAATATTTACTTATATACAATAAAAAAATATGATAAAAGCAATATCACATATAAAAAAATATTAAAGTAATGCAATATGTTTAAAATATTTCTTTACAGCTACATAAAATATTTAAATATATTAATAATTAAATTACTTAATCATTAATAATTTATTATTTTTGGTTTTTTATGTAAAGTTTTCTTTAGAAGCTTTAAATCTCGATAATGCTTTTGTATAGGGTACTAATAAATGACTAATATTTTTGGAAACATATTGAGTAATAATTTTTTTTTTTACTTTAAATAGCGGGCTTTAAATATTTTTTGTTTTCGCAATTGTTGTATAAAATATTTTTTATTATTAAATATTCTTCTATTTTATATTCAATTTAAGTTTTTAACTATAAAAACAGTAACAAAAAATCAGTAAATAATCTGTTTTCTTCTGTTCAACTCCGCAATCATTCAAAAATTTGCCTAAATTGCTTTGAGCCGCGTCATTACTATGTCGTCATAGTGGCCAAGCAAAAACTATGTAGGTCAATACTTTACCTTCACCTTCATTTTTGAACAAAAAAATAAGGAAATAAAAATACGAAGAAATAATTATAAAAGAAATTGGGGTAAAAAAAACATAAAAAAAAACAATAATAATAATTGAAAAATTAACAACTCAACGACCTTTCCTTTACCATTTTAATGGCACCAGACATGGGTTATTAAAGAGCTGAGTCCGCTTACGCCTACGAGCGTGTGTCAACGAGCGCTCAAAAACAAACACACACACATACACAGATAGATACCCATATGTTCATAAGCGTATACCTGCTTAACTCTCTGTGCTATGCAGATATGCTGAAAGATACGTCATCAACGCGTTTTATGACCACTTTTTTTTTGGCACACTGTCACAGACACGTCGCGAGTTAGAGTTTCGCTGTCTGTCTGTCTGTCTGTTCACCGCTACAGCGGAGTATCCAAATTATAAACAGATAATCATATACTACATAGGTATTTAGGCATGCGCATAGGTACATACATACGTGTATGTATGTATGTTCGTGCAAATGAGTGTGCCTTACTAGCATTAGACGCGTAATGAATTATTCGCAACTTATAATTTGCAAACACTAAACAGTCCAGTTCATACAACTTCACCAAAATATTTATGTATTTTGGAAAACAAATGTGGTGTGTGTGAGTTTTTTTGCGACTCCACCAGCTGCATTTGTCATGTACCTACAACACATTTTTTTCTATTTTGCGTTTACATAGCTATGTCTCGTGCAACTATTACTGTTGAGTGTTGTTGACTCTACAAACATTTTCTGGTTGTTTTTGTTTTATTGTTGCTACGCATGCGCCACACGTTGTCTGTAGGTCTTCAAATGACACTTGTTTGGTGTTACAGGTTTTGTTATTGTTGTTGTACGCGCTGTCTGCCTACCGTTTAGTCTCTCGTAACTAATATGATAATATGTTTGCCTTGCGGGTATTTTGCAATATTAATTAACATATTTGTTGGATTTATTGCTAGCGATAAGTTGTTGTAAATGTCAGCTAGGAAAACAAAAAATTATCGTCAGTAACTGGTTAGGATGCACGAAACATAAATGTGAAAACTAAATATAGTAAAATAAATTAAAAGTAAATAAAAAGTAAATAAAATTAAATTATATATTATTTAATAAAATAAAATATAATAAAAAACAAATAAAATAAAATAAAAAACAAATTCAATTAAGTTAAAAAATTTAATTAAATTAAATTAAATTAACTTCAATTAAATAAATTAAAATAAAATAAAGTAAAATAAAATAAAATAAAATAAAATAAAATAAAATAAAATAAAATAAAATAAAATAAATTAAAATAAAATAAAATAAAATAAAATAAAATAAAATAAAATAAAATAAAATAAAATAAAATAACCTAAAATAAAATAAAATAAAATAAAATAAAATAAAATAAAATAAAATAAAATAAAATAAAATAAAATAAAAAAAAATAAAATAAAATAAAATAAACTAAAATAAAATAAAATAAACTAAAATAAAATAAAATAAAATAAAGTAAAATAAAATAAAATAAAACAAAATAAAATAAAATAAAATATAATAAAAAAAAAAAAATAAAATAAAATAAAATAAAATAAAATAAAATAAAATAAAATAAAATAAAATAAAATAAAATAAAATAAAATAAAATAAAATAAAATAAAATAAATTAAAATAAAATAAAATAAAATAAAATAAAATAAAATAAAATAAAATAAAATAAAATAAGATAGAATAAATTAAAATTAAAAAAAAATAAAATAAAATTAAAGAAAATTATATTAAATTAAATTAAATTTAATTAAAATTAATAAATAAAATAAAATAACTTAATATATTACAGATATAGTAAATTAACATTAAATAAATTAAAATATAATATTATGTGATAAGTAAAATAAAAGAAAGTGAGATATATAAAATAAATTCAAATACGCTAAAATAAAACAAATTAATATAAATAAAAAAGATAACATAGAATAATATAATATAGTATAAAATAAATTGAATTATAGTATAATTGTATATCATAAAATAAAATAAATCATATTGGATGAGTGCATAAGTTCGTGCCCGATTTCAAGTGCAAACTAAAATTGAAATTTTTTGAAGAAAGCGCTTTTATTAATTAATTATGTATTCGCCATCATGTTCGGCAATCCACTCCCAACGTTCAACCAATTTACGGATGCCTGATTCATAGAAATCGCGCGGTTTCTCGTTGAAAAAGGTGTCAAGGTGGTTTTTGACGTCTTCCACATTTTTAAATTTTTTTCCATTCAAATTATTCTGCAGCGATCGAAACAAATGATAATCAGAAGGTGCAATGTCGGGTGAATATGGGGGATGTGGCATGATTTCCCAATTCATCTCCTTCAGTTTGGCCAGGGTCGGTTTTGCAACATGCGGCCTGGCGTTGTCATGATGGAAGGGAACTCCTTTGCGATTGGCCAAAATCGGACGTTTTCATCAATTGCTTTCTTCAATTTGACCAATTGCTGACAATACTTGTTGGCAGTGATCGTTTCTCTAGCTGGCAAGAGCTCAAAATAGATCACGCCTCGGATATCCCACCAAATGCACAGCAGTACCTTCATCGGATTCAATCCACCTTTCGACATCGGTTCCGCCCCTTCGTGTGCCTGTTTCCATGTTCTTTTGCGTTGAACATTGTTGTACAGGACCCATTTTTCATCACCAGTCACGAGCCGATCCAAAAAAGGTTCGTTTTTGATCCGTCGAAGCAAAGAAATTGCTGTTGACATACGGTCCACTTTGTTCTTTTCACTCAACTGATGTGGCTCCCATGTATCGAGCTTCAAAGTGTACGCAACCTTTTTTAAACGACGAAACGCAGTTGATTTGTTGATGTTCAATTCACTGGCAACCTCTTCCGTCGAAATACGTGAGTTATTCGCAACTAAAGTCCTTAGAACATCGTCATCAAGCTCAGAAGGCCGTCCACTGCGAGGTTGATCTTCGAGGTTAAAATCTCCAGAACGAATTTTCGCGAACCATTTTTTTACTGTGCGGAGTGCTGGAGCACGGTCCAAATAAACTTCGCGAATATCTTTAGTTGCAGCGCCCACTGTTTTTCCTTTGCGGAATTCGTATAACATAATATGACGCATATGATCTTTTTCGTTGTTCATCTTCCATGCGTCTTTTCACTAAGCAACTCAAATCAAAATGAAGTTATTTTATGCTTGATCTACAGTTCGGACTGTCACCTATCCAACGATATATAATATGTATATATTTCTTTCACGAGCGCCACTCTCAAACGATTCGTACGGCATCCAGCGGAATCGGGCACGAACTTATGCACTCATCCAATATTAAAAGAAAATAAAATAAAATTAAATTATTTATTATAATCTTATTTATTATAAATCTAAATAAGTTAAACTTAAACTAGTATAAAACTTATCATAAAATAAAATAAAATAAACCACATGAAATTAAAATAAATCAATATAAGTAGAAAATTAAATAAAATTATACAAGATAAAAAACGTTAAATAAATTTAAACAAGCTAAAATAAACTGAATTAAATGAGTTAAATATATAATACCTAATAAATTTTCTTCTTTTTGCCTTTACAGATGTTTTCATACTACAGCAACCAAAACACAATGGCTACACCAAACAAAATAACCATAACAAATCCCACAGCACAACGAACAAAACAGTTAACAAGATTAACAGTACTAACGTTAACAGTGCTAACAGTATTAACAGCAATGCCTACCAATTCAAATGCTGCTACGATAAATGCCGCCAAAATGTCTTCTCCAACCCAATCATCACCGAACACTGAAACAGTATTACCAGCCAGCACTGAAGACGCAGTATTAAGCAATAGCCAACCAGCTGTACTACAACAGCTAATCGAGAGTATATCAACAGGTGGACAACGTGTACGCCGTAGGCGACTGCGCAAGCGCCAAACGTATTTGAGTATTTTGGCAAAAAAGGATACAGCGACGACGACGACACTCGAATGGGAGAATCCATGCGGATATGTGCGGGAGCAGGATGCAACACCGAGCACTTTCACCATTACTAAAAATCTTACAGAGGTGCTGTCTTCCCTGCGCAATATGCTGCATACGGAAAT
This sequence comes from Ceratitis rosa, assembly GCA_037013455.1. NCBI lineage: Eukaryota > Metazoa > Arthropoda > Insecta > Diptera > Tephritidae > Ceratitis > Ceratitis rosa. The sequence continues at coordinate 25,814,997 of JAWMAG010000008.1, forward strand.
TTCGACGATAAATAACTTACATGTAATAAACGTTGCTGATATTTCGGCATGGCGTCGTCATCATAATAAAAAATATAGATTTCTGCAAACACTGAATCGAACAGCTGAAGTGAGTAAATATACAGCTATTTTACATTTCAATGTAAATAATTTTTAAGTAAGAACTCATTATTATTCATACATTCGCGAAATATAGTTCAGACGTCAATTCAGTAGTGATTACTTTCATACATACAAGCGTACGTGTATATGTGCGGGCGTTTGTATGTTGTACAATTAATTGATTACTGGGAAAATATCAAAAGCAAAAATTGCTTAAAAAAATAATGAAAAAAAAAAAACAATAAGAATAATTTATTTCAATACAATAATGCTTACAAGCATATCATGTAAAACACATTCGTAGACTGATTTTTTTTTTTTATTAAGTTGAACGCGCGTCTCGCTTACGCTGCGAAGCGTCGCTTTCCAGTTAAATAAACCGGCAGCAGTTCATCATCAATTGACTGGTTGACCAGCTGTTCGCTTGTCGTTCGCCGCTCGCCAACCAAAACTCGTGCCAACTCTGTGTGACAATCGGTTTTATTTTCTCGTTTAACATTTATTTAATAAGCAAATTCTACAAACTTATGTTTGTATGTACCTATGTATATTTGTTAACTGTTTAATTCAATTCGTGACGTAGTGACGTATTGTCATCATTTCCAAACAAACGGACACAAACACACACACACACACACGCACACCAACTGATGACTAATACAAAAGTTTAGTCATTTTATATTGCCTCCCGAATAAGCTTACATACCTACATACAGCGCGTAGACGCTCTCACCGCAAATCTTACTAAGTTTTGAATATATGAATGAAATAGTTATGCTTACACTGCCAAATATTTATACAAGTTTTTGTATGCCTTTATCATATCACATAAAGGTCGCGTTTGTTTGTCGGTTCGGTTTTGGCGCGAATATTCAATGAAGTCCGTCCGTTTGGCGGTCACTTAGCAGCCCAGTTTTATTATTATTATTATTTTTTGTTGTTTTGTTTGCTTTATTATGATTATTGATGGTGTTGAGTTTGTTTTGATTCTTTTCGCTACTGTTTTTTTTTTTAGTGCAACACTTGTGTGAGTTATAAGCTGTTGCGCCTTTAGTTTTTTTTAATTTTTTTTTTTTTGCAATTTGTTTTATATAGTTCTTTTGTAGATTTTTTGCACATTCAAATTTTTGTGGCGTTTTTTGTGAGGCAAATTCGCTTTCTAAATATCAAATTCCCTAGTTATGGGATTTTCCCGCAATTAAATAGCAAAGTAGTGTTTTTGGCGGGGGTTGGATTTTCCCAGTTAAATCACCAGACATGAAAGTAAAATGCATGTAACCAACTTTCAAACATATATTAACCCTTATAAAATCTATTAAGTACGTTTCTTTAACGTCGCGTTTATCTAATCAATTTAATGGATAAAGTATACTCAAATAGATGGCAATCCTCTTCCAAATTTTATCTACTACGGTATACTCAACCGGATATTTTAATTTTTCTTGTGTATATATGAACTTAAAAATTTGAGCGATATTACTGCTAAATTACTCAAACCGGTTTTTTTAATATTTCGTTTATTTTATTAGCTACACACAGCCATATCAAATGCCTTATTTTTTTATTTAATTTGACTTTCATTTATATTGATTTTTTATTTCTTGTTCTTTTTTATTAAAAATTTTAAGGCTATCGTAATATTAATTTAATTGAATAATGGCCATATAGATTTTTTTTATAGCATTTAAATTTCGTGTAGGGCGGCGAATCCATTAAAGTCAAAATAAATTAATTAAATTGCTCTTATTTGTTACCCATTATTTTCCTATATTATTAATTTTTTCTTCAATACAAATTTTCAAACAGATGGCAACTCTTTAAAGAAATATTTTTGTCTGTATTCCGCCTGAACTCCATTCAATTTGATACTTGCCTTTTTAAAAAATCAATTTTTTATAAATTTTTTTTTATACTAAAAATAGGTGGCAACTCTTAACTAACAATATTTTCATTTGAACCACTTTTATGTTATTCTTATTTAATTTCCTTTGTTTAAATTTTTTTTCATTTTACGATTTTTAAATATCTGGCAACTCCTTGCTGCTCTATATAATTTTCTTACCTAGTTTTTTTTTACACATCTTGCACATCTGACTGAGAACTGCTACGCATCATTATTTATCACACAAATATCAACTGAAATTTTATTTATCGGCAATTAACTAATCCGCTCTCTCTCTCTCTCCAATTACAGATCGATCTCCATGACTGGCATCACGCCGTGCAGAAATTCGTTGGCTCCTTTGCTGATTTGGGTGTTAAACAATATCGCTGGGACATGAAAACCCGTCAAGCCCCAAGCAAAATCACACACGAACTCAACTCACTGCTGATCAGCGCTAGGCGTACACTGTGTAAGCTGGAATCTGCCATCATCACTGAAAATTCAACAGCAGAAATACGCACAATAACACGTGTGGAGATGGACAAGGAATTGAATTTCTATTCAAAGGACTTAAAGTCTGTCACTAAGTCGGGAGTTAATATAATAGACTTGCTTTTCGCCAAACACCGTTATGGCAAATATGTGCATCGTATGTTGCAAAAAGTACGACGTGAACTAGCCGCTCTCAAACAAAACAGAGCTACAGCCAAGTCAACGGCCAACAGTTATAGCGATGAGAGCAGTAGCAATAGTCAATGGTTAGATATGTCCGCTCTGGAAGGATATGATGCTTCTGTCGTACAACCAGCGAGTGGCATGATGAGCGATGAAGCGTTATTGTTGTTAGAAGCGTGAGAAGTATGAGAATTTGAGTTAAGAGTTATGAGTTAAGAGAACTTAATGCGCTGCATGCATATGTACAATATATGTGCATGTATGCATGTGAACTGCTCCCAGTATGTGCCATTTATAGTTAAACTAAAAGAAGCTATGCCCGCAGCCAGCCATGCAATAATGCATGCATGTGCATGTGTGTGGTTGTGCGTGCATATCAGCCGTTTCGCCAACGCCTAATAGACCTTCCATTAGTTTATAAGTAGACAAAAAATCTAGTGATTAGACTAGTTTCCTCCTTAAAGTATGCATCACATTATTTATTTATTTATTTATTACTTTTGCATTTGTTGCATTCATTTAGGCGTAAGAGCGCATTGCACATAAAAACAATATTTATTAAATTCATGTCACACATTTAGCAGCTAAGTTTTGTTTTTAATTTATTTATTGTAATTAAATATTTTTTTTTTGTAAGCAATTAATTTATTAAATTTAGCTATAGATAGTTAGATGACTTTTCAAATTATCAAATTCTTTACCCAACGGTATTATGTATTATACATACAAAAACAAATTTTTACGCATGTATAAATGGAAAAGTGTATGTTTTGTATTTGTATTTTTGTGCTAAATAAATATGTAGTTGTGTGCATTTTTTATACCAGCTGTGATTAATTTAGCCACTTAATTTATTAATTTATCAATTATTTATTTATTTATTTATTTTAATCACTTAAGTAGATTTACACATAAGCAAGTTGTTTTTGTAATTTTTAAAATAATGATGATACTAAGAGTGTTTTCTTAAAGAGTGAACAAATGTATATATTTGTTAAGCCAATTAAATACCAATAAAAAGAAATTATACTGAAAATCAAAAAGTCACGCATTTTTAATTAATTACAATTAAAGAAAAATTAAAATAAAGCATTTATATCGAATTTCAAGACGCAAAACCACGAATTGGAGGAGGAGCTCGGCCGACAAATCGCTTCAGCGGTTACAAAGCGCCAATTATATATATATGAATATATATATATATATAGTATATGTATTTATACCAAATCTTCAGTTCCTTATATTTGTGTTCTATACCATAATTGAACACATATTTATATAAATAATATTTTTTATATTGTCAATAATTTTTGTTTATATATAAAATAATATGAAATTCTATTACAAATCAATTAAAATGTGTCACACTTCATTCGATCACATGTTGAGCAAATAAGGCACTTGTCGCACGCTAATCACTGGAGTATGTAAAACTCAATTAATATCTTTTTTAATCACACAATAATCACTGATAAATACAGTGGCAACAAAGTGCTTGACAATTATCATTTTTGGCTTTTTTTATTGTATTATTTACGGGTGGGCTATGTAAATAATTGCTTGATAAAAATGTATATAGGTATATGTGTATAAGCAAAGAGTGTTTGCGACTGGAAAATTGACACGAAATAGGTTTTGATATATTTAACGCTTTTATTTTAGTACATATAAATGTTTTTAATAATTTATCAATTTGTCCTTACATTTAAATTAATATTTGGCACAACACTAGGATAGAAAAATTTATTTAATTTTTCTTTAAGAAATCGTATCTGGGCTGTTAAGTTTGCTTAAACTATTAGTAAGGTTAAATTTCCAATATACCACTTACTTGTGCTCACTCGGAAATTTAGATTGTTTTTTTTTTAATTTTTTTTATGTAAGCACTTGTATATTTTTTAAATAATAAATAAAAAAAATACTTGAAATTAATTGTAACATACGCAACGTTTACCTTTACATAATGCTTAAATATTGTATGTATGATAAGAATGCCAACTCCGTCCACTAATATTCCCCATTTTTTTATTATATCAACATAAATTTACTATTTCCAAAAAAAAAAATAAATAAAATATATATAATATATAACGGTGTTTCCTTTTGAGCCTGTGATTTTTTGAAATTTCACAAGTAAAAACTACGCATCAACAACGCATTGAAATAATTAGAATTCACTATAAAAGTTTGATCTAAAAATCATCTTGACTGATTAGGTCCATTTTCACCTCAATGGCTATGACAATAAGTAAAACTATAATTTTTCGGGCTCGGAAACCTAGGATTAATCGTTGAAAAGCCTCTCCATCCTCAACGTGGCGCGGTTTATGGTCAGCTGCGGTCATTAGATCTTACTTTTTCGAAAAGGAGGCTGGAGCAATAGTTACAGTTAATGGATTGCGCTACCGAGAGATGATTAATGATTTTGTATGGCCGGAATTAGATGGTATTGATCTGGACAACGTTTACTTTCAATTAGACCGCGCTTTGTGCCACACAAGCAACGAAACCATGGATCTTTTAAGGGAAAAGTTTCCGGACCGTGTTAACTCTCGAATGATTTAACACCTTTGCGATTTCTTTCTTTGGGTCTACGCCAATAGGCCTACGTTCATTCAAGACCTCAAAGATAGAGTTCTTGAAGGTTTTGATGGCATACAGCAGCCACTTTGCAATTTGGTGATGGGAAATTTCATAAAAAGGATACGGTCCCATAAGTGTAGCCGTGGCGGTTAATTGGCTGATATTGCTTTCCATTATTAATGGCATATATTATCCTTTACATTCAAATAAATATCCTTTCAATTATCTTAAAAGATTTAATTTTTCTTTGAATATCAAAATAATTGCTCTTGTTGAAAAACCCTGTACACATAATTGGTGCATTCAGCCGCTGGAGGGGCTTGGGCAGAGCTCCTCCTCAAATTTGAGGTATGCGTCTTGGTGTTTTCCAACAAATAGAGGGACTTATAGTTTTGGATTTTTATGTAGAGTATTTTTTTCATGTCATAGAAAATTAATTTTCTATAATTTTGGATGTTGATTGAAACAGGGCAGGTTAAAGTTCACTTTGGAGTTATGCTTTGGACTTTTGTTCTTTTATTTAATTTAAAGAAGAACAGAATTCATTAGTAAAACCAGCCGAAAAAAAATCGCGCTTCCCTATTTGCATTTGCTTCCATCTTTAATATTATAATGGTAGATTGTTAAATTTGAAGAAAGATAAAGAGTGTTATTGTTACAAAGCTACTTTTCGTTCTTCACAAAAGAATTTTGAAGGAAGCGAGAAATTTCTCCTTAAGATTGTCAAAATATTTACTTTCAATACTGAAAAAGTTGCAACTCAAAAATAATGGGAATTACTAAATCTGAATCATTGTAGTATAATTTGTTTTTTTTTTTTTAATTGACAATAAGCTTCAATTCTTTCGCAGAATGACAAAAAAAAAAAAACATTTCAAAAAAAATAGTAACAAAGCATTTTCAGAAAATACACTTTTCGTTGCATTAAATTTATCAAATTTAGCTAAAACACATGTGGTATGTATTTTTGGTTTTATTCTCTGCTAAGTAACATATCTAAGTCAACAACCTTTTAGTTAATAACGTGAAATACGTTACATGAGAACGTAAATGAAACAAAATATCGTATATTTTTACTTACGGTCTTTCTTTTGATTCCGCTGAACGTAAATACGTTCTCAGCTGAGCGTGTTATTGGTTGTTGTAGCCGATATAAGCCAATGGTCAAAATATGATTTTTAGTCAAAGTCAAAATGAAGAAATTTGAATCAATATAAATGAATACCAATATGCATGGTAATGAGTTAATTAAATTTTCTTTTAATTTTGAAATATAAGCCAAAAATATTTAATATTTTGTTTAGGTTTTTTTATTTATATGTTTTATTCCAATATTTAAAATTATAGTGTAACGGTGTTTATAAACAAACTCCTCCAGAACTTCCAGACCGATTTTCATGAAATTTTCTGTGCATATCGGCGGGGGTTATGAGGATCGGCTAACTTCTATTTTTACACTGGGAAGTAACCAATTCTCGTACTTATGATTCGAGTTAATATCTCTATACACATTAAGATATATTTTTTTCCTTTCCACAATCCGAAAAATGGCATCACACGTTGACTTAAGCTAGAACGTTATAGGAAAGTGGGTACATGCCCAAGCAGGATCCGTCCCTTGCATTTACGTGCATAAATATCAAGCAACTCCATAGCGTGCGCTTACGTGTTCTTGATAATTGTCCTTGCAATGAGTTATGCAACATATATAAATATTTTATCCAAGTGAAAAATGGGAGACCCTTATCTACATATGAATACACCTTTGTACAAGTATAATAATATTTTTATTTAAGTGAAGAAATAAAATATTTACGAAAGAAAATTTAACCTTATACTGTGAAATGTAAAAGAGACAGTTTTATACGAGAAAATTTGTATCTTTGATTCGATTCACTTGAAATTTTATAGATTGGTAGCTTATCGTTCAGATGAAAATGGTTTAATTATGATTGAGTTTGCTTAAAATTCCTTTCTGTTTGAGTAGTTGACCTAACACCGATCTCTTCAGTTGGTTCGGAACTTTTCTTACCTGAAATGACTTAGTTAATTTTAAAGTTGGGTTGTTTACTTTTCTAATGCGTTCCGACAAAACACGAATAAGAAAATAAAAGGGATAGTCTATATTTTATTATCACTCTGGAAAAAATGCACGGACAGGAAATTAAGGCGAAGAGAAGTTCGCTGTGTCTACTCGTACATATGTACAATATATAAATGTTATATGTATAAACTTACATGATGACCGCTTCAGTCGAGCTTATCCTGTCATTTACCGCTATACAAGTGTTTCGATGTAAAAAAAATTCCAAATATAATAGTACATAAAAAATTAAAAATAGTTGAAAATATTTTATGGTGATTGTTGTTTGAGTTCCACGTACTTTATAGTAAACTTAGTATTCGAAAAAAATCGGTAAAATTTAACAACTCTACACAAAGCACACAAAAGGGCATACCTAAATTCTGTCCTAAATATTATGGCATGCATTCACAAGGATATTAGGAATATAAAAGTTTTATTTAATTATTTTTGAAAAAGCTTTTTATCTTATGCCCATAAAGTTCAAATAAGCTTAAGTGTGCGTACTTAGCTATAAAACAGAATGCCTCGTGTTTTTGGCAAGTTATATATTAGTATTGCATGGGACAACGGCTTACTAGTAATATTTTTATACATCAAGGACAATTTCCTATGTCCTTAAAAATTGTTCCTTTTTTTTGCCCTCTCATTGAACAGCTCTTTGGAAATTTTCCCTAAAAGGAATGTATTTTCGAATAAAAATAAGCAGAAAAATTTCTTACTGAAAAAATCTCCATATCTCAAATAAAGGACCATCTTACCATTATCCTTCAGTAAGGGTGGAAAACGTTGTCTACGTGCCAGAATCTTCTGCTACTTCATTGGCGTGGGAACCGCTTACGTTATTATAACTGAATTAATAATAACGCGTCATTCGGTTCTTCTCTTTGCAGTTTGCTAACAGTTCGAAACAACTAGTGAAACAAGATCGCCCTCCACCTGATCCTTCCAACGGAGTGGATGCCTTCCTCTTCCTGTATTCCCAAAGGCGGGTACATCATCAAATACTTTCAAAGCTGAGCGCTTTCATTCATTCGGACGACATGTCCTAGCCAGTGTGTAGAGTATCATAAATCTTTCGAAAACTTTTCTCTAGAGGACTTCCAAGGATGTCGACATCGTCCAGGCTTCTGCACCATATAGCAGGACGGGTATGATGAGCGGCTTGTTGAGTTTGGTCTTCGTTCGTTGAGAGAAGATTTTACTTTTCCATTGTCTACTCAGTTCAATGTAGCACCTGTTGGAAAGAGTAATTCTGCTTTGGATTTCCAGGCTAACATTGTTGTTGGTGTAAATACTGGTTCTAAGATAGACGAGGTTTTCTACGACTTCAAAGTTATGCCTGTCAACACTGACGTGGGAGCCAAGTCAAGAATGCGATGACTGTTTGTTTGATGACAGGAGATATTTCGTGATGTCTCCGTTCATAACCAGACCCTTTTGTCTCGCTTCTTTATTATGTCTAGAGAAAGCAGAACTCACGGCGCGGTAGTTGAGGCCAATAATGTCAATATCATCTGTACGGTCATCATCATCAGTTGTACACTATTATAGAAGATTGTACCTTCTCTATTCAGCTCTACAGCTCGTATTATCCAGCAATAAGTTAAAAAAGTCACACAATAAAGAGTCACCCTGTCTGAAACATCTTTTGGTATCGAACGACTCGGATAGGTCCTTCCCAATTTGACAGCGCTTCTGGTGTTCTACAGCCATATAAGTTTTCCGGAGATACCAAATTCAGACACAGCGGCATAGAGGCAGCTTCTTACTGTTCTGTCGAAGGCAACTTTAAAATCGATGAAAAGGTGATGTGTTTCGATTATTTTCTCCCGAGTATTTTCCAAGGTTTGTCGCATGGTTCAGGATCCATGGTTAGGTCTAAAGCGACACTTATAAGATACAATCAGCTTGTAGGCGGTTAGTCGCCGCGTCTTTTCATAGAATTTTCGAAGGTTTACTCTTGTCGGCCAGCTTCTCACTCTATTCATACTCACGCATTTCTTCTTTCGTCTGCAATCGCGTCTTGTTTCTCTCTTTGCAAACGTACTTTGTGGAAATTTTGCAGTCCCACTAGATTTTTATATCGTACTTTGACGGCTTAGGCGGGATACACTGCTAGTCATAGTTCGTTTATGGTAAGAAAAAATCGCTTGTCTATTTTTGTTGCTGCGGATGAGGTATAACATATTATTATTATTATTATTATTGGTAATTAGTAACCGTTGAAGAGATTTTCGGCTGAATTCCTCCTCTAATTTGTTGTTTTGTCCAACAAATGGAGGGACCTACAGTTTATACTAAGTCCCTCTAAACCTCTGATGGTGTTTTAAGAGTAGCTTTTTTTCATGACAGAAATATACACGGAGGAGTTGAAGTTCCCTGCAGGGGACCGCCCACAATTAACTGGACTCGAAATGCTAACCACTCGGCTATCGCGGCCGCCGTATGAAGTATGAAAATTGTGGTTCAACGTAATCCATGATACAGAATTATTCAACATCGTACGCACAGAACGACTGTTTTTGTTGCTGATTAGTGGTGCTCTCTTAAAGAGCTGAAGTGCAAGTCGAGTAGAAAACTGATTGGCTCTATGTCGTGATTGCGGGTTCTCGATGTTTGGTGCGTGTATTGGCGGCGACAAAGTACGCACTTCTAGAACTACTATTTCGAAGATACTTTCATTTCCCACCCCGGTGTTAAAATCGCCAAGTTTGATTTTGACATTGCGACGCGGGCAGCTCACTTACATACATTCATGGCTCATAAAAATTATCTTTCCTTCTCTTTCGTCGGAATGCGATTTGTTAAAAAATCTGTCTTTAATGCGGATTTTGACGTTGGTACTCTAAGACGGAGCCACTCTCTTACCTCAAATGCAAATTTGCGATCCTCTATTCCCTCCTAGTTCTGCATATTACCACACCCACGCCTTTTCAATGAGGAGAACAGATATTCTTAGTGCATGTCCTTACGTGGTCGTCTTTAAAATTGGAAGCTCTCAACCGAAGCGGCTTTTCATTGAAACTGGATGCAATTTGTGCCCTTACTAAGCCATGTAAATTATAAAAATGAAATTTAATCGCTATAACTGGGTCTTTGAAACTGAAATTAAATAATCTAACAGAATAATGACCTGAAAAGCATTTAAACGAGTTCTGTTTAGTGGTTTCTGAGATATACTTACGATCATCCTCAACACTTATCATTGTATTTGCACATTGTAATTGAATTATCAAGTGCACTTTGTCCAATTTGCAATTACGTTCGTACTCGTTGTCCAAGGAATTGGGAAGTCAATTTTTTTTTATTTTACGCCGTTATATACAACCATTATTCTGTGAGGACATACTACAGTCTAGTATAAAAAAATACATATCTTTGAGAATCGCCTGAATAGGACTCATCCCACAACGAAGGGTTAAATGTATACATAATTAATCACATTCTAATCGAGTTACATTTTAGTATAATTAAACTTTTTAATTTTTACTGGTAGAATCCAGTGATTTGTAGATTTTTCATCTGACCACTTTCAGTGTTGTGAATAAAATTCAGAATTTTGCACTAAAAGTAAACGAAATCAGTTAATGCCTATTCGCATTCATATTAAGATACCAAAGGTTTAGGATCAATCAAAAAAAGAAAATTATTAGTAATAAAAAAATTCAACTTATATCACCTTCAAATAATCACTTCTTAACACTAAGCCTTTATGACATATTTGTACATGGCACATTTGCACTTACACATAACACACACACACACACACGCTCTTCGGAATACTTGATTTTGATGAATTAATGTGAGGGTTACTGTTGTCAGCAGCAACGATTAATCAAATCGTTTGCTTAATCATTGAGTGTTTACAATTGCTTAAGTTAGCTTTCAATACGAATCATTTGAATATATGTACTCACCTCTATTCATACAAAATTCAGGACAGACAATTTTATGACAAAACTTTTTAAAGTTTTTGATAAGCTCGAAAAAAATGCATATTGAGGAGAAAAGGAAAATCTATGGTTTAATGTTTTTATAAGAAAAATGAATATGCCTAAAGGTCTAAATGCTGGAACAAGTTTAGTATAGGAAACTTAATATAGATATATTCCCATAAGTTTAGACGAGTATATATATCTCTTAAGTGAATGCTTTGCAGCACTAGCATACAGATATACAACTGAGTACCTTGCAGCATTATTCTGTATAAATGTTTTGCTATACAAGTTCACTTGAACTGAATTCAATGCATAATTTCTAAATTCGAACACAAGCGTTCCTAATATTTATAATAAAATATGTATACATATACATGTGTGTAAACAAATATCTCTCAGTGCAGCAGCACACCTTGAGTGAAGCAAATGAAAATGTAAGCTTAATAAAACAAGGATAAGACGACAAAGGTTAACATTTTTTTTCGCAGACTCTACGAAACTATAGGTATGTAGCCATATGTGAATAAAACTTTTTTTTAAGTATTAGATGAGTGTGTATGTGTGTGTGTGTTTTAGCACACGCTATGCTGCCAAGTAGCTTTGCAGATCACTTGTGAATTTCTATGAAGTTGAAAAAAATCAACACATACATACATCTACTACTCGTATGCGGGTATGACTGCGTAACTACATACCCATGTACGTATGTACATAGGTACATATGTAGTTATCTAAAGTGAAAACTTGGTTGACTTTAAATAAAATTGTATGAAGTACGCAGAAAATTGCATTTTCACCCAGTGCATCTAAGCGGTAGCAAAAACACTGCAAGCAAGTGAAGAAGTTCAACTCTCAGCAAAGTAGCTGATAGATGTGCGGTTAGAAGTAACTAGTGTCGTTCTAGTACAAGAATTAACTAAACCAAAAGCAAAAAAAATCCATATATTAAATTAAATAACTAAAAAAAAAAAAAATAAAATTAGATAAAAAAATAAAATAATATAAAATGAAATAAAATAAAAAAAATAAAAAAATAAAATGTATATAAAAATAAAATAAAATAAAATAAAATAAAATAAAATAAAATAAAATAAAATAAAATAAAATAAAATAAAATAATATAAAATAAAATAAAATAAAATAAAATAAAATAAAATAAAATAAAATAAAATAAAATAAAATAAAATAAAATAAAATAAAATAAAATAAAATAAAATAAAATAAAATAAAATAAAATAAAATAAAATAAAATAAAATAAAATAAAATAAAATAAAATAAAATAAAATAAAATAAAATAAAATAAAATTAAATAAAATAAAATAAAATAAAATAAAATAAAATAAAATAAAATAAACTAAAATAAAATAAAATAAAATAAAATAAAATAAAATAAAATAAAATAAAATAAAATAAAATAAAATAAAATAAAATAAAATAAAATAAAATAAAATAAAATAAAATAAAATAAAATAAAATAAAATGAAATAAAATAAAATAAAATAAAATAAAATAAAATAAAATAAAATAAAATAAAATAAAATAAAATAAAATAAAATAAAATAAAATAAAATAAAATAAAATAAAATAAAATAAAATAAAATAAAATAAAATAAAATAAAATAAAATAAAATAAAATAAAATAAAATAAAATAAAATAAAATAAAATAAAATGAAATAAAATAAAAAAAATTAAATTAAATTAAATTAAATAAACTTAAATGCAATAAAATAAAATAAAATTAGATAAATTAAAATAAAATAGATAAAATTAAAATAAAAGACGATATAAAATAAAGTGAATTAAAAAAATTAATAAATTGAATAAAATAAAAAAATAAAATAAAATAAAACAAGATGAAATTAAATATAAAATAAAATGAAAGAAAAAAAATAAATAAAATAAACTAAATTTAACTAAAAAAAAATTAAACAAAATAAATAAATTATAATTAAACAAAATTATGTATGATTATATATTGTATATTATGCACAAGGTTTAAGTTAAAAAAAGGCACACAATAGTAATAGTTTTCCCATGCACAGTACATATATTGAAACAATGGAATATTAGCCACCAATTGGCGAGTATCCGCACGAATAATGCTAGATATCTCAAATACCTTATAAAATTCTAAAATGGAAGCAAGTTTAGTAAATGGTTATTATTGGGACTAGTACGTTTTCAGTCAGTTTTCTTCCTGGGATTATATGGTATATACGTACATACATATGAATTGCAGTGCACACAACAAGCGAATTCATGTCACACGTATCAATATGAGATAGTTTGCATGATATATGTACATACATACATGTGGCGAAAGAAGCTACATTTCATTGATATTAAAATACTCACGTTATGGTGTGACTATTGTGGGCTGTAAAATCATATTTGTAGTATTGTTTAGAATTATATAAATTTTATATTGCAATAAATGCATCTTTAGAAAGTTAAAAAGTTATAAGCGGTTAGGATGAAAATGCGTTTGAAACTCAGCAACGAGTTTTTTAACACTTAATTCCTTCCATGAAGGGATTAAATTGCTGTACAGTACCCCAATGACCTAGCCTAATGCACACAGTTCTTATGTTATATACTTGCATGTACTTTGTGTATCCATACATAAATATCTACATGTGTTTAGTATGAAACAATATGCGTATAAGTTAGCAGTATATGTATAGTATCCTTGGTACACGCATCCTTATTATTTTACTATACATGAATGTAATTTAAAAATAAGTGAAATTGAAATACGTGCTCAACTTATGTTCAACTAGAGAAATGCATGCTATCACAAACGTACTTACATACATTCCCACATATCCTATACTCTGAATGTATGAATATGCGCAAAATGCCAAAATTATTTAACAACTTTGCTGCTACTTTTGCGCTTTTGAGCTTTCCAAAGTTTATTTATATCTATATTTTTTGACAAAATACCAAGTCCATTTGATGCCAGAGAAAAATATACAAGAAATAGAGAAACTAAAGGACCAAGTACAATTATTGCACGTATTTGACTTTTTATTGAAGGTAATAAAAATTGAATGGTGAAGAAATTTTATACTGATACTAGCAGAAGGAAATATGTACGAGTTTAATACTACGCAAAGTGAAAATATTAACTTCAAAAACTATTTAATAGGCTTCAAAATCTAGTTTTAAACAAATTTATAGACCTTGAATGAAGCTATAGAGTTTTGAAATTTGCTCGAGTTTTCCAAATTTGAATAAATTTAATTTTTTATTAAAGACGACAAGTGTTCTTGTGGTTAGTAGAGAGTTAGAAATTTCACTTTGGGTTGGTAATCAAATTTAGTGTTAACAAAATCACAATTTTTCTTGGAATTTTATCCATGCAGCTCTTATTATTTTCCCCAGCAACAAATTGAAGAAATCACACGACAATCACGACAATTGTGTGCTTCAGTCGCTCGATAGTACCTTATATGTGATATTCAAGAGGCTAACTTCATGTTAATTGGCATAGACCGGTAGAGCACACTTAAATTCCGATTGCCGGTACGCTTTCCCATATTCTGTAAAGAATCTGAAACATGAACGTCTTTTCCATCGTCATCGGTTTGGATATCCGGGTATTCCATTTTCACTACCATTTATCAGGCTGAAAAAGTGTTCCCTCCATAAATTCAATATACTCTGGAAATCAATCACTTGATTACCTCTTGGGTCCTACAAGAGTTTGCTTCGGTCTCGAAACCTTCCGTAAGTCGCCGTATGTTTGCAAACAAAAAAAGATTCCCCATCGTACCAGCTCTTCTTCTGGCACTGCCGAAAACAAATTGTTTCCGTAGCGGCTGTACGTAGATAGTTTGAGATGCCGCTGCACAGTTCCCTTACACGTATATCAAGTTGCTGATGAGCGCTCTCAGAAAGCACATGTACAAGCCGAGTAAAAAATCTTTTGATTGTTTATTGTGATTGCAGCTTTTCGACGTAGAATCTTCCTTGCGTTTGTTGACGGACGTTCCTTGATACACAAAAGCGCGTGCGTGCCTTCGCTGCGACAAGATAGTGATCCGAATCGATATTAGGACCTTGGAACGTATGCAAATCTGGAACACTGATACTTGCTTTCCGGCGCCGGCGAAGTCTATCAGCCTCAACCCATTTAGGAGTTTTTCATCGTGGAGGCTGCATTTTCCGACAATTGTGCGAAGATACCTTCTTTGCCCATCATGGCTTTGAAGTCACAAAGCGCAATTTTTACATCGTGGCGTGGGCAGCGCTCATTAGTATGCTCGAGGTGCTCATAAAAGGCATCCTTGATGACATTGTTCTTCTCTTCTGTCGGAGCATAGGCACGAGTCAGCGTTGTGTTGAAAAATTTTATTTTGATGCGGATTGTGGAGAGACGTTCATCCACCGGATTGAATGCCAGTACTTGGCGACGGAGTGTCTCTCTTTCCACAAATTCGACACCAAATTTATGCTATTTTATATGGCCGCTGTAGTATATTTCACAAGGACCCATCCTTTTCCGTCCTTGTCACATCGTATTTTTTGGTGATGTAATCTTTTAGTTTAGCGAGGACATAAACCTGCTGGCAGCGGCACCTTCCCAATTAAAAGACCGGACATTTTAGGTGCATGCCCTCAAATCGTCATCCTTGAAACGTTTGCGGAGGTCCACATAAAAAGAGGGTCTCTCATCCAAGATCTTGTTGTTTTTTTTCATAGGAGTTTCCTTTTCATGTGGTGGGTTTCATACTCTATGCACAACCTTTAGCCCCAATTCTATTATTGTTTATTTATTTTTCAGTTAATATACATATGTGTATGTGCACTCTTTAATTCCAGTGTAATATATTTAAGTTCACAAATTCACATAATAATTTTACTTTAATAAAGTTAGAAATTCTTTTTTCCGATTATCTGAAATATAAAATAATAATTTACATAGTTTTTTTTTTTTTAATTCTCAAATTTATAATAAATGCATTAGGTTAGAAGGTATCCCTTTTCTTTATTATTTAAAATTATAAAACTTTTTGCACTTACCCTTATCAACGTGTGACATTATAACATACAAATCGAAAAGGCAGCACCAACAACAGACGTCAATGTCAACACATGGCAACTTTTAGCCATTCTATGTAACCAAACGCAGCTTTTTTTATACAGTAGGTATGTGTATACGTGTATGTAAGCGTTCATATCATTTTATCACATTAGCTAACACTTATAACCTTCACATTAACTAGCATCTTCTCTTTCCAATTGTTCCTATATATGTACATATGTGTATGTATATATAGTGAGCTGGGCTTGATGCTTAGTTCCTGCCGCTTACGCTGTCAGCTAACGTGTGACCGCAGTGATAGATTAAGTTGCATGCCTCATACCCTTGATCATCAATCAGCTTAGGAGGACATTATGTTGGCGTTGCCACCACTTTGCTGTTGAGACAAACACAATAAATCTTTCATTGTCTGTTGCAGGCAATCGCCAGACATACGGAGATCGATTGACATAAATATGTGGGTGCATGTGTGACTGATGGAAAAAAAGGTAAAAGTGAGAAAAGTAATGAAAAACAGAATAACAAAACACTAAGAAAAGTGTAAGCATAAGTGTCTTAAAAACTACATAATGATATTAAATTAAAAAACTATACAAATTAAATTGAAATAACATAAAAAAAAACAATATAATAAAATTAAATGAAAAATAAATAAATAAAATTAAAAAGTTATAATAGATAAAAGAAAATTCAATAAAACAAAAACATAATAAAATTATACAATATAAATTTAATAAAATTATAAAAAAAAATAGGGACAATCGATTTTCACAGGCTTTTCTACAGGCCAACTCTTCTCCAGCCAAATCATGCACCATAAATAGGAACAGATGACAATTATTTGGTGCGAGATCTGGACAATGAGTTGGATATATAAGAAACTGTCAATCTGTACTATCGGAGCTTCTAGTGAGCCAATATTTACATATGTTTGTGTTCCTAATCAAACACAATTCATCTCCTGTTGGCCAAAGCTGAGAACTGCTGGGTGTTGGCTTCCTACAGATGGTCCAATTGCTGACAGTACACGTCCGAATTGAGAGTTTGGCCTCATTGAAGAAGCTCACAGCGGATGATTTGTTTCCGTCATGGCCATCAATGCTATTTTGGAAACCGTTTTTGCCGACTCACTGTCATTGGAACATGTCCGCTTTCATTTGACGATGCTGTAAATATTCTATTTTTCATCACCTGTCAATATTCCTCTCAAATTTGTCGCGATTAGCAGATGTTTCCATCGTTCCAATGGGTTTTTTTCTCCTAAACTCATGTGGCAAATATACATCGAGCTTTTTGCTGTCCCTGGTATTCAGGAAGCTATTGAGGACACCCAGCAGCCACTTTGCAATTAGGTGATGGCAAATTTCATAAAAAGGATACGGTCCTGTAATTATTAGTGGCATGTCTTCCTCTTTACATTGAAATAATCTTCCGACTAATTATTAAAAAAAAATTTTCTATCTACATTAACAACATCTTTTATATCTTATATACACCTAGCGTTCGTGTTCTTTATCGCGGCAACCTCAAAAATTTAAACAATATTTTCCGATATAATTTGACTATGGCCATACTGGCGAATAATGTGCTAATTGAGAGCTCTTCAACAATTAAACCTCTGGTTGTAGAAGATAGGTTAATAAGAAAGTTCACTAAAATAATTAATTATTAGGTTTGATATCTACCATGCAGATAAATATTTTGATCCTACTTTGAATAAATTAAATAAAAATTTTAATAAAATAAAATAAATTCAATAAAAAATCATAGCAACCAGTACTAAACGCCTTTTCTATATTAGTTAAACAAATTTATCAGAAAAACCAAACTAAAGTCTATAATTGCTACATAAAAGGTTAACAAAATGGGCTTGCCGGTGGCGCAAAGCCAACTAGCGCGTTTACACCAAAAACAAGATGCTAAAATATATTACATGAAAATGGGTTAGATGCCAATTGCCAAGTAGGTCATGACATTTACGGTGGTGAACATAAGTCAAGCGGCATACAAACATATGCACATAAACACTACTACTTCTTTACTTTTGTTGACACTTTATGACTGAAAGTTAAAAACAAAAGCTTAACAATCGTTCTACTAAAGACAATTCCATTGACTTTTTGGCACAAAGTTGAAATCTGAGCGCCAAAATATTTACGCCCAGTCTTTTAATCGCAAATATATATGTAAATAAAGCGGAGTGAGGTATATGTATGTGCGTATAGGTGACTCTGGTATTGTATTTCTAAATTTGGTAATATGTATTGTAATATTATATTTAGTAGGCAACACCATAAATAGATTAGCAGTTGATATGAAGTGACAACATTTTCTTGTTTATACAGGAAATTGATCTTGAGATTTAGGCTGGAGTGAAGTAGGTTGTATGACTTAAATAAAAACTCAATCACTTAAATAAAACCGTACAAATTTCTTGAGTCAAGCATTAGTACTTCATTTATTCAAGTGGTTTTTGGTGGAAATTTGAGATTACAGGAAGTGAGATGATGACCAAAATTTTCTCTTTTTGTTTAAGACAAATACGTTTTTTTCCAGATGCCCGGCGATTTTGATAATACTCTTTTACTACGAGTACTCAAAAATAATTTCAATCGCTTTCGAAAGAAATTAATTATGTTACATATACGCACTGCCTTACCAAAGTGGCTCGATTGAAAAACTTTAAAAATGTATAACTTTTACTTAAGGTGAATATACATTATTTTTATACACAATAAATACAAGTAGATTGCCTATCGCTTTCCTGTTGAAATATATATATTTTTATTTACAAACCAAATTAGATTTAAATTTTTTACCTAATTAAAACTTTAATTGGGTTTAAACTTGAAAAAAATTATTCATTCTATTTCATAAAATATTGACGCCATTTATTCATATATGTATTAAAAAATTAAGTTTTTGCACTTTTATAAGTATCGCCAAAGAGCGTATTCTCTGAAGAAACTTTATTATATTCTGCCCACGAGACATTGGTAAAGAAAAAAAGCCGTTCTCATCACAGGTATAATCACTTTAAAATATTTAATCAATATAGATTTAATTGATTTAAAGCTGCCTTTTAATTTTGTTCACACCATTAAGCACAGATTTTTTTAAATAAGAATTTATTTTTGAACAATTGCATTAAACTGCCGCACGCATACTAATGTGTCGAGTAACGCATTTTTTTCACAATGTATTGTGTTGATGGCTCGAAAAATTTATAGCGAACCATTTAGAGGTTATATGGCTTTTATTGCATTTATAAATTGTTGGACAAAAAGTTTAAACAGTTTTGATAGGTTTCTATTAAATTTTCATGACAGCTTGAGGAGGCAAAAGGCTTTGTTGATCCATGGACATTTGGTAATGTTGTAGATGAAAAAAGATTAATACCAAACTTCCCACTTTTGGATGCTTGCATGTGTCGATGTACACGTATATCTGTACATACGTGTGTGTAAATTTAAATTTCACTCGTAGATTTTTTTATGGATTTTTGGTCCTAAGGCCGAACAAATCGGTTGTATTGAGGTTAATTGTTATATTGGTCCAGTTTTGATGGTTTGGAATAAAAATATATCCAATTCCAAATTTGGTAAAAATAAAACCAAATAAAGCAAAATGAAATCAAATAAAATTAAATTAAATTTAATTAAATCAAATTAAATTATATTAAATTCAATTAAAAGAAATTAAATTCAATTTAATGAAATAAAATAAAAATTAAATTAAATAATTAAAAAACTAAAACAAAATAAAATAAAATATAAAAGGAAAAATATAAAATAAAACAAATTAAATTAAAAAAATAGTTTAAAAGTAAATTAGAACAATAAATAAAAAATAAGCAAAAATGGAGAAAAATAGAAAATATAAAATAAAATAAATTGATATAGAATAATACAATTAAAATATAATACAATAAATATACCGAAATAAAGTCAAATAAAATAAAGTAGAATGAAGTCACATAAAATTAAATAAAATCACATAAAATCAAAATAAAAATTTAGTTTAGTGAATTAAAATAGATAAATACAAGAAAATAATATCATATGAATTGAATATAACATATGAAAATAAAATTAAAAAAAAGAAATCAAATAAAATGAAAAAAAAAAAAAAATTAAATTAAAATAAAATTAATAAAAAAAAATTAAGAAATATTGTGAAGTTAATTGAAATAAGGTTAGATAAATATAATTGTTTATTATATGTAAATACATATACCTATATGTGGATATAAATTAAATTTAAAATTAAATTCAATAAAATAGTTTAAAATTAAATAATTTTACAAAATAAGAAATTGTATGAAAAACAATAATATAAAAATATGACTAAGCTATAGATAAATGAGAGATAATAACTGAATATTATAGTTAAACCTTTTCTCAATAACAATCAGCGCTATGCCAACTTTGTACATACCTATACTTATGCATAAACCAATATCAACGGAGGCAATGAAACGTTTCTACCATATTTTTTTGTTATAATACCTTAAATATAACATTACTTGTTTGACCATTAAAGGCTTAAGTTGCCATTAATTTTTTTAGAAAATATCTTAAAATAACTACTTATCAAATACAAAATTTAGTTGTATATAAATTTAAGCTTCATATAACAGTGCTTTTCCTTTTAACTTACTTTTCTGCCTTGCAAGTAATGAAAAATAGTTGCAAGAAGAAAAGGATACGCCTGTAAATTATCTTTTATGCTTTTTGAAACCGATATGGTGTGCTTCGTCACCAGCAAAGTAATAAAACATAAGACAAGAATAAATTTCCATACTCATTCAAACGTACTTATAAGCTATTGCTACGTTGTCGACTCACTTGTACTATTTATACTTCGTAAGAACAATAAAGGCGACAATCAGTGATAAACTGAAAAAAATGAAAAAAAGAATGGTAAAACATACATACATAAAGAATGACTAACAAATCTCAAATTACTCCCACTCTTTAATGTTTCTAATAAATTATGCGGATTTTGCCGGAGAGCCCCATTTTATATTATACTCACAAGCAAGCAAAAACTAAATCATATATCTTGTATATACTCTTAAACATACACAAAGTTGTATTCCATTTTTATTATATACATGCCTGTATGTCAACTCCTAAGCTAGTAAATGAAATTTGTAATTCATCAATATAACAGCGATAACAGTTATCAACTAGATATTTCTTTCTACTCCGATCTAACAAATAACGACTATCAATACTAGCTATTCTTCGCAATTCATGAAAGATAGCACAAGTAGGATGTGGTGAAAAGATTGTAAAAAAAAATTACCAGCGATTTTTCTTAAAAGAAGTTTGAAGTTGAGTTATAGTCGAAATAGCGTTGAACACATACATATGTATACAATATATCTTCAATGAAGAAGTTTAATGTTGCTGTATTTGTGGGCTGTCAACGACATCTGTCCACTATCTTCGTCATTCAATCAATATTAAATCACATTTGACATTCCCCTGCTGGTGATTATTTACTTCGGACTTGCCGCTTATCACGTCCTCTTACCTTTCTATATTGTAACCAGACCAAAATGGTGAATGAACAAAGTAATATCTATTCTGCTCAGTTATATAGGGTGTCCCAAAATTAACCCATGATTTGAGTGAAGTAGACACACAGCTTTTAGTTTTTGGAACCTGATTTTTCATTTAATCATAATTACATACAATCTTGCATTTATTTTTGATAATTTTATACTAATATTATATAAATATGTTTGTGTGGCACTTATGTATATCTTATGCTTGTATTAAGCCGAAGACTATTTGGGGAGTTTCTACTGAATTTCTGATATTGAATTTTGGAGTAGTGCAAGCTGTATGTCATCTAAATATGCATTTATATAAGTATGGATAAAGATTTGTCCGGAATCACTGACACAACTAACAGCTTAAATCATTGATCGTAGAAACCTGAATCTTCTAAGACCTGTCCTATGTATGACGAAAGCATCTGAAAAGAAGGCAGTTTCCAGGAAATGAACATTGGACGATCACTTCGAAATAATGTGAGATTTAGTCTGATTTACATGCTACTTAAAACATTGACTGCTAATCAAGAGCTTAATATTATATATAGATAGCTTTTCTCTCCTTGAATGGGATCAGAATCCAATCTATTTAGAAAAATCGTATACCTAATTAATTTTTCTTTGAAATCTGAAATATAATTAGATTGCTATTTTCCAAGATCAATACCTGGAAGTGAACCTGAGAATCTATTCATAAACATTGTTTTATTGGTTTGATTTGCTTGATGTTTGAAAAATAAATGGCTCCTTGCCGGAGCTAATGTATGGAAACATTTTTTTCCGGAAAGTGTATCTGCGGACCAAGTCGAAAGCAAATCATATCGAATACATTTTATTGTTATAAAAAGAGAGATACTATGGAGTTTGAAATATAGCTGGCAAAGCTTGATTTTTTATAGCAGATTGAGGAGTTCTTTATAAGATCCTTTGAATTTTATTGCGTCGATTAAAGAAATTAAAAATGAAAAGAGAAATTTGGGTCATCATATATAAGTAACATTGTTTTCTGGTCTAAAACACCCATATTTTGTTCAGACCGAATATTCAAATATTAATTGTTTCGACTAAATAGAATATATGTTAACGCCGAAAGCCCAAAAATGGGACTTAAAGTTCTAAAAAAAAACAAATTTTTGGCTGAAGTATTTTTTACTAGTATAAATCAAACGAAACCAAGTATAATTTCCTACTGTATCGCTGGCATGATAATACGAAATAGGATAAACTACATATATTTATATAGAGTTCCAGCCCTATTTCTCGTGTCTGTTCTAGGAGAAGCCTACAGTTATTTTCAAGTCATTATCAGTTATTTTTAAGCCATTATCGAACGGATGATAAGTAACCCATTCTTCTACCATGAGTTCCTATTAGACAGTGTCCGGTTATTACGCCGGTTGTTATGCTCATTGACGTTCTGCTTAATAGAAGTAGATACTTAGCTGTTGCTCTACTGGCGGAGACTCATAGGTACTTTTCCGAGAAAATTGGTATATGAGTTTACCGTGATTGAGACTGCACAACTTCTAGCTAGTTCGAAACTAGTAACAATATACAAAGCAACTATCTCTCTGTGTCGTTATTTGAAAAAATTAGTATGTATGTATGTGGAAGTGGTCAACCACAAAAAGTTTATTCGCGGCTAGCGGAGAAGGCCAAATTCAAAAGCAAACAAAACTCAATAATTCGATTGCTACGTCATTGAGTCTGAGTGTGGCAGTGGTTGTGGTTTTGCGTTTTGGTAATGCAAGCTGAACGCACCCCAAACTCAAGCATGGTTACATCTATATACATAAAAATATTATATATATTTATGTATATGTATGTATGTGTGTATATATGTACATTCAAAAAAGTATCATCCATATGTACCATACATATTGCGTCTTATGAACATACATATATGCATGGATATAATCTAAACCAAAAGCTTCCACAAATAAGTAAATAAAAATTAGGTCAGTGGGAAAATTCGATACTTCGACTTCGAAAATAGCTAAACAATAACGAGCTGATTACGTTTTATTAGGATGAAAGTTGTTGGCCAAAAAATATATGCACCCGTTTGCGATATACCATATCCCTAGCTCATTGGACACCAGACAACTGGCTGCTATAGCTAAAGGCATGCATACCATACATACTTACTTAAATTTGTATGCATTTGTCTATGAATGGAATGTAGTCTTGTTAGGTCACTAGGTTAAACGTTGGAATGTACATACATACATGCATATAAGCACGCATAATATTTATTAGCAGACAGCAACATAATACAATCAAGAGCCAAAAGCAATTGGTGGCTGGGGAACACTCAGTCATTTTACTGCGAAACAAACCTGGATGATAAGAACAAGCAAACATCCTTCATTTCTTTATTTCTTCTCTCCTTCATCCTTTTGTACGCGTCAGCAATGTTTGCCAAGTTGCAAATTTTACTATTAATCAAGGGTGAGCGCGTACGCGTACGAGTTTGTATTTTATTTTACTTTATTTTCGCTAGAAAAAAAGATGTTTTCACCAAGGAGTTTCCCTTTTTCGCATTAGTAAATCACTTAATCGCCTTGAGCTTGAGTAAGTTTCCCTCTTAAAGTTGGTAAAGTTTTTCGGTTGGGAAAAACTGCAATTCCTTTGATTCTCAATATTCAATAAAAAAAAGAAAAAAAAAAACATAAAAACTCTTTAAAATTTTTCTCAGAACTCCCGCTGTGCTGCTCATAATTTCCTCAATATGTATTTGTAAACAAGTTTCACTGGGACTGAGTAAAATTTTCTCGGTGTAATAACTGTCACTTTCACTTTAGATTGGCCAACAATCAGTTGGCTTGCCACAGGCGGCAGTCCATCAAGGAGTTTAACACTGTGCGACAAACCGCAGCGCATTCTAGGGAAATTGTTATTTTCCTCTACTCCTTCTACTTTTCGCTCATAGGAAATTGATGATGAGCTGATGGTTATTTCACCGTTGGTAAGTTCGTTGGGAGTTAATGTGAATAAAGTAAGAAGTAACTAAGTACTGAGCTCAGGGAGTTGTATGTAGTTAGCATAATTAATTTAATTTGATGAAGATGACCACTGAGCATACTCACGGAGTTTTGGATTTGTAGATGTTATGAATATGTACGTGTATGTCGTGTGAAAGCATAATTAATAAACTTATATCATATTAATGCCTTATCAATAATGATAATAAATATATTGTCAAAAACTTCGTTTATTCATTTATGAAAAGATATACCTTCTGCTCAAATATAAACGAGAATTTGTCCATAACTCGACAAGGACAAGACATATGGCCATACTTTTTTGCTTAGGTTGGCAGGACTGTTATATGTTTACATGTCAAATTTGAGCGCGATCTGTAACATAGTTTTTTTTTTACGGCACTATAAACAAGTCAACCTCGAGTGTGTTTTTCGAATTTTACTATGGAAATTTAACGTTGAGCAAAGATGTTTGTTTGAAATTTTGTTATTCCAATGGACGGACGCAATGAAAATGTTGCAGAAGGCATATGGGGAGTCTTGCTTATCACTTGCACGTATTTTTGATTGGTATAAGTCGTTCAAGGACGGCCGTACATCGCTGGAGAATTTGCCCCATGATCGTCGTCCAGCAACGTCAATAAGCGAAGAAAACGTCGAAAAAGTAAAGAAAATGTGTTGGAAAATCGTCGTGTGACTGAAAGAGAGATAGCTACTGAGCTCAACATATCAAATCTATCCGCTCATAGCATTATTCACGATGTTTTGGGCATGAGACGTGTGTCTGCTTGACTTGTTCCAAAATTATTGCTTATACGTCTCGTCTTGTACGCGATTATTTGACCAAAAACAACGTAAATATTGTTCCGCAAGCACCGTATTCACCCGACATAGCACCGTGTGACTTTTTTCTTTTGCCTAAATTCTAACCCTAAGTCATAAAAGAGAATTCGAAGAAGGAACTGAAAGCCATACCTAAAGCGGCCTACCAGAAGTGTTATGAAGATTGGAAAAAAAGGTGGCATATGTGTATCGCCTCTAATGGTGACTATTTTGAAGGGGATAAAATAAATATTGAAGAATGATTAACCGTTTTTGTATTATTGAGCCAGTCTCGTTTATATTTGAGCAGAAGGTATGTATATATCAATATGTTTATGTGAAGACAAAGCAACGAATGCATCCGTTATTTAAAGGAATTTTATATAATATTTCTAACATTTCAAATATAAGAGCCCGATTTGGCACAACAATTAGAAAATTTAGCCTCCATGGCGAAGCATACCCAAACATCCTGAAACTCATCATCAAGTTCATGCTGATTCGTTCATTGTCGAAAGATATGTTTAAAGTCGAAATGCGTGAGTATGATGTGCTTGAGAAATTGGCCGACATTACCTTTGCCTTACTCGAAATTTCTAAGAAGATAAGAATCAACTAACCGAAGGTTTCAAGACCGGAGCATATTCATGTAGGTATCAATGCGAAAATCTGGGGACAAATGTCTAGATAATACTTGATGTAAGAAGGTGCAACACCAGGAGATGACGAACCCGAAACCCCAATCGAAGATGATAGAAAAAATGTTCCATTATCCGACTATGAAGAAGTTCAACAGCTATTGCTCGCTTAAAGAACAATTTAGCGGCTGGAGCCGAAGGTTTACCGGCTGAGCTATTTAAACATGGCGGTGAAGAGCTGACAAAGTTCATGCATGAGCTTATTTGCAGAATATGATTAGATGAAAGCTTGTCTGACGATTGTAGTTTAAATGTGCTCAGCCCAATCCATAAAAAGGACACCACGGTATGCATATAAGGTTCCACGGAGTCTATTATGGGAAGGACGGATGTAGTCATCGTCAACAAGCTGATTGGATCTTATCAGTATGGCTTTAGACCTGGTAAGCCCAACGAGGACCAGACGCAATATCTCCTGTCATCAAAAAAAAAAAAAAAAACAGTCGGCACGCTTTCAGCTTGGATCCGTGACAGTTGACAGTCTTAGCTTTAAGGTCGTTAATAATTTCATCTATCTAGGGTCTAGCATTGAAGTTCCAAAACATGGGAGAGAACACTGCTCAGAAGTATTGCTCTGTTCACATGTCTGGGCTTCTGAGATCACCTAATAATAAAGCCCACTCCCTGTCTACAAGTAATCGTTTTCCATTACATATTTATTTAAAAAAAAATATTTTAAATAATTAATTTATTATAAAATATTTGCATATTACGAAATTTTTTAACATATCATACGATCGAATAAATATTTAGTAACAGTTAATAATTCATTTATTTATTATTTAGTAAAAAACATTCTGTCAACCCACAGCCTAAACCACTGGTCGTAGGTACCTTAAAATTTAAGGCTGTGTTCTGCGTATGACAGGTATTTTAAGGAAAGTGGCCCTTGAACCGAAATATTCGAAAAATTGGTTGAATTGTTTGATTTATATTAAATTTGGTACGTGGGCAACTCTTTGCCTAAATTGACAAGGGGAATACTTTTTCTTCCGGGAAGTGTGATTTGCTTGATATGTAGAATGTATTTTATGTAAAATAGTTTATAAGAAGTAATAAAATTAATACTGTAATAAGTTTAATAGATGTTTTTAGAGCCCTCTTAAAATTCCAAGCAAACGAAGTTGTTGGTAAGCTCTAGTATTAAATAATTGATTCATTGGAGGAAAACTTGGAAGTTTCGCTATCCCTGCAAATACGGCTATAGCGTAGCATTAATACTAACCCCTTGCCCATATTGGCTGAGCTAAGTGATTTATGGACGCTCCCTAGAGTATGTTGTGATCTTAAAATGCTTTATAGGTATATAAAAAGATTTGTTCACTTTTATCTATAACTTTATTTTTGAAAACCCCTTTATCGATTTTAATAAAATGAGTATTAACAAAATTTCAAATTTTTTAATATTTTTGGAAATATTGAAGCCTAACCAGTTACTGAAATAAAACAAAATTATCATTGAAAAAATTTTAAATGTTTAGGGAATCGATGTTAGAGGATTTTGTTTTATCAATTGTCTGAGTTTTAGTTTAAATTTTAATTAATTTGCATAACAGCACCCACTATTAGGGGAACTCACATGCGTAGATTTTAAAAGCTGCAAGTTTTCCAATATAACTACACAAAGAGTCAAACTGCAGCATCTTCCTTGCCGCATGATACATAAATAAATGGACACCACTCGTTGCTTCACTGAATTACTCTAAATTGAATGAACAAGTGGTTGGTGTGGAGACAAACGGGAAAATGAGATTTTTATCGCTACTAACAAATTTCGACTAACATTTGCTGATAAAGTGACAACTACTCGCTCGCCAGCTGACGTATCCTATTCAGTCGTTTATGATTGGTGAAATGCTGCCTTTGCGGAAATTAAAATTTATTATAGTTTAAAATTAACAAAATGAGTACTTCGCAACAAAACCAGAAGTGAAAAAGAGGCAAGATAAAGTACTGTAATTAATTAAGTTTAATATTGTAAGAAAAAAAGTATGGGAACAGGCGTTGGATGTGAAATAAAATATGGACAATAAAGAAAAACTATTTCTAAATAAAACATAGAAAATTTCAGCTAGTAGAAGATTTTTCTATGGTATTACGGCCGCGGAAGGCAAGGGGTTAGCGTTGCGTACTGCCATTTGGAAGGCCAGCGTTGGAGTCTTGGTGCGACCAACATCCAAGAAGTTATAGAAAATTATTTTGAATAAACTTAAATTTTTTAATTACGGCGTACGTACGGCGTTGTGAATGATCAGCTGGCTTCAGTCGTTGTGTGAGCTGGACTTTCTATGGCCGTAGGGGTAGGTTCAAGTCCAAAATGCGCCATATAGTGTCATAAGAAAGTCAATAAAGTAGTCAACAGATAATCAAGAGACAACGGATACGATGGTTAGGACATATGGTTCGAATGGATAAGAATACTGCAGCTTTGATAGTTTTCGATGCAGTGCATGCCGGTGAAAACACAGTAAGAGGACAAGCTCCACTCTATTGCAAAGATCAGGTAGAGAAGGAGCTGGCTGTGCTTTATATTTCCAAATGGCGCCAAACAGGAGAAAGGAAGGAATAAGTAGGGCACTGTTGATAACTCGGTTATAATCGCTTAAGCGGTGTCTATGCCAGTATAGAAAAAGCTTTCTCAAACGTGGATCCCCAACGAATCGAAAGCGTTAAAGGAATCATATTTACCCACGAGACGGTGCCAGAGTCAAATTATTAACTTTAGGCTGCAAATTTACTTTAATAACAATTATGACAAAAGATAATAATACGTGGATGCGCCACAAGATCTTATATTTAGTAGAAACATACGGGTACATGTATGAAAAAAAAAATAATTTCCTTTTTTATTATTTTTTTTAGGTTTTCCGAAAATTTAAACCTGCAATACCAAGCATGCGCTGAATATATTCAGAATTTTATATGCGAAAGAGCCACAGGTGCCTGCCAATCGATTTGTTTAGCTGGTAAGTGAGAAATGCGTTCTATGTAAATTTCTATGAGAACGCTGGCATACATACATACCAGGCACGTGTATGTATGCGGTTAAGAATAAGATGCCTTGTGGCCAATATGTGAGCTCGTGGTATTGCTTTCTGTTGTTGTGGATGTTGATATTAGTATTTCTTAAGCTCGCTCGCACACAAATGAAAGCAACGGCCGCTGTGAGCCAATATTAGCTTTTCTATTTAAGTGAAACCGATTTTTAATAAAGCGCCTCGAGCAAAAATTGGTAAACGAAGCATTGGTTACGGAAGTTCAATGACCTCTATCGCTGTGTTTGCATCGAAATAATGGGCTGAAAATTAATTGAAAAACGCTAAAGCACAAATCAAACACACGCCCTGAAAATTAATTCTTCAAAAGCGAGGAAGGCTTTGGTTGCTTTTGTATGTCTGATTTTGCCATGAATGAAATGATGACATTCAAATTAAAGTCTTTTATTTGATACTGAAAATTCAAGTCGAGATGTTTTATTTTTAGAATATTTTTGGTGGGAGATGTTGAAGAGTTTTAAGAACTTTTCGGCCATTCAAGTTCATACTGTTTACAATATCTCAGTAATTATTCAACAATTCAATCACTTTTACCGTAGCCACTTGATTGCTTGCAACCAATACATGTGCGCCGCACTTATAATACGTGAATTATTTAGCTGTAAATAGTAAATATATGTCGGAGTATGCACTATGACCTTTGTTAGTTGGGGTGAGTGTCAAAAATCTGTATTGAAACGTGAAGTACATACGTTAAATTCGCGAAAGCACTGCTGCCAGCAGACTCCCGCTACATATTTACTTTTCTGTGGTGTAAGTACGTAAATCGACCGCACCTACACGGACAAGTTACTTAGCTGCGAGGTCCCACATGTGCATATTAAAGTTTAGCTGAGTTTATGTGTAGTACTTGAGGATTAAGCTTGAAGTGGCAATAGAGAACCGCCAGCGGATCAGAGTTTAAAAAAAGGAAAGGTGAAAAGGCAAATGTGTAGAGATTATAGTGTAGCAGTGAGGTTGTTTGCAATTCATTCCTAGTTCTATTCTCATATAAGTTGAAGAGTACGAAGGTATATCAGAGCATAGAATGGTTATTTCTAGTGGGGAAGAGAATTTACTTTTTAATTTATTCAGTTCGAAGTATATTAAATAAGATTCAACACTGACTTTATTGTTGGCGTTTCATTTCGGACTGTTAATGGCTGCCGGTATTTCTTCAATGGTGATCGTGGAAGGTTTTAATCTCCAACAGAGCTAAAAAAAAATCAAAAATTAGCTCAGTATTCGCAAAGCACACAAACGAAGAATCAGTTTTATAGCAAAAACTGTTGCTGCACTTGGAAGGTGAAAAGGCAGAAAAGATAAACAAATCACTCACTTAGAGTTTCTTGTTATGACGGTTATGCAAAATAGGGCATTAGACTGGTAAAATTAGTCTTTAATAAATTGATTGCTAGTACCTGCTAGCACTATATGGAAAGTAGTGGCCGGACCAAAATCCAAAATCATAGAAAAGTATTTATATAAGTATTATATATATTGTATACTCGTATTAATATTAATCAAAACAATTTAAAAACGATGTTTCAAAACTGAGTTTTTTTGATCAAAATATAAAAATTAAAATCTTTAGATAAAAATCTCAAACTTAAAATTTAAAATTTAAAAATCCAAGGCCAATATTTCAAAAGCAAAAGTCCAAAACAAAAATCTTAAAGTTTGTATCCCAAAATAAATATTCTAAAATCGAAAACACAAAATCTACAGCTCAAAATCAAAAATTAATTAAAATTAAAATCCCAAAATGAAAGCCTTGAAATCAATGTCACAAGATCAGAATCTCACAATCAATATGAAAAAATTAAAATCGCAAACTAAAAATCTCAAAATCAATATTTCAATATAAAAATACCAAAAATAATACTCAAAACACAAAACACATAATTATTATCTCAAAAGCAATATTTACTTTTCAAAATATTATAATTAAAATCTCAAAATAAATATCGAGAAATCAAAATCCCTAAACCGCAATCTTCCAAATCAAAATATGGATTGCAAAAAATTTCGAAATGAAAATTTCAAAAAATCAGGATACCAAAATCACTATTTCAGATCAAAATATAAAACCAAAACCTATCAGTATCTAAAAACCAAGATTTTGAAATGAAAATTCCAAAGTCAAAACCATATAATTATTATCTCAAAGACACTAAATCTTAAAATTATTCTTAGCCACAATAAATTATATTCCGCAACTGTTTTCATTTACCACTGGTTTGTTAACAACTAGTTCATTCCTGGTTGTTTTAGGAAGAATTTGAAAATGTTTTATTCATTATTGACAATGCACCAATAAATATCTAAGTTCAAGGGAATGTCCAACAAAGTAATAAACGCTGAAACTAACGACCGCGACAGCCCTCTTTGAATTATTATACTCGTGGTTACTTCACGCAGACCAACTGTCACTGGCAAAATATAATATATATATTTCCATTTCACTCTTGGCCTTAATAGCAGCCTACATTAAATTTGTTTTATTCAAGTAGATGTAGTAAAGAAATTTCATTAGGAAAGAGACTGTCTGGCAGTAACTGTATCTTCATCAACACTCACATCAATGCACAGTATCTCCGCCGACAGGCGTTTCCTTCCTGCATCCGTTACCGTTTTCAGCCAGAACTCCTTGCGCTAAATATAACACTGACTATAAATATAATTCATAATAATATTTATTAAGGCGCTACAGGCATTCGAAGGAGGAGGAGTATGCCGAAATAAAAATGTAAGTCAAGCGACTTCGTTAGTTAGACTGGAGGTAATAGCATTGGAAAGATTGTCAGTTGGGCGTACAAATATATTTCTCACACCAAGCTTTCGATGATAGAGATGGAATGATAACGACAATGTTTGCTTGAACGGAAGTTCCAATGTCCTACTGCCTTATTGCCTTATTGCCAACGGCGTTTGACCCATTTCCACTGGTTGTTTCACTGGCACTTCCAAGACGTATAAATAAAAAAAAAAATTCAGCTGCCTTAAAGGATACATTAAGAGAATTCATTTTGGTTTTATTAAAATCAATAAAAAAAAAAAGTAACGCCAGACACCGCTTAGCTGACATCTAGAGTATTTTGCTCGTAAGCTCTCAGCCGCCACTACATTTTAACGCTCTTACTTTCTTTTTTACTTCCGTATGGCAATATTCTGTAGTCGTACGTTGTCTGTCTGCTCCTCTGCCACTCGCATATACCTTGTCTTTCGTTTAACCTGCTTAACACTTGTCGCCGTCGACTTGAGCCGCGCGTCTAATAGCATTTGTCGCGTCACAACGTCACAAATGTCTGTCTGTTTTACCACCAGCCATCAGCCATCGCCGTTGTACTTTTACTGAATCCTGCTTGTACTCTTCGAGTAGTGCTCACCCACAATTGGTGACCCAATGAGTTCAGTTACATGATTACATCCGCTTGCCGTTTGCTGGCCTTGTTGACTGTCATGCTCCTGCTTCGGTGACTTTGTTGATTTTAGTGCACGTAATATTTGTGGTTATGATTTCTTTTTTTCGTGTGGTCTGTGGTTCTTACCCTGGTAGGCGATAAATGGTGGTGACTCCTCGCCTTTACTGCTCATTTTGATTAGCTTAGCACAAAAAGGGAGTGGAGGTTTTATTATTATATGAAGTCTTACATAATAAAGGAGTATAATGCATTTGAGCGTAATGTTATTGTTGGGTTTTTCTTACTTCAACAATTTTATTGTCATTATTATCCTGTCTTCACATCTTTTCACTTTAATACTTCCATAAATAATTCAGATTATTGGTTCGAAGCTGTTGGTCATTATAGCAACCTCAGCCTACAATAACAGTGTATAAGTATAGGTGGTATAAGTATTTATTGATAAATAGGTCTTTAAATAATGATTCTTGTATTTCACGGCCAATTGAAATACACTCACATACAGTTATGGCAAATAGTTTTGTTTAATCGAAATAGTTTAATTTTTCAAGAAAAATTTTTTTGTAGTAAAAATTGAAAAGAAATATCTCTTACGAAAAAGAGTAAGAATATAAAATCTAATTCGGTACAAAATCCTTAGGTTGATTTTGCCAAATTCGCTGGGTGCACGGTTTTAAATTCAATCAATTAGGTTGTGGAGACAAAATATGCAGGGAATGCCTTACACTGCCACAATACAGAAATCGGTGGAAAAAATGGAGATGTTGCGGCAAGCTAGTGATGTGGAGAATAAAACCCATACACGTCACTCAAGAGCAACTGAGGATATTGCTGCTATAGCCCAAAGTGTTCATTCCTCGTCGTTAAAAATTCCAATAACGCCATTGTACCGTATTTTGCATAAAGACTTGGGTCTCAAGGCTAATAAACTCCAATTAGCACAGGAACTCAAGGCGGCCGATTATCAACAACGTCGTGTCTTTGCGAATTGGGTTCTCGAAATGCTTAAAAATGATCCGTAATATAATCGAAAAGTTATCTTAACTGATGAGGCCCATTTCCTCCTTGATGGCTACATCAGTAAGAAAAACTATCGCATCTGGGGCTCGGAAAACCCAAGATTTATTATTGAAAAGCCTCAACATGTAACTGTTTGGTGCGGTTTGTCGACCGGCTGGGTCATTGGACCTTAATTTTTCAAAAATGGAGCTGAAGCAACTGTGACGGTGAATGGATTAGGCTATCGGAAGATGATTAATGATTTTTTATGGCCGGAATAAGTGCTACGTGACACACAAGTAATTAAACCATCAATCTTTTAAGGGAAAATATTCCAGACTGATCCCCGAGATTCTGTCATTTAACACCTTGCGAAAAATAAGATTCACAATCCAAAGATGGAATTTGTGAAGCTATTTAGGGCATACAACAGCCACTTTGTTATTCGGTGATGAAAAATTTCATAAAAAGGTTACAATCCTGTCGGCGTAGTTGTGGCAGCTATTTCACTTTACATTCAAATAAACATCCGAGCATTTATTTTAAAGATATCACTTTTCTATGAATATCAAAATAACACATTATTTTGGAAAATTCTTTTTTGGGAATATGTTATTTGCAAAAAGTAAAATTCAATCGGTTTGATTTTCTAGCATATAAACAATAGTATCTTCGAGTGTCTTTTTTTTTGAAATTTACGAAACAACGCAGCACTGAAGCGAGTGTCTCAGAAAAAAGGAGATAGCTTGACTTGGAAGAAAAATTACTTTTTTTTTAAGTAGAAATCGTGCTGTAAAATGAAAAAAAAACAGTGATGAAAAATATCCTAGTTCATGCGAGAGCTTTCGATTAGTGGGATAACGTGTACAACTACTATTATCTTTAGAATCGCAAGAATTACTTTTCTGTATCAAATTTTGAATTACTGAAAAGAGTTTGGAAAAAGATAAGTACTCTAAAAGTGAGAAGAAACCTCTCGAAAAGACAAAGCGTAAAGAACCTTGGCTTTCAGAAAATTTAATGTGCTCTTGAATATCAACATTTTACCGAGGAAAATTGATCGAATGTCATGTGGTTAACAAACAACAACAATAAATTCTTCCTCTGAATTAAATTAGAAAAAATATCTATAACGATTAATCTCAAATGTCTTTTTCAATTTTCCTACAAATATTTGGTGCACCAAGTGGGCCGTTTTTAACACTTTCACATTCAAAAAGGGAGCTAATTATAGAGGTTGTCCGGTTTACAAAGATTTAAAATCTAAACTTTCTCAGGGTATACAAGCCAAACGGAACCAACTCCCATATACTACTTCCATTCCGAGCCTTTCCAACATACCCAGCTCAAATATTGGTCAAATGTCCTATGCCAACGTAGTAAAAGCCAATGTACAGGCCCCACCAGTCACCCCATCCAGTACTGGAGTTGAGACCATGATTCTTAATCTAACCCAGTGCATGACACAATTTATGTCAACCATGCAAAGTATGGTTCAAGACCTAATAAAGGCGCAAAACCAAATGCTCCAAACCCTGTTGACCAAAAAATGAGTGAACTCAGGATTTGCTTATGGAATGCTAATGGTGTAAACCAGCATAAATTAGCACTCAAATTATTTTTACAGACCCACGAAATTGATGTTATGCTTATATCTGAAACACATCTCACCCAGAAGTATAATTTTTTTACATCCCTGGGTTTAAGCTGTACAACACTAATCACCCAGATGGCAAAGCACATGGTGGCACAGCTATACTCATAAGGAATCGTTTAAAGCATAACTTTCTTAATTCCTTTTCAACAAATTGGTTGCAGTCAACCTCGATCACCCTTAAAAATAGGGGGGTTGACCTTACTTTAGCTGCAATTTACTGTCCGCCACGCTTCGTAATAACAGAAAAACAATTTAGCGACTTTTTTATGACTCTAGGAGATAGGTTCCTAGCTGGAGGTGATTACAATGCGAAGCATACTCATTGGGGATCGAGGCTAATTAACCCGAAAGGTCGTCAGTTATATAACACGATCATAAGTACAAAAAATAGTTACGATTTTATCTCCCCAAGACAACCAACTTACTGGCCTACGGACTCAAGGAAATTACCTGACCTGATTGATTTTGCAGTCACTAAAAACGTAGATAGGAGTTTAGTACTTGCTGAAACCTGTGCTGACTTATCTTCTGATCATTCCTCAATAATCATAAAATTGAACGAACAACCAATTGAAAGTGAGCATGCTTTTCGACTTACTACATCAAGAACTAACTGGCTTAAATATAAAAAATACATTAGCAGTCATATACAGACCAATCCGAAAATAGGGAGAGGAACTGACGTTGAAAATGAGTTACTTGTATTTAACAGTATACTAGCAACAGCAGCAACTATAGCCACACCAGAGCAGAAAACAAAAGCAAAGGCATTGATAACTAATAGTGGAATAGAATTACTGGTCCGTAATAAGCGACGTGTGCGTCGCGAATGGCAAGCCTGCCGATCTCCCGATGCAAAAATTCGTCTTAAGGCGGCAGAAAACAAACTAAAAAAAGCATTAGTATACGAAGAAGAAAGAAATATCAAACATCTTATAACGTCTTTGTCTCCCAACGTTTCTACTAAAAAATCTCTATGGAAAGCTAGCAAAAACCTTAAGCCGCCAGTAAGCACTGAAGTACCGTTGAGAATGCGTAATGGTTCATGGGCGAGAACGGATGAAGAAAAGGCGTCTTGTTTCGCAGAGCACCTCAGCACAGTATTTGAACCAAATACTGCTACATATAGTGCACCTTTGTCACCGACCCATACTGCTCCTAGATACACTGTTGCTTGCGGAGCATCTGTGTCTGATCTAAAAAACACTGTTGCCGCCTTAAATCCAAAAAAATCTCCAGGAGACGATCATATCTCGCCTAAAATGCTAAAAGAATTGCCAAGCATTGCTCTCGTTTTTCTTGCAAAGCTTTTCAGTGCCATTTTGATGCTGGGATATTATCCACAAATCTGGAAAAAGTCGCAGATAATTATGGTAGTTAAACCAGGTAAAGACGCAACCCTGCCGTCATCATATAGACCAATCAGCCTGTTGCCTTGCCTATCAAAACTTTTCGAAAAAGTGCTGCTATCAAAAATTACTCCTTTTCTCCATCAAAATGATATTATTCCTACACATCAATTTGGTTTTCGGGAAAAACACGGCACAATTGAACAAGTAAATCGTATAACAAATGAAATAAGGAAAGCTTTCGAAATGCGAGAGTATTGCTCGGCTGTTTTTCTTGATGTGGCGCAAGCATTTGACAAAGTGTGGTATGATGGCCTCATTCATAAAATTAAAAAATCATTACCTAACACGTTCCACAATATCCTTGAATCCTACTTATCCAACAGGCGATTCACAGTAAAAGTAAATGATTACATAACAGAAGAGTGTCCGATTTCGGCAGGTGTTCCGCAGGGTAGTGTTCTTGGACCAATACTGTACATACTGTTTACCGCAGATATCCCTACAAGTGACGAAGTAATTACGTCAACATTTGCGGATGATACTGCTATACTAAGTCGACATAAATGCCCCATTACAGCCACAAAGGTGTTACAGCAGCATCTTAAACAAATTGAAGAATGGCTAGCGAAATGGCGTATAAAAGTGAATGAAAACAAGTGCAAACACATAACTTTCACATTAAGGCCAAAAACGTGTCCTACTGTTAAGCTCAACAATGTATCAATACCGCAAGCTGACGAAATTACATACCTCGGAATCCACTTGGACAGGCGCTTAACCTGGAGACGACACATTGCAGCTAAAAAGCTGCAGCTTAAACTCAAATCTGCCAGTTTACATTGGCTTTTAAACAAGAAGTCTGGACTTAGCCTTAGCAACAAAGTCCTCTTATATAATGCAACAATAAAACCGATATGGATGTATGGGATCCAGTTATGGGGCACAGCTTGCGCAACGAATATAGATATAATTCAAAGATTCCAATCGAAAACGTTAAGAGTAATAACGGGCGCACCATGGTACATGCGTAATGAAAATATTCATAGAGATCTAAATATACCTACCATCAAGGAAGAAATTGAAATCGCAGCAAAAAAATACGTAACAAAACTGCGTAACCATCCGAACCCTTTGGCTAACACCTTGGCCTATGCAACAAGTCAAACCCGCCTGCGGAGAAAAGACAAAGCAGCCTTCTAAAGAGCAACGTCAAGCCAGCAGCCCATTCCTACTAATGGGCTTTATGTTTTAATTTAGTTTAAGATTTTATTACTTATTGTTAGGCTTCCGAAGTCGAAGTAGATTCAATAAATAAATATTAATGTTTCAAAAAAAAAAAAAAAAAAAGGGAGCGTCAAACAAGCAAAGTTTGCAGGCAGCAAGCAGTATTGCAGTTATTTTCAAATCAAAAGGTAGTTCTAATAAATAAATATAAATTTTGTTCTAATTTAATTTTTGCATCCATATGTATTTAATAATAAAAAAACCAATACTTTATTTCTTAACTAAAAAGTTGAATGTCTTATATTTTTGACCATGGCTGTAAACATTTGTTTTCATGTATGCTTACATATGCCTGATTATTTTTTCGCTAAGCTATAATCACCTCATTAACTTTAGTTATCTTTCCTTTTAGTCCCAAATGTTCTTCTAATTTTGTTACATTTTTCATTTTTATTTATTACCATACATATAAGTAAAAGCAATGTCATTTTCTTCTTAGTTTTTTGGTGTATCATTAGTGAATATGGGTCATTGTTCGCTTTGATTTTCCTGCTTCTTTCAAAACTGCCTGAAAAGGAGAAATATGTTTACCAGTCTTCTAAATAGCTAGCTAATGAGCAATATATTTATTATGGTATTAAGGTTATATTATTTGTTTTAAAGCTTCT
The DNA here is from genome assembly GCA_037013455.1 of Ceratitis rosa. NCBI lineage: Eukaryota > Metazoa > Arthropoda > Insecta > Diptera > Tephritidae > Ceratitis > Ceratitis rosa. Next base: position 25,853,748 of record JAWMAG010000008.1, read on the forward strand.
GAGGGAAAAGTAGATTAACCAATAATTAAAAATTTCGAATTACTTTTTTCCGTTCTTATTGGGAAAATATTAAATTATGATTAAGCTCAATCTAGACATCGAACTGTGGTTCTGTGTCGTGTTCTCCTGGTATTGGAAAAAGAAAAAGGATGAAAAGTAAAAAAACATGCCTTTTATGTGTGCTTGAAATGCCATGATGTCACAGCCAAGGTTGGCGATGATGAAGGTAACATTGTCATATTAATTGAAAAATTCTGCAATCACAATGAAACTTCCATAAACTGTAAGAGCGTTTTGTCGACTTTATCGCTGGAATAAACATTGTTATTTGTAGTACGAAATTCTATAATATGATATAATTTTGGCGTTTTGTAACTTTGAAGTGATTTTCGGCCGAGCTTCTTGACGTTTTTCTAACAAGTGGAGGGACCTACAATTTATATTAAGCCGCCTCCAAACTGCTGATGATTCTTTATGAGAAGTATTTATTTCATGTCAGAAATACATTTAAAGAGCTTGACATTCCCTGCCGAGGGCCGCCCGCAATTACCAGAACTCTAACTCTGGCAGTAAACAACGCCAGCCCCTCAGCTGCCGCGGCCGCCTAAATTCTAATACAGCAAAATTTATCAAGCTGCATGGATTTCTCGGTATAAAAAAGCTCTATCCAGTCGTAAAAAACGAAAGGCATACCTGTAATATTCTAAATGTGCATACTCTCCAAGTTCTTAAAATTTACTAGGTGCCTACAATAGTAATTTGTTATAAGGTAGTTTTCGGCATTTCAGACTGTTAAAGGCTGAGGGAACCAATACATATCTGTAAAGGCAAGTAGGAGCCCTCATATCGGTGATCAGCACCATTGGATTATTTACTGTGGGGTACGACCTGTGCAACTAACATTGATAAAATACAGAGATTCCAGTCTAAAATTTTAAGAGCACTAACGGGAGCACCCTGGTACGTTCGTAACGTAAATATTCACAAAGACCTTGGTGTTTTACTGGTTAAGCCTGAAATTGAAAGAAGCAGGACGAAGTACTTCACAAAGCTGAGAAATCATCCAAACCCGCTAGCTAATGCTTTATGCAACCCAACAAGAAATTCCCGCCTGCAGCGAAGAGATGTTCTCGCCTTCTAAGAAGAGCGCCGTAGTTTGAAAAGGGCTCAGAGTTACATAACTCGAGCAATTATGTTTGTAATTTAGTTTTTAAGATTTGTTAGGCTTATATTCAAGCAGATCCAGTAAATAAATGAATTGTGTATAAAAAAATGTGATTTTGAAAATACCAATTAAAAACCTAATATAATTTCGCTGATGTGCATGCTAGCTTTACTAGACTCTAAGGGGGAGTGGATTCTTATATGAAAACATGGCACTGCATAAATACAAAAAAAATTAGATCATGCATAGGAATTTATTTATACTTGAATTAAAAAAAGTATGAAAAGAAAGAGAATGGATAAAAAATTAACAAACAGACGGACATCACGATTATCGTATCCTACGACGATGTACACTAGCAAAACGTATGTGAGAACGTAACACCCAATCGAATAACACATGTATATAGAGGCACAGGTATTAATGCCTCCTTCTCCTTCTCCATCCCTCCTAACCTATACCATAATCAACGCCTGGATCACATATTGACAAAACTTTACTATTTATTCATATTTAAAATTCATTACTTATTGTACTACGAAATATGATGTGTTCTCGTTGGAAAGTTCGAGTAAAATGGACGATTCGCGATTGACGCTTAGGATACGTTGTTTTTAAACGAAAATTATAGTTAGTGGAAATTGTTCTAGAGTTAATTTTTCTTTGTAAAATATTGTACTAGAGAAACCCTTGCAAAAGAGTAAATGGTGAATTTAAATGACAAATATATAAAAATTAAATAATATTTAAAATTTAAATTTCCGCAAAAATCACTAGACAAATGCGTCAATATACCAACAGATGGGGCTGAAACTTGTTATGCTCTAATTTGATACAGTTACACAAGTTTTCCGCGCCCTATCGAATCTGAATTCTAAACTTCATGTTATTCGTGTCTATATTAAATTTTCTTAAAGAAAACCCTACGGTGAGAAGCAATGAAATAATAATGTTTCATCATTTTGTTGTATCCTAAAACAGCTTTTACCACTTGTGTCGTCCACAAGGATGCTTTCACACAATAATACACTTGTGCAGACTAGAAACGCCGGCGTATCATGCAAATGACATTTATGTATTTATACGAGCAATTCGTAACGCATAAGAATGTCATTTGTAAATTTTATTCCCTTGGCTGGCAGACACTTACTTACATATATTTGAAATTGAAGTCTTGCTATTGTGGTTGTTGTTGTTGTTGTAGCTTGCGGCTGGTGACCAGTGGAAGATATTATGGCACTGCTGTTATGCATAATGTGTAACGAAGATACCACTTTCTTGGGGTAGACTGTACAAATATAAGCAACCAGCCTCCAGTCTCTAGCCTCTGGTTGGAACTAATGGAGGGGCGACCACTCTTCACTCGTGTATATGTAGGTACCTTCAACTGGTCGAAAGAGGTTGTTAGACTGTTAGCTCTAGTGAAAATATCTGCCATTTATTGTTGTTGTTGTTGTTATAGTCAGTTGCGTTTGTTGTTTATTATGGTTGTTTGAGCTGGCATAGTTTTGCTAAGTTCTTTCTTTTTTGAACTGTGTGCTGAATTGCCCTTGTCGACAATTCTACGGTTGTCACACAAATACACAAAATACATACGTACATTCCCAGTGTTCGTTGTAGTGTTATATTTGTAAGAAGTTCATTTGTTTGTTAGTTTATATGCCGTGTAAAAATGGTCGGCCGAGTATGCTCGAGTGCATGTAGTCCAGCCGAGTGCCATGTAGTTCATTGCTGTTCATGTTGTTTGGTCGCTCCACTAGTCGCCAGCAGCGATTTACCCATTGCTTGTGGGTATACAACGCCCGGAGTGCAGTGGTCGCCTGTGTTGTTGGTTTTTGTTGGACCTGACTTGTCTATGACAGGCATTTCGTTTGTTGTTTTTGTTGGTGTTGTTGCACTGTTTTGCATTCCTTTTGCCGGCGGCAGTGCGCATTGCTGAAGCTGTCGGTGAATTATGACATAAGCCCAGTTTTAGTGTTTTGAAGTTGGCGACAGTCGATTGTACTTCAAGTGATGGTGGTTGTTGCGGTGGTTGCGGCGGTTGCGGCGGGGATGCAAGTTTTAGTCACTTGTCGCTCGGTCAACAATTGACGCCAATATTATGTCGCACATTTGCCATATTTCCGACTTGCCATTGCACCGCAACACATTGTTCAGGGTTCTTGTTGCATTTTCATAATTGCGAAATATTCGCAAAGTTCATGTGTGCCCACTGCCCTCAATGGCTCAGAATTCGCATTAAGGGGCAGTAAGTGGAAGATTGCGTTATATATACAATAAGTGCACTTAGAACTTAAACTCTCTGGTGTGGAGACAGTTTGTAAAATGTATAATGGATTCTTGGATTTTGTTTGCTTTTAAACCCAAGACGTCCCAACTTAGGTTAGCTGAATATATTTCCAAACGATGAGTATATGTATGCACAGTGATAACATGGTAGGACGAGTGTATGTCCATCAATATGACATCTCTCTGTTCCTCACAAAGGTTCATCTTTAGTTCTTTGATTTATTTGGTCAGCATCTTGGGAATATCCACCCTTCGTCTGACAAAATTGAAGAGTTTACACTCACGTCTATTAACAGCTCGTTGGAGTTGAGCTGTGTCTAATTGAAGCATATCTCTCTAATGATGACGTTATAATAGGGATCATAAGGTCATCACTAAACATTGTAAGCAGCAGGACATGCTGTTCAAAAGTCATTCTACCACTGGATCTCCCAGTGTCGATTATAGTATATTTTAAAATGAGGGATCGCTTCGGCCCCTTTAAGGAAAAGTGGGTATTCTGTTTTGTTTAATTCGCCTATCGGCATAAGGATGCTATCAGTTGCGGTTGAGTTTTTTTTTGTCTATGAGAGATTTGTGTCCACTGGTAATTGGACTGGCTCTGGCTGCCATTAACCGATGTTTGTCTTCTGTGCGTCTATTGTCCCCTAATATTTACCATCCCTTTTGCCTGGCTTCAACCCCCATCTCTGTCTTATCAAGTTGCCTTTGCGAGCGTGGCTCGTCTAGGAGCTGATTTCAGGCCTCCAGAATCCGTGACCATTTCTTCCTAAAGAAAATTATTTATATTATATTTTTCATCATCACACTTGAAAAGGACTATGAAGAAGTTGTATTGACTGATCAAAAATCACGGAGAACAGATACAATCTTTCTAAACAAATGATACTGTCTTAAAATGAATCCAATCATCAAGATATCCTTATGGTTCTTGAAGCGGCAGAGTTTTTATATACATTTTATTAATATTTTTTATTTAGGACTCCGTGAAATATACAAAAAATTCCCTGATTGGGAAAAGTATAACTTCAGCAGAACAACAAAAAATATAAAAAGAAGGAAAGAACTATGAAAACTCTTGACAAAATGCTGCATTTCCTCGAAAGAAAGCATTACGACACAAAGGCGATAAGAAGCAATGCCACAAGCAACAAGCTGCATAATTTGCCACACGGCATACAAAAGCTTGTATAAACTTGCATAAACTTTATCGAAGACGAAAGCAAACTGCCATGCAACGTGCCGGCACTGGCAGAGGTTATGTGCAGTTTCTCTGCCAGTGCCGGCACTTGTTCACAAACGTTGTCCAGCCAATCATAATTAATCAGAAACTACTCACCACTTAATCACAATCAAGTCAATTCGCTCAAATCACGTAACTGTGTGCTGTCAACAATTTTGTAATAACTACATAGAAACATGCACACATACATACGAGGGGTTTAACAAAAGTTCGGTAAGTTGACCAGAAAAAAAAATGAAAAAATTTATTTCTGTATTTATTCGTAATCTTTGAACTTTTTTATCTTCTCTACATAATCGCCATTAATTTGAAAGCATTTCTTGAGACTTCAGATCCACAGTCTTTAAAATCTTGCTTTTTAATCTTAACGAGATCACCATTAACTGCATTAATTACCTCCTCGTGCTATTAAAGAACTTTCCTTTTAAATTTCTTTAATTTATGGAAATAACCATTACAAGGTGTTATATCTGGAAAGTGTGGTGCTGAACGTATTTCTTCGATCCCAGAGATCACAATAAAATTACTCGTTACGTCACGTCAAGTAAAAAGTATCGCCGCAAATCCTCTTTCTTCCTGCTTTCGAACAAATTTTTAAAAACTTTTGGTAGGCACTCTTCGGTGCACCATTTTGCAGTTACCGTCTTATGGTTTTAGAACGGGTGAAGTAAACTGACATCATTACTTTTGCTGCTGATTTTTGTTGCTTAGATTTTACATGGTTTGTCCTGTTAGGCTCCACACCATGGACTGCTTTCTGTATCAAAATTATAGAACCAAAATTCGTCACCAGTAACGACTTTACTAAAGTTGCTAGACTGATCATTTTCGAATTTTTTTATGCCTCTTTTTGGGCCTCATTTAAAATTCGTGGTACCTATCGAGCAGATTTCTTCGTGTATCCCAGATGGTTACCTAATGTTTGCGATTCAAGCCCAATTTATTAGCAATCAATTCTTGTTTCACTCGTGGGTCTTCGTTAATTTTGGACTTCATCAGAGCTACAGTGATGTCATTAGTGGAAGATTTTGGTCGACCGGACTCGTCATCTATGGAAAAATGTCCGGTCTGGAATCTTCGGAATCACTCAGAAATTGTCTTTAAAATCGTCCCTAATGCAATTTGCCATTCATATTTGTTGTTGCGTTGGTGGTGGAATTTTCTGAGCTATTTTGAGTTTTCTCGTCTGAATTTTAACCGATTGTTCTAAAATTTTAAAGGAAGACTAATAGAGTAATTACAAAAGATTTGGTATTTGTAGAATATACAAATATAAATTGAAAGTCGCCAACTGGCCGAACGTTTGTTAAGCTCCTCGTACAATGAGTCCACAAAAGTTTTGTGCGCACCACAACAAGTACAACAATGACAAGGATACACGCCTCAGTGTCGGTGTCTATCAAAATACGGAAATTTCTTGCAGCGGAAATTTACTTTGACATTTACCGTTACCCGGTTATGTCTTGTACTGTCACTTGTTAGTTGTACACTTGTTATTGTTTTTGCTATGCTTACTACGCAACGGTCAATTACTGTTTGTTGGCTTTCGTTATCAACTTCTTATTGAGTGTTCCTTGCTGTTGGAAATCGGCATGCAATTATTGCACACAGAAATTCTCTTTTACTTGCAAGCAAAATTCTTATCAATTAATTAAGTTTATAATAAAATTTGCTTGTTTGGAATTTAATTTGAAATTCGTTTATCTCAAATCTGTTGGAAGCCTCAACATTAATCGTTTTATATAATCATTTACCAAATCTTTGTGGTTTAATAAAAATGTTGTGTTTGCAATTTAAAATAATAAAATAAGTTTTCCCTTCCAAATCTGCATGATATAAGCTGCACGTAGTATACAATTATAAGTTTTTGGTATTCGAAATATTTATATAAAAATAGGGTTATTCATTTCGCGATTTTGAAAATATATGTAAATAAAATGCAATTAAAATGTATTTTCATGAAATTTTTTTTATTTACAAAGTTTGAACCTTGGCATTATACATATGTGAAACACTACGTCACTCAAATTACCAGCTTTTCAATTTTTGCAAATTTCGTTTCGTTTGAGGCAATTTTCGCCCACTTTTTGGCACATATTGGGCGGTATCTCAGTTATTGTGTGACAAATGTTAGTTTTAAAGTGCTCAACATTTAAAAGTTTATTCGCATTTAGATAGTCTTTATCATGCGTTTTCAAAGCGAGAAGGTCGAACCACACCTCCGGACAAAAGAGCGCACCAGACGCAAGTTTTTTGGAAGTAATGGCCTCATCTTAATTATTTGAGGATTCTCGGCGCTGTGAATGGCCAGCTGGCTTGAGTTATTGTGTAAGCTGAACTTTATATGGATGAAAGCGTAAGTCCAAGTCCAAACTACACGTACGCCATAGGGTGCCATAAGAAAGTCCCAGCTCTTGAGTACGTCCGGAAATAGATATACCTCCAGTAGAGATAATTGAGGTGGAACGAGCAAATTGGTAAGTCTCATAATTTTTATTATACGATTATGTAGGTTGTGTGTTAATTGGATTCGTCCCAGATAATGGTTTGTTTGTAATCGCCGATGGGCGTAATCCAACCATTTACATCGAGCCTGACGTGAAAGTAAATGCGCAATATTATCCGAAAAGTTTTCTGGAGGTTGCTTCGATGCCATGGGCAATCAATCGTTTCGGTGGCAGACCATGGACTTCAACAATACTCGGCATCATCTCATAAAGCACGAGTGAACCAAGAATGGCTGAAAAGCAACGTTCCGAACTTCTCTCTCTCCGAATTCACCAGATGGATCATTCTCTTTGAACAATTTTGGAATACTTTGAAAGCAATAAAATAGCCTTAGAAGAATAGAAATAAATTTTTCAAGTTATAAGGAAAGACACCTAACAATTTGTACGCTTGTATATAATAAGAGATTTATAACAGCTGTGGCAAATGAATTATCAAATAAATTCTGAGCTTTAACAATGGTACGGAGTAAATACTTTTTTTTTGATTTATTTCAAAAATTTCTAATTAAATTTCCCTCAAATTTTAGATAAGCTATTTTAACAACTTTCTTTTGTAAATGACAATTTAATAACTTTGTAACTCAATTATTTCTCATTTAGTGTCTAAATGCTTTGACTAAGACACTTAAAAAGTTTGCTAATAATTGCTTTTGTACTTTATTTTCGTAGAATATTTTATTGCTTGGAGTTCTTATGAATGCAAATCATAAAGTCTTTTATTGGTAAAAATTCTTACGCATTTAATATGAAAAACCTTGCTATTAGCTTTCTAAATTAATTAGTAAAAAATTAAAATTCAGTAAATTTAAATTTTTTGTTTACATATTTCCTGGTTATTGTACATCCTTCTCTGAAAAATAAGTTTGTTTTCAAATATTAAATCTAACACAGTTCCCCTGCTTCTTTTTATTGTTATTGTATATTTCGCCATAATTTTCCCACCGCATGTAGTCATTAGATAGGCATTTGCAAAGCAGCATTGCTTTAACGCGCAAAGCATCTCCATTGAAGCAATAAAGTTGCAAATTCAATTAATACGAAATATTTTTACCACAGAATGTTATTGGCACACACATGAATATATTCATAAAGAAAATCAGGTAGGTTAAATATCCAAGGCTTATTTTATTAATTTGTTTTCAACGTTTCATTAACCTTTTGCTTTTAGGCGCCTTTTATAGATTGAAACTCTCCTGTGGTTGGGTAATTTGCAGCTGAGCCTAATTACCTGATTCATAAGATCACATGAAGGGTGGTGTGTGTAGGTGTAATGATTCTTTACTCACTCAGTTTAATTAAAAGGTCAGTGACCTCCTTTGGTTTTCAGAAATGTATTACATCAATGTTAAATCCTAAAATGGGGTTGTGTTGGACAAAGCGTGTATAGGTATAAGGCAAAATGTGTGGGCTATGTTATACATTGTTGGCCTTACGTTACGAGGGTTTGATTTAAAATGTTGAAACAACTATTATTTTAACAAAGCTTCTCAAACGATACTTCCTTATTATTTTTTGTTTATTTTATATTGCTTTATTTTACTTTATTTCAATTAATTTATTTTATTTTATTTAATTATATTTTCTTTTATATTATTTTATTTAATTTAATTTTATATTATTTTATTTTATTTTATTTTATTTATTTTATTTTATTTCATTTTATTTTATTTTATCTTATTTTATTTTATTTTATTTTATTTTAATTTATTTTATTTTATTTTATTTTATTTTATTTTATTTTATTTTATTTTATTTTATTTTATTTTATTTTATTTTTTTTTATTTTATTTTATTTTATTTTATTTTATTCTATTTTACTTTATTTTATTTTATTTTATTTTATTTTATTTTATTTTATTTTATTTTATTTTATTTTATTTTATTTTATTTTATTTTATTTTATTTTATTTTATTTTATTTTATTTTATTTTATTTTATTTTATTTTATTTTATTTTATTTTATTTTATTTTTTTTTTTTTAATATAATTTATTTAATTTATTTTCTATTTTTTTATATTATTTTTCTTGATTTTTTCAAATTTTATTTTACTTCATTTTTTTATTTTTTTCTATTTTATTTTAAATTTTTTCTTTTAATTTTTTTCTTCTTTTCTTAAATTAATTTATTTTATTTTGGGACAGTGCGATACAAGAGCGCGAAGCATTATTGCATGCTTTGCCGATATCACCCCTAAAATGAGACTATGTATGAAATTTTAATTTTGTTTAAGAAATATTTATTGCTTAAACTTTGAGTGTGACTTATATTGCTTTACAATACAAATTACCGATCGATAAGGATATTTGATTATGACTAACCAATGAAAATTTCTGCCTGAACGAATTAAGGCATTTATAAATGATAAACCGATTATTAGCAGCCAACGGAGAGAATCTAAAAAAACAGCAATTAAAAATATTTACTGTTAAGTTACTGTATACATAGGTAAGTATGTAATATACTATCGTGTGTAAGTGCACATAACTATACCACGGATTTCACTCAAGTATTAAAATTTTTAAAAGAGTGCGCGTCAAGGACTTCAAGAGTTAGCGGCGCTAGCAACAACAACACAACTATAAACATTACAAGTAGTGGCGGCCTGTTGATGCGTCTGTGGCTGCATCAGCCAAAAGCAAACCGCAAAACAGCTGCCAACCAGACACCAACTGGACGCCACTATTAATTATGCAGGGGCAGAGCAGGAAAGAAGCTTGAGGTGTAAAAGCACCTGTCGGTTGAAGATTGTCTGGCAGTGAGAATGTTTGGAATTTCGCTTAAAAACAAAAATTTATATTATTTACTTACAAACATACATTTAGCTCAGTTTAGTGTATACATTTATGTACTCAAATGGAATGCTGTACAGTAATGTGCTATCCTTGTAGTTTACAAGAAATCCTTGTAATACGGGTAAGCCCTTGATTTTATAAAATGCAACCGCACAAATACATATGTAAATATGGAAAAGATTTAGTTTTGTACTGGTATTCCAGAGTGGAACGCAGACATATTGATTATAAACTAGACTTACACTAGTTTTTTGTAGTATGGACAGTTGTGAGTTCTTTTCAACTCATCGAATTAATATCATTTATGCTATAATAAGACTGATATTTTATTTTTATATCCTAAAAGTAGAAAGCTTAGGTAACTAACTAATTAGTATAAGACTGGTATGAAACTGATGCACAGTCCACAAGTGATATTTCATACCTAAGATGTCAGTTTCATGGAAAATTATGAAAGATTAACACTAACTAGGTTAATATGTCAGCAAGTAGTACTATATTTCCCAACTAATATCTTTCTCTGTAGGGATATTATACCTGTTTGCAAATAAACTGCATTTTTTTTACTTTTGTGCACTTAATATGTATTTTGATATATGCGTTGATAATATAGTAGCGAGCGTTTGATTAAAAATGCTGAGCACGTTGTAATGTCTGAAGTACGTGCAAGCTAGCTGATATAATATACACACATATGCGTACATTCAAAACACAATGAAGCTCGAGAATAATATCGAAAAAAATCTGATCTGACGAGTCGAGTTTTGCTCTGACTGGTGGTAAGCATTTCGATTTTTGAATTAAGCTACAATTTAAGCCACCTCTGAATGACTGAATTTTAATGAACAATAGTGTGGTCTGAGCTCGGATCCATGATCTGCTGGCATGTAGCATGAAATTTACATACAATTTACAAAAATTTGCGTTATAAGCCAAATATATATTGGGAATATTAAATAATACCTATATAGGTATAATATTAAAAATGTATAAAATAAATATAAAAACCAATTAAAGGATTCTGATAACCAGTGAAGAGTAAATTCTTAGTCATAAATTAAGTACATGGTAACATAAAATACCAATTACGCACAGTTCTTATAATTTATTATATTCCCTTTAGCCTACTCCGAAATAATACAATCATATCAACGAATAATCTAATCATTGATTCATTGTTTATTCACTTTCTGAAAACAACTTTAGTTCTTGGGGCGAGTTCTCTTTGCCTTCAAGTGATAATTTCAGCTTATGGTAAAGAAAACAGTCGACCGTATTAAAAGAACATAATGATGGATCAAAAATTCTTTCACAATGTTAGCTTTATGATATGGGGCATTATCGCAGTCTAAAATCCGTAAAATTTTTTCCAAAAATATGTTGTTTTTCAAAGGATTAGCTATTTCAAGCTCAAAATATATACTTCATTTACCATTTGACTTTCTGGAAAAAGTACCGATTAAACGGCTCATCAACTTCGGTTTAGTTTTTCCGCTCAGTTGGAGATGCCATTCTGAAGTGTGTTGACTGGTTTGCCTATCAAACTAGTAAGAATGTATTTTATAAGTACGTGCCCGCAATCAATTCGTTTATGCTTTTTTTATGCGATCGAATTTTAAAATTAAATTAGCCACGACGAATGAGTCTTTTTCTTCGCATTTCCTCCCATGTTAACAAAATGTTGCTCATACGACACGGCAAACTGTTTTATTTTATTCCTAAGTTGAAAATTCCTAAATTCAAACCAAAGAAAAAACTCTCTACTTTTTAGATTAGTATGCCACATTTGAAAATACATGAAAATATGCTTGCTTTAGTACTACAAATTTTTTTTACTATCGAGAAGATTTCTTCGTGTATCCCAGATGATTACTTAATATTCACGATACAGCTGTGGTATTCAAACCCAATTCATTAGCAATTATATCTAGTTCCAATCGTGGGAAATCGATTCTTTTGCTAAAAAAATTAAGTCTAATGGGTTCTTAAGCAACCTTTTAAATATGTATGATTGGCGCTTTGTAACGGTAGAAGCGATTTTCGGCCGAGCTCCTCCTTCAATTTGTGGTTTTGCGTCTTGATATTTTTCCAATGGAGAGACCTACAGTTTATACTAAGCCGCCTCCGAACGGCTGATGGATTTTTTATGAAAAGACTTTATTTCATGTCCGAAATACACTTGGAGGGGTTGACAGTCCCTGCCGAGGGGAGACCGCATTTAGAAAATTTAACTTAATTTTTTATTTAAATTAATTTTCCATAACTTTTGGATGTTGGTCGTACTAGGCTTTGAACCCGGGGCTTCCGAATGGCAGCATGTAATTCTAACCACTCGGCCACCGCGGCCGTCTTTTACATCCTGTCAAATATTGGTTGGTATGATACGAAATAAGCTACTTCTTACATGAATATATATATTTTAAATGATTGTTTCGAGAATTACCTCCATCTAGGGACATAGTTAAGCGAATCAAGAAACAGTGGCTACGCTGGCTAGATCATGTGGTCCGTGTAGATAAGAATACCTCAGCTTTAAAAGTCATCCACTCCGATGGAAAAACTAGGTAGAGAAGAACCTGACTGTACTTGGTATCTCCAATTCACGCCAGACAGCAAAAAGGAGAAACGAATGGCGCATTGTTGTTAACTCAGCTATAACTGAGTTTGTGAACTTCAAAGGAATAATAAAAAAATACTAAACAAATACTCGTGATTATGCACAATGAATTTAAAATCAATTTTTATAACATCAGCGAAACTTATTTTTTTTGTTTTTTGAAGTACACATATGGATATGTGGTAGAAACAATTTGATTTAATGTGCAGAAATATTTAAAGTGATGATCGAATAAAATGTATCAGGGAGCTCTTCGCTTCGCTTTGACATGTAGTGAATATTTGAGTGACGGATTGCTGTTAGATTGTCGATTTAGAAACATTTTTCGGTTATTGACTTGTTATTGTTTCCTTTTTCTCTTGCACAATCGCACTGTCGTTTGAGTTAGTATTTGTATGATTTTTCCTTTTTTAGTTGAAAAAAACATGTGTTCCTACTTTTTAATACAAGAGTTTTTCTATTCAGTCGAAAAAGTCATTGAACTCAAGTACATTTGTACTCAAGTGTGTACATATACATATATATGTGTGTAGAGTACGGTTGTTAAGAATTTATATAGAATTCGCTTTATGTTATACAATCACCAAATCATTGGCTTTATTGGCATCATCAATCAACGACTTTAGTACTTAAATGACTTAAAAATCTATTCGATTCGACACAAAAGTATATGGTATACATGTGTACATGTGTACGTGTATATAGTTGCAAATTGATGAAAAACATAGACTAAACTGTTCATGTACATAGCAAGAATGTGAGTTTAAAAGAATTTCAATAAATTTTTAATTTGATTTTAGGTGTATTTTTCCGTTGGCTTTTTTCACCTTGCCTTCACTTACAGAAAACTTTCGTTTGAAAATACACATCGTTCTACAAGAGCCAGACGATTAAAAAATTATAGCGATTATACAGAAAATTGTCAGTTTATCTTAGCTAAATTTTGTATGTCTTTACCTCGGCGGGCCCTTAGACGAACCACTCCAAAGAAATCCGAGCAGATAATTATCAATCGGCAACTAGCTTATCGAAAACCAACTGAAAAGTGATCCATAAAAAAGATATCCCAGCTAAAAGCAGAGTTCTTCATTTAAGAAATATTGAAAAAAGGTTGCTCATATTTCCAGAGTATGCGGTGAGGACTATGTATGGGGATGAAACTTGAAATAAGTCTGGGAAAACATTATGGTCCCAGAATCTATATTAATATTGTTGAATTCTTGTGGATTCTCCTACATAAGTATTGGGAGACCCATACTAACATAAGAAGCACAATTGTATGATAAACGACAATAAATAAAATATATCGCGTTAAGCCTACAAAGCGAGCGCAACTGGTATAACAAGTACAATACTATGGAAACTACCCCAGGAAAGGCCTAGGAAGTCATCCTTGAATTTAAGCCTATCAAGACCACTAATGATTTAGCTAGTCGTTTAAATGGCCATCATAATTGGGTACTGTTGCCTAATTGTGAAGAACATACTGGTCTACAGAGATGTATCAGATATCGGTCCAAAGTTATCTGCAAGACACCTTTTGCTTTCTGGGCAGAGAAGAATACACGTTAAGCAAAGCCATTGGTAATACTGGAACAACTTCTATAATGATAGGTCTAAATGCGAGGCAGGCACAGGAGCCGACATACAATCGACTTAACAGAAAAATCCATTAGGTTTCTGTTAAATAGCCAAATGATAATCAAGCAATTGACAGCACAGCTGTCATCGTCGACTGCTTCATACCCTTTAGCTCTTTCAAAAGTTTTTCCTTTAACACAGAAAGTCTCAATGCCCACGAGCACTTCCAATGTAGGGTAGACTGCAGGCAGACCAAACCATTACTTGAATTAAGCAAGAGAGACCCATGAGATGTCTACTCCACAAACTTGGTGCAATAAAATTCGCTAAGTGCAGACCGTGTACAGAAGGTGACGAAACCCTTGAGCACTGCATTCTATTAACGAGTGTCCGGAGCTCAGATAACCGAGGCATCATACGAGGGGATTAACAAAAGTTCGGTAAGCTGGAAAATTTTAATTTGTTTTTGTCTAAAATTAAATCCTTTGCATTTACCTTATTAGTCTACCTTTCAAATTTAGAACGATCGGCTAACATGGAGCCGAGAAACCGCAATACAGCTGAGGATAGGCCAGCCATGTGATTCTCTTCGAGTTTCGGCGTAATTTACAGCCAATACAAATATTCAGTGAACGCCAACTTTCATATGGAACGATTGCACCGTCTTTGATGACTATTTCTAAGATTCCAGACGGTATATTTTTCCGTAGAGGACGTGTCCCGATAAGGTCGACCAAAATCTTCCACTGATGATGTCACTGTGGCTCTGGTGAAATCCAAAATTGACTTCACACGATCTAAAATGCCTTAAAATCAATGGCGATTAGGCAGAGAAGATAAAAAAAAACTAATATTATTAATAAATAAAAAAATAATTTTTTTCTGGTCAACTTACCAAACTATTGTTAATCCCCTCTTATGTTACTTCTCGCTCCTCTCTGCTACATCCGTACGGAGTTGGGCAAGCATGTTAAGAAGCAACTACTCGCAAACGGTATCCTTGGTGGATTACAATTAGGCTACTCAATGGCTCAGGTGCTGCCCACAGTCTGCAACCTAGTCTCACACCAAATTTATTAAATACATTATTTTATATTAAAATACAGCTACGCGCCTATCTGCATACATCCAACCATTGGAAGTCTTCATGGCTATTTTTCACCATATCAAATATTTATTTATATCTATTTTGTATGCAAATTCAAATAAATATTTAATATAAAATTAACAGTTTTCCAGTAATAATTGGAATAACTGTTGATTATTTGATCATTTAATTAAAATAAATTATATAAAATATATAAGACGACAACAAATACTCAATATGAGTGGTGAATAAGGGCGTGAAAGAGGCCTTTAATACGTTTCTATTCATAAAACCAATAAAATAAAATGTTTAAAATTTAGGTCAAGAAAATAAATTACAAATAAATATATGTGATTCATGAGAATTGAATAACAATGAGTGTAATGCCAATTTATTGGCAAAACAAAAAAAATGAATAAATGCAAATGTAAACATATTTACATACGCCCACATACATATTTGTGAGTATGAATAGAACTTTTACTAAAAAAATATTTATGCAATATTTGGTTACATTGCAAATTTTTATGTTAAACATTATTGAGGGAAATTTATGTAAAGGCACGTGTGTGTGGACCACAAAAGAAAAAATTAGAAATAAACAGGAATAAAAAATTGAAAATAAATATAAGTAGGTGGGTTGGAAAAATATAAGCGTGTCCACAAAGTAAACAAGCAGATAATAGAAATAATATTAAATATATATAGTGTATATGTATATATTTTTTACACAAACAAGTGCTGTTGTTGTCTGTTTTGTGTTCATAGAAGGCCTCCTACTATGTTCTGTGGTACCTGTGCTCCATCCGTCTATGAGTGCGTTGGATATATTTTTCTACCACCATGGCAAAACCAATATTTCTATAACATGATTTATTGAGCCCACTACTACTTTGTTAATACAACATTCTTGTATTCCTGCAGGGGAAAAATAAAGGTAGTATGCGAAATTTCTAGCTAAAAACTGATATTTGAAAGATGACATAATACCAGCGCGTTATTTGTATGGAAGTAGCGGGAATAATAACAACTTTTACCACTACCGATTCGGATGTTTTTGTTATTTCTAGTGCGATTTTGACTTTAGTGCTTGATATTTATGGTATAAATAGCGTTGCAGTCATATTTATTTCAATTCTTATTTTTGGTGAACTCAAAAAATCCACATTCTTTAATAAACTAGCATATAACTGATGTGACACTAATACATGGTCGTACAATTAATAGTTTGTGGAACATCACCTTATTAAGTAATATAAAAAAGTAATGAAAGTTGAACTGGTTAGAGCACAAATGCAAACTAGTAACATTCTAGTTATCAAGTAGATTTTTTCCCCTACAGGGTATGTAGTGAATTCTACCTCCTTCTTTCTGACATCTTGGAAAGCACACAACATAAACATTGAGCATCAACCACAACCGGTGCGGCTTAGGCAGCCTGCCTATACCAGTAAAATTTCTAAAACGTCTGACCTATATTTTTCTTGTTCTACCTGTGTTGCGTAGGAGACGAAATTGATATAAAAAAGGAAAATGAAAATAAAAAAAGAAAAAAATCTATAAGAAGTCATACGTAGGCTCTAGTTTGTCAACAAGGTTTTCCTTTTGCCAATCAAGTGCTGGAAAAGGAAAAATTGCTTGATTTGTATTTTTTTACGTTTTTGCTTTACGCTTGTTTTTCGCTATTTATTTCAAGTTTTTTCTTGCTAAATTTACCATTGTTGTGTCTAACTATTGTAGACACATTTCGCTTTTGGTGAAAACAAATCAAACTGACATATTTTCACGCCAAAATGTAGGTGAGCAGGTAATTGAAGGGATGGTGACAAGAAAGTGGAAAAAGTAAAGGAGGAAAGGCAGTAAATTGAGATGTTTATGTATATGTAGGCATATATATAATTGCCACTTTGTAACTTCTGAAGCTATATTTGGCCGAGTTCTTCCTCCAATTTGTGGCATGCGGCTTGATGTTTTCCAATAAAATGGAGAGACCTACAGATTATTTAAAGTCGCTCTCGAACAACCGCTGAATCATTGTGACTAGCTTCGTTACAAAAGTACTTGGAGGTCTTGATCTTTCTTACCAAGGGGCGACCACAATTAGAAAAATGATTATTTTTTAATAATTTTGAACTCGAACCATGGCCTCCCGAATGTTGGTACACAGCGCTAACCACTTTTCTATAGGCATACAGTACCAAAAATAAAATATTTTTTTATAAGTAATACATATAAATCAACTCAATATAAAAAAATAGAAGCGTTAGGTGGCGCATTTAAGGCGAGACAGGCTGAGCAGGTACAGCCTAAAGGACTCTAAGTCTCTAACCGATACGTATCTACTTATGTACACGAATTACAAACACCTTACGCCCCACACCATGCAGAACCGATTTGAAGGATCCACATGAATAATAGCAGTTTGTTGAAATGACAAACAATCAGAAGCAGCAGCAACGGCATCGCCCGATAGTCTGTCTCGAAATTTTGCTGGTGGCTTGGTTGTTGGACTACGGTTAGTGCGCGCTGAGTGCTAATAAAGATGAAAAATCACATAAAAAGATAAAGCCGAGTAGCGATTATACATATTTGTATACATAGATACATAAGAGAAACTGTAGTGACAGCAAGTGACAGTTGTACTGAGCGGAAGATCCGCATTTCCCTTGCTGCTGTCCGCCGTGTAGCTGTTGTAGGTAAAACATTAGTGCTTTTAATGATTGTTTTGTATAGAGAAGGAGGATAGTAGGTAAAGTGAAACATATGCTGGAATGTTCGCACCGGTGAGTGAGTAATCACTTTTAAGATACGTAAGTTAAATGACAGCGTAGGCTTTTTGTGGGCGAAGCAATCATCAAAAGACATGGATGAAAAATATAAACAACATCTGAAGGTAAAAATAAAATGAAAAGAAAAGAAAAAAAAAACAAAACAGAAGCGACAGTGTAGATTTAAGGATGGATTGTGGCCTTGAGCGGAGTCGATTTTTTTAAGGGAACTTATTTTTGTGCCAAAAAGTTAATTGCTTAATTTAAAATTTCTAAATGGTTTTTGGTGAGCCAAACAAAATATAAAAGATTCAGCAGAAATGTGAACTCGTACTTAAGAAAATTTTCCACACGGCTATTAAAATCTTCTGCATTGAATGATTATAAGTCTTAGACATATTCTAAGCCGCCTCCGAAAGCTGATGGATTTTTACCAGACCTAGAACCCTTGACTTCTCGCATTAAATTACGAATTTTCTCGGATAGGTTTTGATAGAGCTTCTCGTATATTGTGATATTTTCAAAATCACAATGCCTTTCCTTCAGCTTTGGTCACTTTTTCATGGCGGAGGAGCTTAATTGATAGAAGTCGATGCATCGCATGGGCTTATAATTTCCCTATAATGCAAATTGATATGGATGAAAAAACCTTCGGTCGATGACTGACCAGCTTTCCTCAATCCACTTGCGAGAGTAAAACTAAAAATATTTAAAAATTAAGAAAAAACAAGGCATACAACTTCGAAAATGAGCTATCGAATTCCAGGATGTATTGCGGATACTGGCGAATGCAGGCCTCTCAACCAAATTAGGAAGATCCGGTAGCAACTGACAGTCTTCAAATTTTGGGAAGATGACTAAATACCATATTACCAGTGCCTCTTTTAATGAAGAGGTAAGCCTACTAAAGTTTCTTTAAAAATAAGAAACAAGTAAACATTTTAGAAATGATCAGAGTTCAAAGCAATTTCCAGAAAAAAATCTCTCCAGTAACGAACCGGCAGAAACTCGAACTAAAAAAAAAAAACAAAGCATAACGAGACTGCTACGACCACTTTAACAGTAATAAGGCACATTTATGACCTTTCCAGGAACAGCTCGCTGGTGACAGTAGTGGACGCAAATTCAAACTATCATTCACGAAGGACAAGCGGAGATGGTCGAGCTTAGTTTATATCTATCAGTAGGATCAAGGCGAAAAACGCTTGAATTGTATTATATTAAGCTGCGAAATAAGTCACACCTGGTTTTGACCATTGGCAGCTCATAAAGGAAAATACCGGCAATAGTGGCTATAAGCGATGAGACGTGAAATTGTCTGTCGAGGGCTTACATAAAATCAGCATCGGAATGCAAATAGTCTGGATGATAATCTTAAAAGGCGGCAAAACAGTTGATAACCGGACAGTTGCTGAATGTGGTTAGCATAGAAATTGATGTTTATTTTGATAACCAATAACCCAAAGTCATTTCATAAGTACTAGCGTTCATCTGACAACCCTTAACAGATTTTAGTTTTATGCATATCTGTTTCCAAAAATTACTAGTTATCTGGTTTGTAATTCCAAATATATGAATTTTTAACGTACACTCATCGTTCTGTTTAAAACTATTTTTTTGCAAACGCAGCGTATATTCGTATGTGCATTGATATGTTTGTCGGTGGCTACCGTGGAAATTAAGGTCACAAAATTAATCCCCGTGTGACCTTCACTACGGTTATTATGAAATGGGTTGGCAAAATATAAAACAAATATACGAAAATGTAGGAGAACAAAACGTGCATATATATATACCTATATATATACGAGTATATATGTATGAAAATGTGAATGAAGTAAAATTAAAAATCTCAAGCGACAGATATGTGCATGAGCCTAGAGAAAGGTGTCATAGGCAAACAGGCAGGTGATGAAAACAAAAAGTTCAGCACAAACAATAAAACCAGAGGATGAGAAAACTGGTATACGAAGGCTCGCACATGTAATGTATTTTGTAATATTTGCGATTCAGCCCAAAAATCGTATCGTGAAAACATTTTGCAAACCAATGTTCAAACGGCGATTCCTACGATTATGACTCAACCGCTCTATTCGGGTTTGCGTTAACTACTAAGACATTATATGAATGGATTTCCTTGCTGCAAACGAATCACTTTGTTTTTCATATTTTGTTGTGCTACTATCCTCGCCAGTAATATGTACACATAGCAACTTACATAGAACTGTTGTGGTAGTAACAAACAGCTGTTTTACTATGGCCAAGAAAAGCCAACTAGCGCAAGCGTCAAGAGAGCGCTGAATTTAGAGAACTGCGGTAAAATCCAAACAAATTATATTCGAACTGTTAACAACAGAGCTTAGACCAATTTAACAGCTCTAACAGGACACTTATGTTGCATTGGCAATGGTTTCGTTGAGTGGTTGCATAAGGACACAGGCAAGTACCTACACTGTTAACTAGGAGTACTTGATAACGCGCGTATTCTAGACAAATTTAATCAGTTGTAGAAGTGTACTCGTGAAGGCAAGTTTTAGCTAACGGTAAAATTTTATTTTCGTGTGGAAATTGTGCGTGGAAAAAACAATAACAAACTAGATGAACTTGAAGTTGGAGAATGGCTAAATATAAACGGAGAAAATCTGAAACTGATAACAGAGTGGGAGTAAAAAATAAAAAAAATGTATATTGTTATATAAAATGAAATTTGTCAAAATAAACAAAATAAAATAAAATCATATATACTAAATTATAAAAAAATTGAACAAAATAAAATCAAATAAAATGAAATAAAATAAAGTAAAATATATAAAAATAATAAAAAATGAAATTAAAAAAAAATATTGAATAATATAAATTAAAATTCAAAACAAAAAATTAAATAAAATTAAATTAAATTAAATAAATAAAATGAAAAATAAAATAACATAAAATAAAATAAAAAAATAAAATAAATTAATATAAAATAAAATGAAATAAAGTAACATAAAATAAAATTATATAAAAAAATTGAATTAAATAAGCAATATAAACTAAAATAAAATAAAAAAAATTCAAATAAAATATAATAAAATAAAAAAAATAATATGAAATATAAAAAAATTAAATAAAATAAAATCAACTAAAATTAAATAAATAAAATAAAATAAAATTAAATTATATGAAATAAAATAAAGTAAAATAAAATAGAATAAAATAAAATGAATTAATATAAAACAAAGTAAAGTAAAATGAAATAAAATAAAGTAATATGGAAAAAAAAATTAAAATAAAATAAAATAAATTAAAATAAAATAAAATAAAATAAAATAAAATAAAATAAAATAAAATAAAGTAAAGTAAAGTAAAATAAAATAAAATAAATTAAGTAAAATAAAATAAAAGAAATTAAAATATAATAAAATTTAATTAAATTAAACAAAATAAAATAATATAACTTAAAATTAAATAAAATGAAAAAATAATAATTTAAAATGAAATAAGATGAAATAAAATAAAACAAAATAAGATGAAATAAAGGAAAAAAATAAAATGTATTTAAGAAAATAATATAATAAAATAAATATTCTAGTTTTCGAAAATGTGTTAAATTTCTTTAATTATTTGTAATTCATATTTTATAGTTAACATTTTTGTTTAGGCATATAAATTATAATAAAAGTTAAAATATACAAAAAAAAAATTAACAAAGACAGATATCCTAAAAAATATTAATGCTGATTAAAGGCGTTATTAAATGTAATATAATTAAAAATACAATGAAGAAAGTGCTTAGTTCACCTTCCAGTTGAATTGTCAAACGCAAAGAATTCAAAGAAACGCAATACAAAATGTAGTCATGTAAAAAGTTAATTTAAAATTCGCCAAACCGAATGAAAATAAAAAATAAAGCAGCGCAATTTAAACAAGTTGCTATGGCAACAGGCGTACTTCAAAAGCGCCATCAAAATCAATCAAATAAGTGTCAACGCGACAGGTAGCAGTTATAGCTGCTGGTTTCTAACGCCACAGGCAAAGCAGCACGTTCGCTAAGTAGCGTCGTGCTGCAGGTTCTAAGAAAATCAGGTGGAAGTGAAAAAAGGTAGGCATGAAATTTGAGTAGCAAAAATTTGCCAGAAAATTAGTGCAAAAAATTTGTAATCAAATGAAAATGTGTATAAATGAGTGGTAAACCTTAAAATGTTCAAACCAAAGTTAAAGTGTGTGTTGTTGTAAAAGCGACAAATTGTTTTTCGCTCAAAATATTTGTGAAAGTTTATGATAAGAGAATAAATGTGTTAAGCAAATAACACATAGCATATTTAAGTTCTTGGCATTATCTTCTTAATCTCCAATAATTGCTCTAATTGGCTACGTTTATACACAAATAACTCAGCACACACCATTTAAGCAAATATTGTGCCAATAAGTGTGATGAGATTTTATAAGCCAATGGAATCAAATTTGTCATCACAAAATCTCAGTTGAGAAATGTGCAGAGAACAGTACACACAGATTTGAATACAATATACTTTTAATATATTCGTACAACATTTTGTGTGGAAATATCAAAATTGTACATATCAGTTTTGGAAGTCATCAAATTTATGTATATAGTTGGGTGAGTATGTTCAATTTATTTTTTTACTCTGTTTCCTTAAATAGTAATAAACGTGGTATTTTAATTAAAAATTCGTAAAATAAAAATAAATTTCAGAAATTAATAACATTTTTTTAAGTCTACAACTTCACAAATTATGTAAAAAAGGTGGGATCATCGCTGAGGTACACTCGCTGGCTGCGAAAGTCCTTCGCCAAAATGCCTTAATTAGTCCTTGCAAACACCTTCACTGTACCTTGACTTTAAATACGGCACAAAACGATAACTAACTAACCTGAATACTTTCGAAAATAAAGAGTGACAAAAATTGCTGTTGGACTCAAATTTTTCTTCGGATAATTAGCATTGTATTCATATCCAATCAAAATCACTAATAGGCCGTCATACCACTTATTCCCCTCTAAAGACCATGACCCAAATCATGCTGGTTGTGCTGACTTACCCTGACTTGTCTTAAAATGGATGCCTGGATGATCAACTGAGCGCTTTGAACGCCAGAAAAACAATCAGCTGATTCGTATCACAATATAGATTATTTATAACTCTTTTGTACTTAATAAAAAAATAAAGTTACCTGGCTCACCGTTTTAGTTGACAATATGGTAATTTTGTCCATAGAATGGGACCAACAAATGTTCAGAAATATATCATTAAAAGAATATAAGGTTATATGGACTTCGTTGTCAAAACTCTACGTTTCGCTACCTTCCGAAACGGAGTGGTTACAAATAGAATATAGGTACATTAATTATATCTTTGCAGTATTTGGATCGCTCAAGGCGAACCTACCATTTGGTTCCTTTTCGTACGTTTCAATAGTTCTCACAGAAAAGCAAGTAAAACCAGCAGGAATTGGGTGTGGAAAGCTGTTGAATCTGATTCTCAATAACTTGTGGCAATTTATTTTCATATGCCCAATATTATTGTGCGTATGGTTGAAACAGTACAATGGCATGGTGGGTGTCTATACATATCTCTTTTCTCTAGTCTAATTTTATAAATATTGCTACTTTTCAGTAAAATCATAGTGATCTAAACCACACTTTGTCGGTTATCACATTCAAGTGTACGAAATTCAGTAGCAGGAAAATCACTGAATAAAAAAATCACTACCATTGATACCGCGCTCTTATAATTCTTCATACTTTTCTCATACCTTTCTGAGGATGAAAATGATTCCGACTCAGATCAAGTAGCTGCTATAAATATTATAAGCCGAATATCATATTATATTATATTAAACGTGCGAAAGGAACCAGAGGCTCCAAGCTTTAAAATCAGAGAACACTGTTAGACGCCGTTATATCCTCAAAAGCTCACTGCGTAGTGTGCTCTATAGACCATATTCCTTCAAAAGTGGCCACAATGTTACAGTCAAAGGGAAACTATTGGGTTGCCCCCAAAGAATTTTCATACAGAAAAAATACATGTAAAAAATACAGTGTCGAAGTTGGTTCGTCAAATTCCGTTCGGGAGATTTTTCACTCAAAGATAAGCCACGTTCAGGTCAGCCTAGGGAAGTTGATGATGACGATTTCAAGGACTTAATCGAATCGGATCATCATGTATGGTAACTAACCGTGAGATTGGACAGAAGTTAAATATACCAAAATCAACCATTATAATCATACACGACATCTTGGACTAGTAAAAAGACTTGATATTGGGATTGGAAGGGTGTGGTATATTTTGAGCTGCTTCTAAGGAACCAAACGATTAACTCGGATCTCTACTGTGAACAACTGGACATATTGAATACATCCATCCACGACAAGCGGACAGAATTGGTCAATCGTAAAGGTGTCATATTCCATCAGGACAATAATAGACCACACACATTTTTGGTCCCTCGGCAAAAACTGATACCAAATACGTCAACAACAATCAGCAGCCAAAACTAAACTAAGGGCAGTATCATAAAAGCGAATATTTTGAGCATTTTTACCCCATTGTGAGATAGTTACTTGCCTGAAACCAGAACCAGAACTCGAAGTCTGCAAATGTCATTGATCGCCCAAAAACACCGATTTGTACATGATGTTTCAGTTTCTTCAGGGTCAAAAGTTCTGTTTTGAAAACCGATTTTTATTAAAAAAAAATATTAATAAAGAAACAAAACTGAGACGCAATCTTTCTTTCGTCTATCTAAGAGCAACATCTCTTAAATAAATTAAAAAAAAAAAATTATCCACTACTAAAATACGAATATATGTAAAAGATTTATGGTAAAGCCATAAAATAAATAATAAAACACTTCAAGTAATTTAAAAAAGGAGGCAAACGTCATTTAAGCGCCCTAAAAAAATTTAAAATAAATTTTTCAATTTATATATGGTATGTATGTATGTTTAAACAGTACACATAAAATTATGCGAATGACTCGTTGATGTTAAATAGAGATGTTTTAAACACAAAAAAAAAATGAAATGATTATTTGTTGCATATATTCTGGCGTATAAATCGTGTGTGTATCGCTGGCAAGAGATGAACTAAAGGAAGAATGAAGGAAATACGCCACAGCTGTCAATTCCTTACCACATTCGGCTTCTTTTGTTGATACTGTCGCTGGCGTGATAATGTCTTGTGTTACCGTGAAACAGCTGTAGCCATTGTCAGTTGTCTGCCAAGTGACTGTCAAGCATTTGAGATATGAAAATAAAAAAATGTATTTACGTAGGTATAGGTACATACATATCTATGATACATCCCAAGTATATATATGATACCCGCTTGTCACATACAACTTATAACTTTACGCTTTGAAGTTACAAATTTTACTCTCTTCACATTTCTTTCTTACTCCGATTACATTGCACATTCTTTCGTTTAAATTTTCATGCATTTCTTTAATTTCTATCATCTTTTCTTTTTTATAACACAATTTATGATATTCCACCATTTCTTATCCTTCCTTCCATGGTTCGTTTGTGCCGTTATTTTACGTGCCGCGAATAATTTAAGTGTTTTTAAAGTCTAGCCGCTCGCAGCGTAGGTCCGCAGCAGAGAAGTTTAATGCGGATTAACTGAAAGTTGTTCTGTGGTTTGTCCTATGTACTCTCCCATACATATTTTTCGCATGAATATTAAATTTTTCGCGCTTCTCCGTTGGTTTGCGTTACTCAACTCAGGCTCATTGTCATGTTGCTTCCGGTGTTTTTTTTTACTTCCTGCTGTTAGGCATTAGTATTTATTATGTAGCTTCAGATTTCGTTCCTTGTTTTGTGTTTTCTTTTTTTCTTTTCTTGGTTCTGTGAAAAATGATAAGTCTAATTTTTTTCTTGTCGTGTTTTTCATTTTCCCTCTTTAGTGGTTACTTTCATATGCCTGCTTGTTAAATTGTTGTCTGCTTTTCAGCTGAGGGAAGAACATTTTGGTAAATCATCTCTAATTCTGTCATGTAGTTGCTTGAAAAGATATTCATTGCTTAATCATACAAATATTTTCTTATTTTTTCTTTTTGTGAGTTGTTATAATTCCACGGGATAAAAGTACTTAAATTGTTAAGAAAACTATTTTCTCTTCTAGAAAATAGAAATACTTTTTGCGGAAGGAAATTAAAATTAAGTCTGTTCTAAATTACATATATGAACAAAGTGGTTGTAATGGCTGGTTCCACCATATGATTGTTTGCGTACAAAGACACGAACAGACGGATATGGCTAAATATGAACGGGCTACAAGGTGCTATAACATTTCTTGTAGTAGCAGCGCATTCTGGCGGTCAAGAAGGTTATTTTTCACCCCACCTAGCAATTCAGGTTAATATACCCCTTAAAGTTCATGAAAGGAAAAATAATAATATTAATATAAAATATTTCGTCAATTTTTATACACATATATTTTTAATAAATAATTTTAGTTGAGCTATTCTAAGCTTTTGTAAACCATGATATCTGACAACAAGAAGGCTCGAAAATCAATCAATTCAAAGTTTTGGGCTTAAAATCGGGTTTATGATTAATATTAGGCGAGTAAAAAGTTCTTTCGGTTTTTATCTAAGAGATGGCGTTATTGTCCATAGTACTAGTGTTACTTTTCGCATTATGTCATACTATAAGGCGCTGAAAACGTGTTTATTCGCGCTAAAAGCTTCTCTTTGACAGATTTTCGATTGATTGACTCAGAACGTTGTGAGCGCTCATCAAAGATGGACACCAGCAAAGAGAAAATTCGCTAAATTTTAAAATTTTTCTTCGATCAAGGCGAAAAAGCAGCCAAAGCGGCTGAAAAAATTAATTTAGTTTATGGGCCAGATATTGTAAACGAACGTGTAGCACAAAAGTGATTTGCTAAGTTCAGTTCAGGTAATTTCGATGTCAAAGATGCACCACGCGTCGGGAGGCCTGTCGTCGAAAATTGGGATAAAATCATTAAAATAGTGGAAACAGACCGTCACGTGAGCACACATTGCTGAGGAGCTAAAGGTAAGCCAGAAAAACGTTTGGAACCATTTGCATAACCTTGGATTCAAATAAAAGCTCGAACTAACGCAAAAAAACATGATGGACCGAATTTCCATCTGTGAATCGCTGCTGAATCGCAACAAAAGCGACTCATTTCAGAAGTGTTTGGTGACTGACGATGAAAAGTGGATCACTTACGCCAACGTCAAGTGAAATCGATCGTGGTTGAAACGCGGTGAGCCGGCGGAAACGGTGACCAAGCCAGGATTGACGGCCAGGAAGGTTTTGCTGTGTGTTTGGTGGGATTGGCAAGGAATCATCTTCTAGGAGCTGCCCCTATAGCCAAACGCCCAATTCGGCCCTCTACTGCCAACAACTGGACCGCTTGAAGGCAACACTCACCCAGAAGAGGCCATCTTTGATCAACAGAGGCCGAATTGTGTTCCGTCAGCGCCAACAGCGACAACGCCAGGCCACACACGTCTTTGGTGACGCGCCAGAAACTCCAGGAGCTTGGATGGGTGGTCCTAATGCACCCACCTAATTTTCCGGTTCTGGCTCTAAGTGATTACCGTCATTTCCTGTCTATGGCGAACGCGCTTAATGGTGAGAAGCTGGCCTCAAGAGAGGCCTATGAAAATTGGTTTCCGAGTTTTTTGCCAATAGGGACGCAGCCTTCTATGAGAGGGGTATAATGAAGTTAGCATCTCGTTGGCAACAAGTTTACGAATAAAACATATTTGACTTAAATCGGACAAATGTACACAAAGTTACCATATTTTGAAAAATCAATAAAAAAACCGAACGAACTTTTTACTGGATCTAATAGAAAGACTAATTTGAAGATATTGTATAACTTCTGAGGACTCAGACATTTTTTTAAATCAAAATCGTACTGTGATCCATTCTCTTTGTCCAAAGAGTGTTCTTTTGACATCGAATTAATCGTTAACTAGAAAAACTAAAACTGCTTTTAATTACAGAATATATACATATTGAAAAATACATTTTAAAATACATATCAACACTATGAATGCTTTAAGATGCTACAATTTAACATTTAATTTGCATTTAAACGCTGCGCTCTTTGAATTTCAAATTCAAAAATAAGTACGAATTGCAATATTGAGTAATTTGACATTTACTTTGAAGGGCAAATTAATGTCAAACGCTGACATTCAATTTCATTCAATCAAACAATCGAATTGATGGCTTACCTACAAAAAAAGACACGCTTTAGC
Source organism: Ceratitis rosa (assembly GCA_037013455.1). Classification (NCBI taxonomy): domain Eukaryota; kingdom Metazoa; phylum Arthropoda; class Insecta; order Diptera; family Tephritidae; genus Ceratitis; species Ceratitis rosa. Next base: position 25,882,046 of record JAWMAG010000008.1, read on the forward strand.
ACAAAAAGGGGAAAAAAGAAATAAAAACATGTGTCGAGTCTTTTTTGATGACGAAAATACATACATATAAATCACACAGATTTTACCAATTTGTTAGGATGGACGGTTATGTGCACCAAATATCCTCTTAAGGGGGGAAGCTGGTCTAGAGGGCAAAAAAATGGATATGGTTTATGAATTTATTTCGACTCCACAAAGGAATCAATCGAAAATCTGTGGAATAGGTTTAATAGCATAGGTTTCCCGGTACAAATACAAATTTTTTCGTGTGAATTAATTTCAAAATGGCCGCTGTTCAGCATTTCTCCGAAGACGCCTTGTTTTCCAATGGGGCCATAGTCGAAGACATAGACTCCTTAATTTTTATTCTGGTTCAAAAACTATTTTTTTTTTAATTTTTATATAACAATAACAAGAGACGTACCTAGGTTTTTTTTTTGATATATATTTTGTTTCTTCGAGAAATGGTACACGTTTGAACAAAATGTTTTCACTATAAACAACTACATAAAATTGTTCATTAAAAAAAAAACCATGTAACATAAAAAAATTCTACGTAGGTCTCTGGAGAACGGTATTTCAAATGTACTGTCAAAATTTCTTAAGAAAAGGGGGAAGATTTGTTGGAGTTATGTCTTCGGCTTCTGGCATACCTGCGAGGCACTGCCGTCGCATGAAAAATTTGGACATTTAGACATTTTTGCCGGCATCCATCTTTCGGCATGTTATTTCTTAGACCCTAAAGCATCTTCTAAGACAATAAAATTTTTTTCGATTTTTTCAAAATTCTAGACCTGCCTCCACCTTAAAGCACGAAACGTGGCCAGGTTTGAATCACTATTTTTATGGTATGTTTTAACATTTAAATACATTTGGCGATTATTAGGCAAACCATTTTTATAAATACTTACTTTTTAGCTAAAACAAAACATCTTTGGTTTGACAGTTAAGTTTGTTCAGATATCAAAATATAGCCTTTTGCCTTTCAAACCTCAAAATAGATAACCCTATATGAGAAAAATGTTAAAATATGTTTGTTTAGATATAAAAATAATAAATTAGAGTTATCAAACCAATTGTTATTATTATATTTTCTTTCGTAATTAAAATGCTGGTTGGCTTCTCTCCGAGTGTTTTTCTTCGCTTATAAATGAAATTTAATGTGACATTTTAATAAAGTCGACGTTATTCTGATACATCGACCGAACCAAATGAGGCTGAAAATAGCCAAATATAATATATAAGTGTACGAGTACGAGTATATAGATATCCTCATTGTGCATGTACCTATGTAGTCAAAAGGAGAAGCAATCTCACATTATAGCCTCATAGCTTTAATTGAAGACGACTGTTGACTGACCGCTGAATACTGCTGTGAGAAGGGCATTTCTGCTTTTGTTTGCCAACTGGGAAATTAAGCGCGTGTCAACGTAGTATGTACGGATTATGACATACGCACAGTATTAAAAGCATAAATATACATAACAGTATGAATGACTCTACATAATCATCACAGTATATAAATATATTATAATATAATTGTGGCTTTTTAACCATAGAAGCCGTTTTTGGCCGAACTCCTACTCCAATTTGTGTTACGTATCTTGATGGAGGGACCAAAAGTTTATTCTAAGCCGGCCTCCGTTGTGGATAGATTTTTAAGTAGAGCTTTCATTTGAAGTCAGATATACACTGGGAGTGCTTGACATTCCCTGTCGGGGGTGACTAGTTAATTTTTAAAAAAATTTGACTTTTATCCGACTAGAACTAGCCTTCCGAATGTTAGTACATAATGTTAACCACTGGGCCACTGTACTCGCGGTATACACATATATTTAAATGTTTATGTGAGGGACTTTATGATACGTGTATAAGTGTAAGTTTATTTTTGTATGTGTGAAAAAAGGGAAATTGAAGTTTACACTTGAATAGCTGCAGATAAGCATAACTTGGAAATAAAGTGGCGTAAAGGTTCGCTTATATATATATATATATATATATATAATTATATTTGAGACAATGCGATTTGAGAAGGAAATTTTTGAATTCATATTCATCTATTATTTTGAATATTTCATCCTCGGTCAAGAGGCAAAATTTATTTTTTATTTTCAACTCCAGTTAAATAACTGAGATGTAGCCTTCTCAAGAATTCCTCTCATAGAGCTTTTAATCAGGCTATTAAATCATATCAAGGCAGCAAAGCCCGCTGGAGCTGCGCTGGAATGATGTATACGTATTAAAAAAATGGAACTAATTATTTATTATATCGAAATCGAGTCAACGGGACGTAGACAAAAATTATAAGGTAGACAATTATATAAGGCAAGGCACCCCGTAAAAAATTCTAGTACCAGTAGCTCTTCTACAAACGTTCATTCAAGAAATTTATTTAAAAATACCATTAAGTTTGAGGCCACCACTATGAACGGATGGCTCTTCAAGGAAAGCTTGACCGATATGGGACCGAAATAAAACATTGATAAATTATTTGGATTTATAACAGTTCATTTTCTGGCAGGCCGTTATTTAGAAAGACTGTCCTGCTGCTGATATTCATCAGTAAATTGATAGCAAAGTTCATGAGTTCATTCGTTGCAGGGAAAAGGTTGAATGCATGAATTCTAGTTAAATACCAGTATTTTTAAGACGAAACCATACTAGTAGCTAGTAGCAAACTAGAATTATATATATAATTGGCGCTTTGTAACCGCTGAAGCGATTTTCGGCCGAGCTCCTCCTCCAACTTGTGGTTTTGCATCTTGACGTTTTTCCCAACTAATGGAGAGACCTACAGTTTATACTAAGGCGCCTCCGAACGGCTGATGGTTTTTTTATGAGGAGCTTTATTTCATGTCCGAAATACACTCGGAGGGATGGACATTTCTTGCCGAGGGGCGACCGCAATTAGAAAATTTTACTGAATTTTTTATTTAAATTAATTTTCCATAAATTTTTTTTTTGATGTTGGGGGCACCGGGATATGAATCCGAGCCTTCCGAATGGCAGTACGCAACGCTAACCACTCGGCTACCGCGGCCAAATTATACTAGTATTTAAAGGACAAAAATATAATAATTTTCCTTAGACCAGAAATATACTAGTAATTTTTGGTAAAATCTGAACCAATTTGCTTACTTTGCGGTCAAATTCATAACAGTTTGTAGTTAAAAAAAAAAGTTGGACTCGTCAGTAACTAGAAGCTCCGACCAAATATTACTAGATTTGCTGCCACAACGACAATCAAATATAACTGTGATTGCTTATATCTTGTTCAATAAAATTACACAATTTTAGGAAAATGAACACACAAAAAAATTCATTAAAATCGGAAACGTTTGGAATGCTGGCAAAAAATCAAACTAGTTTTTGACTAGTATGATGCAGACAGGTCTTGGGCGAACAAGTTCTCAACTTCTATGAACGAACCAGTATCTTAACTGGTATCTATGGACTGGTATTTAACTAGTATGAAGCAGATACATAGGCTGATAATTTCCAGTTCGTAGGACATCGCAGTGTTAAAAATAACAGTTTCTAACACGGAAAATAGATGAAAGATGAACTAGTTGGATTCTAGTTAACAACTAGTATGTTTCCGTGCAGCCTACGGAGGCTTTAAAGCATGATAAGCAAATCAGAGACATTATTCCATGAGGAACCTAATTGGATTATGCAGATATGTCTTTCTGAATTTAGTCTACGTTTTTCCGGTATATTTTTTATGACATTTATTTGAATTAATAAAATGACTAAACCAGTTTATTAGCTTTCAACGCGGTAAGATTTAATCAAGTCTGCAACTCTGCGCTGTCGACGGAAAATAATTAAAAACTATAGATGAGGCAGCATGGAAAAAAAGTGACTAAAATCAATGAATTAAACTGCACTTCGTTTCCCAGTTCGATGAAACGGTAAGAAATATTTTTACAACTTTTGCAGAAACCTATTCTATAACCAAACAAGCCACTTGAAAATAGATATAATAGTTTTTCTATTTTTCTAAAATATATATTGTCATACGAAATTTCTCTCAAAAAATGCTAACAACTAAATACTTATGTATATCATGCTCACCATATGCTATATGCGTAAACATCTACAAGGACCTATACCATCAAATAAGAGGTAAAAATCCTCACACAAAAGCACAAAACAATACTAAATTATCATAAGAAGCCTATAACACCTTGGCCTCTGCAACAAGTCAGTCCCGCCTAAAGAGAAGAGAGAACTGATTTCTATAAAGCAACGCTCAGCAAATAGCCCATTCCTTATTTATTTATAAGAGTGAAATACTCATTATTAGACATGGTATTTAATAAATAAGTCAAAAAAAATTAATATACAAGAAAAAAGCTTGAAAACTTAATATAATATTAATTCAATGTTTATTAAGTGAATTTCGAGCCAATTTCTCAAATCAGGCTAGACACTAAAATTTTAAAAATCTTCTTTTATAATAAACATGTTTGTAACTACAATACATTATTTTATACATATTAAAAAAAATTGATTTAAATAATTTTTTAAATTAATCTTGAGTTTATAGCAATCACTTTGTAGCAGAAATTTAAATTATACAATCCATTTGCCATCACAAAATGCCAACTCAGCTTTGTAATAAATGACAGTAAATTAATTTCAAGCTTCTAGTTAACCACACCGATACATTTTATATGAATTATACGAACATATACAGCTGTCAGTGTAGTTAAATAATATTCTAAATTTAACTATTCACAAAATTTAATTTTGCATACTTCAAATTGAGATGAGTCAGTGTTTGTATGTGTGAATTCCTACCCTTTAAGTGCAGCAAATTTCTCATGGAATTATGTACATTTTCTATGACTTTGCAATCAACTCAACAGCATCCATTTCTATACGTTCAATTATGCATGAATGTGTGACAGTATGTATTTAGAAAGATGTGTGTGTATGCATATTTATTTGGAAACATGATGTTGAAAATACATATTGGTACATACATACATATATATCAAACAAATTCCTGCAAAATTTATAGATATGTATATTTGAATGTATATTTGTTTGTATGACAATGAGACAACTAATTGTTTAAGGATGCTTAAACACAAAAACCACAGGCCACAATACTATTGTGGTATAATGATATATCAATAACCCAGTAAAGATAATAGTTAGTATGTATGAACTTAAGCCTAACGGTAAGTATACAAACCTTAAAACTAAACTAAAAACAAGTTCTTCTTCTTTCTTCTTTATTGGCGTTGGCACCGCTTACGCGATTATAGCCGAAGCAATTACAGCGCGCCATTCATCTTTTCTTTTCGCTGTTTGGCGTCAGTTGGAAATGCCAAGTGCACCCAGGTCACTCTCTACTTGATCTTTCCAACGGAGTGGAGGTCTTCCTCTTCCTCTGCTTCCACCAGCGGGTACTGCATCAAATATTTTCAAAGCTGGAGTGTTTTCATCCATTCGGACGACGTGGCCTAGCCAGCGTAGCCGCTGTCTCTTCATTCGCTGAACTATGTCAATATCGTCGTATAGCTCGTACAGCTCATCGTTCCATCGTCTGCGGTATTCGCCGTTGCTAATGCGCAAAGGACCATAAATCGTTCGCAGAACTTTCCTCTCGAAGACTCCTAGAGCCGACTCATCAGATGTTGACATCGTCCACGCTTCTGCGCCATATATTAGGACCGGTATAATGAGCGACTTGTAGAGCTTGATTTTCGTTCGTCGAGAGAGGGCTTTACTTTTCAATTGCCTACTCAGCCCAAAGTAGCACCTGTTGGCAAGAGTGATTCTGCGTTGGATTTCAAGGCTGACATTGTTGTTGGTATTAATGCTGGTTCCTAGATAGACGAAATTATCTACGACCTCGAAGTTATGACTGTCAACAGTGACGTGGGAGCCTAGTCGCGAATGCGATGACTGTTTGTTTGATGACAGGAGATATTTCGTCTTGCCCTCATTCACTACCAGACCCATTCGTTTCGCTTCTTTATCAAGTCTGGAGAAAGCAGAACTCACGGCGCGGTTGTTGAGGCCAATAATGTCGATATCATCGGCGTACGCCAGCAGCTGTACACTCTTGTAGAAGATTGTACCTTCTCTATTTAGCTCTGCAGCTCGTATTATTTTCTCCAGCATTAAATTAAAAAAGTCACACGATAAGGAATCACCCTGTCTGAAACCTCGTTTGGTATCGAACGGCTCGGAGAGGTCCTTCCCGATCCTGACGGAGCTTTTAGTGTTGCTTAACGTCAGTTTACTTAGCCGTATAAGTTTTGCGGGGATTCCAAATTCAGACATAGCGGCATAAAGGCAGCTCCTATTCGTGCTGTCGAAGGCGGCTTTAAAATCGACGAAAAGGTGGTGGGTGTCGATTCTCTTTTCACGGGTCTTCTCCAAGATTTGGCGCATGGTGAATATCTGGTCAATGGTTGACTTACCAGGTCTAAAGCCACACTGATAAGGTCCAATCAGTTTGTTGACGGTGGGCTTTAGTCTTTCACATAATACGCTTGATAAGACCTTATATGCGATATTAAGAAGGCTTATTCCACGATAATTGGCGCAGACTGTGGGATCGCCTTTCTTGTGGATCGGGCAGAGCACACTTAAATTCCAATCGTCGGGCATGCATTCATCCGACCATATTTTACAAAGGAGCTGATGCATGCACCTGATCAGCTCTTCGCCGCCGTGTTTGAATAGCTCGGCCGGTAATCCATCGGCCCCTGCCGCTTTGTTGTTTTTTAAGCGGACGATTGCTATTCGCACTTCTTCATAGTCGGGTAACGGAACAACTTTCCCATCGCCATCAATTGGAGTTTCGGGTTCACCATCTACGCATGTTTCCTGTTCACTGCCATTCAGCAGGCTGGAGAAGTGCTCCCTCCATAAATCGAGTATACTCTGGGCATCTGTCACTAGCTCACCTCCCTGGGTCCTACAAGAGTTCGCTCCGGTCTTGAAACCTTCTGTAAGTCGCCGTATCTTTTCATAGAATTTTCGAGCGTTACCCTTGTCGGCCAGCTTCTCAAGCTCCTCGTACTCGCGCATCTCGGCCTCTTTCTTTTTTTCTCTGCAGACGCGCCTTGCTTCCCTCTTCAGTTCTCGGTATCTATCCCACCCCGCACGTGTTGTGGTTGATCGCAAGGTTGCGAGGTAGGCAGTCTGTTTTCTCTCCACTGCGGCACGGCAATCCTCATCGTACCAGCTGTTTTTGCGACCTTTCCGAAATCCGATGGTTTCGTTTGCAGCTGTACGCAGGGAGTTTGCAATGCCGTCCCACAGTTCCCTTATACCGGGTTGCTGATGAGTGCTCTCAGAGAGCAGGTGTGCAAGTCGAGTAGAAAATCGCTCGGCAGTCTGTTGTGATTGCAGCTTTTCAACGTCGAACCTTCCTTGTGTTTGTTGATGGACGTTCTTCGATACACAGAGGCGCGTGCGTATCTTCGCTGCGACAAGATAGTGATCCGAGTCAATGTTGGGACCTCGGAACGTACGCACATCTAAAACACTGGATACATGTCTTCCGTCTATCACAACATGATCGATCTGGTTGGAAGTTTTCCGATCTGGAGACAGCCAAGTAGCTTGGTGAATTTTTTTGTGCTGGAATCTAGTGCTACAGACAACCATATTTCGGGCCCCGGCGAAGTCGATCAGCCTCAGACCATTTGGAGATGTTTCGTCGTGGATACTGAATTTTCCGACAGTCGTACCAAAGATACCTTCTTTGCCCACCCTAGCGTTGAAGTCGCCAAGCACAATTTTGACGTCGTGACGGGGGCAGCGCTCATAAGTGTGTTCGAGGCGCTCGTAAAATGCATCTTTGGTCAAGTCATCCTTCTCTTCCGTCGGGGCGTGGGCACAAATTAGGGTGGTGTTGAAAAATTTTGTCTTGATGCGAATTGTGGCTAGACGTTCATCCACCGGAGTGAATGCCAGTACTCTGCGACGGAGTCTCTCTCCCACCACGAATCCGACACCAAATTTGCGCTCCTTTATATGGCCGCTGTAGTAAATCTCACAAGGACCCACCTTCTTCCGTCCTTGTCCCGTCCATCGCAATTCTTGGACGGCAGTGATGTCAGCCTTTAACTTTATGAGGACATCAACCAGCTGGGCAGCGGCACCTTCCCAATTAAGGGACCGGACATTCCAGGTGCATGCCCTAAAATCGTAATCCTTAAAACATTTGCGGGGGTCGTCATCAAAAGGGGGTCTCTCATCCGAGGCTTATGTTGCTTTTTCATTGGGTTGTTTTTTCATGTGGTGGGTTCCAAACCCTACGCACAACCGCATGGGATTCGCCTTCTCACTTTAGCTCGCCTCCAAACGGATGTTCGTTGGCTACCCAGGGGATACGTGGTCTAAGACCGGACGTCGTGAGCTGCTTGAACCATATGCACAAGAATCGTTTCTGGCCACTCCCAGGTGAATGGCAGTCAAAAACTTTCCTCACTTGCGTGAACTTCTACACATGGCCCCATCCAAGTTAATTCGAGTAAAATCAGAGTCTTTTTCAAAATAAGCCGCTCTACCTACCGTCGGGAATTCCTGGACGAGTTGTACACAGGGTTAGATAATGGGTTAGTTCCATGAGGTACTTCGCTATGTTCCTTTCAAATCCAGGCTTAACCAGCAAGATTCCAAGGTTTTTATGTACATAGGTATGTTAACGTTATTACTCTTAAAATTTTGGACTGAAACCTCTATATTTTCTAAACGGGTAATACCCACAGTTGAATACCATACATTGTATTCTAGTTTTAGAACAGAGTTTTTATGTAAGAGCCTAGAGTAATATTTTGGCATCAACGTATCATTTCTAGGTGAGCCTTCTATCTAAATGACAGCCGACAATTTAATTTAATTGCAAGACATATTTGAGTATGTAATGCAAATGTAACTTGTCGCGTCACCCGCGAAAATGAATGTCTGTACTTTTCGCTTTACTGGGATGTCTGTAGTGTACCTATAGGAACACTAGTTTTTCCTGGAAACTTCTCAGTGATAAATTCCAATTATTTTACGGTTATACAGATATGACTTGTTGTAGTACCGAATAAGTCAAGTTTTATAAATTTTGTGCAATAGACCTTTATGGCATACATTGTCAAATGCTTGTGCTACATCAAGCGATATTTCACTGCAATACTCCCTGAACTCGAATGGCTTCCTTATTTCCTTAATAATTCAGTTGATTTGTTCTACAGTATCATTGGCTTCACATAAATCGAATTCGTGCTCTGGGATCACTTTTTGATGATGGTGAAAATGATATATCTTTGATAGAAAAATATTTTCTATTGATTGGGTAAACAAGATAGTAGACTTATAGGTCTGTAAGAAGACGCCTGTGTGGGGTATTCACCTAGCTTGGCTATAAATATTATCTGCGATTATTTTCACGCAATAGAGAGTTCAGAGCTCTTTTAGCATTTTTGGTGTAATAAAATCATTCGTTTTGTTGATAAATCAGCAGAAAGCTATACATGTAAAAAACCCCAAATCAGATCAGACTTGGTTAATATTTTCAAAATATGTATCATAGTGTAATGAAAAATTCGACCCATACGTCAAGAATTACATAAATATCAGTTCCAGAAGGTCGTAAAAGGGTTAAAATTTTCAAGAAAGCTTTTCTTCTTAGACGAAATGTTTATCGGAGATCTTTGAAATCCCAAGTAAATGCAAACAAATCATACAGTGTAAAATTCCCTAGAAGATATTTTCGTAGAACTTTTGAATTCAAAGCGATCATTTGGACCCTCAATATCGGGAGCCACGAAAAAGCTTTGCGGGGGGCAGGTTTAAAATTTCGGAAAATATGAATATTTTCATGAGCTCTTTGAGTTCCTAGTTTTGTCGACTTCTGAGTTTTTGGTATAAGAAGCCCCCTCTAAAGTTTTCCTAAGAATAATTATATAGAAAATTTTTACGCTTTAAGTGATTTCTGAACTTTTTATTTGGAAATCATAATAGTAAGTGTCAAAACGAAAAGGGTACGTATTGGTTAAATTTACTCTAAATCTTTTAACTCTTAATATCACTTAGATAGGTTGATCAACTATGCCTATATTCAGACTTTTGGAAACAACTACCACCAGAGCACGAAACTATTAGTGAAAATAAAAACAAATCGAGTTAACTTGTGAAAAAGTGGACATGGGAACTTTCAAAATATATATGAAAAATTCGAAATAACTTGATTTGAGATAGTTCAGACACTCCCTGGAAGATTTCGTGGAATATGAGAATTTAAAATAATGATACTCTCGGTACATATTAAATTTTTTATATTTTTTTTTTTTTTGGTAATGTTTTTATTATTTTTTGTTAGTTCAGAGTCTTAACTTAAGACTAAAATTAGCTTGGAAATAGTTTCGTTTGTGGGCAAAATCTCTGAGTGTAACATAAAAATATGAATTGAGGAAAACATCTAAAGGCTCTGTCAGAATTTGGGAGCGTGAACTCAATACCTTTGATAAGAGATGCACTTCTTTAAGGATGATGACCCAGATATTAGCAGGACTCAGATAACAAAGTATCTTAATCGGTTTTCTTCTTTTTTGCTTTATAGTCACGCTGATTATCTGATAACTAAGAATGAAATCTTTTAATTTTAAAAAATAAAAAAATAAAATTGCGTTGAAATTTTATTTAGTAGGCATGTTTATGAAAAGTTTAATTACTTTTAAACAAAAATCTGGCAATTTTTTGATAGATTTCTTAATTAGTTTAGAAATGTCTTCATTTCATATTTTCGCCCATTACAAAAGTATCTACATACTCGTACATATGTATATATTTTCCTCAAAACGTTCCTTAATTCATTTCCATTTCATTTCGTTTTGTTATAATTTTTTTTCTAATAAATATCTATGCGAATACATAGGTACATACTCTAAAAAACTTTTTGAAAGCTTACAACACTTGTAATTCCCTCATCAGTGACTAATCAAAAATAATTTTCAGCAATTACGAGCGGTAACGAGTAAGGGATGGCATGAAAGGTGGTTGATTTTGGAGTGGTAACAAATTAAGTAGTAGGAAAGACCTTGTACTTTCTTACTTATTTGACTTAATGGCTACAGATAGTCACTTGTGTATATACATATACTTATGTATGTGCTTAATTTTTCTTAAACGTTTTATTTTTCGTATTTTTCTCCTTCCATATTTCTCAAATGTTTTATGACTTTTATCGATTTTAAGTATTGTTTGGTTGTTGTTGTTGGTAATTAATATATGTAAGATTACATCTACATCGACATATATTAAAATTATATAGAAGTAAACACGAGTGTGTAAATAGGCACAGAGAGAAAACGTTATTCGTCGTGGTAATTTCAACAAAAATAATGTCATAATTACAAAAAGAATTAAATATAAATCTTTATATGATTTACATTCTACTAAATTTAAAGACCTTTGTGTAATAAATGCACTGGTTCAAACGTTGAAAATCAAATGATTTTAACATAAGTGAAGAAGAGTGTGAATGAGTAGAATCAACGTTAGCGGAATAAAAGGCAGTTTGGACAAATTCAAGGATAACCTGCGGGAAGATTAGGCGGAAGTCGACAAGCCAAATTCTTTCGATTGAAAGTCGTTGGTGTATAGTTCATATAATTGGAAACAGAGATCCAGAGAGAAACCGATTTTAAACCAAGAGCGAACCTGACAATAAGTTTTCTTTTTTTTTTTTTGGGTGTAACTACCTCTCTTCAATTATTTGAGAATTTTTGAATGTCACATTTGGGCACTTTTTTACATACCTCAAGAGTAAAGTAAGCCTCTCTTTGGGTTAGAAGAACTTAACGAATCTTTATTTTTATCGCCGTTCTGCTCAAATATAAACGAGACTTTATCCATAACTCGACAAGGACAAGACTTATGTGCATACTTTTTTTTGCTTAGGTTGGCAGGACTGTTAGACTGTTACATGTCAAATTTGAGCGCGATCTGTAACATAGTTTTTTTTTTGCGGCACTATAAACAAGTCAACCTCGAGTGTGTTTTTCGAATTTTACTATGGAAATTAACGTTGAGCAAAAGAGTTTGTTTGAAATTTTGTTATTCCAATGGAATAAGTGCGACGAACGCAATGAAAATGTTGCAGAAGGCATATGGGGAGTCTTGCCTATCACGTGCACGTATTTTTGATTGGTATAAGTCGTTCAAGGACGGCCGTACATCGCTGGAGAACTTGCCCCATGATCGTCGTCCAGCAACGTCAATAAACGAAGAAAACGTCGAAAAAGTAAAGAAAATTGCGTTGGAAAATCGTCGTGTGACTGAAAGAGAGATAGCTAGTGAGCTTAACATATCAAATGGATCAGCTCATAGCATTATTCACGATGTTTTGGCCATGAGACGTGTGTCTGCTCGACTTGTTCCACAATTGTTGCTCATACGTCTCGTCTTGTACGCGATTATTTGACCAAAACAACGTAAATATTGTTCCGCAAGCACCGTATTCACCTGACATAGCACCGTGTGACTTTTTTCTTTTCCCTAAACTCAAATTTCCGCTTTGTGGAAAGCATTTTCAGTCGATTGAAGTCATAAAAGAGAATTCGAAGAAGGAACTGAAAGCCATATCTAAAGCGGCCTACCAGAAGTGTTATGAAGATTGGAAAAAAGGTGGCATATGTGTATCGGCTCTAATGGTGACTATTTTGAAGGGGATAAAATAAATATTGAAGAATAATTAACCGTTTTTGTTTTATTGAACAGTCTCGTTTATATTTGAGCAGAAGTATGATGGAATAACAACATCACTCTCGGCCATTGAAAAAGTACTTGAGAAACAGCGTTCGTCAAATTATGGTTGAAATACCGACCAATATATGTCAAAAGGTTCTTGAAAATTACTTCAAAGGGATTGAAGTTTACAAAAGGGCGTTTGAATGATGTAGTGATTCACATCTAATGTCAGGTTTATAATAAAAAAAGAATTTCATAAAAAAATTATTTTAAATGTATTTTATTTATGTATGTTTTCAAAACCACAAAATTGATAATCCTGTGTATATTAGTTCCTCCAGCATAAAGCATTTAATATATAAGTCTTCATTTACAGTATACAAATTATCAAATTAAAAAATTAAAACATCGAAAAATTGCTGAGAATGAATGTACAATTTCCATGTGATAAAATGTACTTATTTGTAGGGCGATAGTAAGCAAAGGCCGCAAATGACTCTTACAAAAATTTAATTTTCACCTAAAGCGTTTAATGAAGGCTTAAAGGGTATAGAAAGATTTTATTTGGCTTCCTTAAAAAAAAACGAGATCCCTTAAAAGTCGCATGAAGCCGCTGACACGTGGGAAAGTTGCTCCAAAAAAAATTCGTAAGTTAAGTGTAATAGTATTGATTATTTTGCCTATATTTATTCAATTAAGGTAAAATAAATAAATAATTTCCCCAAAAAAGCTAATTTTCCTTATTGTGAAACTTAATTGCGCACACGACGATTTTCTGTGTTTAATTCTTTAAGCGAATACTCTAATTTATTCATTTGTTCTTCCACGCCCCAAAGCTATACCTTCTTTTGTTTGCAAATAATTTTCTTTGCATTAAAACACCTTCCTTTTATCAGCAACTCAGTGCTGACAATGATGACAACGACATACACACAGGCAGTTATTCATATAAACCAAGAAAATGGCGCAATAGATAAATTCGTTTGTTTACATACCTATACAATACATATGTATGTTTTAGAGAAGCAACCCTAAGCTCACACCTATTCAAAGAACTGAACTTCTTTTACTTGTGAATCTTTGGTTGGGAGTTGGGACAACTTTCCGGCCTGCATGTATACCAAGAGGTGGGAGTAACAATTACTGCACACATTCATATGTACATATGTACATATAGTAACGAAATATTTTCTTATAGTATGGGAGAAATTTTTAATGTTTTTGATACGTGTCATCAGGAAATCTCAGCAAATTTATCAGTCTAGACAGTAGATGGAGCTTGGAAGGGATGAGTAGGTGAGTGTGTGCATGCAGAGATGGTGTTAGAGATATATTTAAAAATATATGTAAAAACATATCGTTGATGTTTACGCCTGCAAACATTTACATACACTTATCGATACGCGACTGTGGATCGGATTTCGTATTTTAAATCCACCATGATTTGATGCTTGTTTTGAGGATTTCCTTAATGTTATTGCTCCAAATTTTAAATTCTTATTATTTTTTTCCCATTTTCATTTCCTTTGGAAAATTTCAAACTTCTTGTGACTGATTTATAAGTCAACAACAGATACGCATGATTCGTAAAATAAATAAATTTTGGTGTGGCGCCTATTGAACCATGGCAGAGCGCACATAAGCGTAGCTGAAGTCAGCGGAAAAGTTGAAGCAAAATATGAAGTAATGCTTACCAGGCACAGAATTTCTCTCAACCATATTCTTGTAGGTATACGTACATAGGTATGTTCGTAAGTATATAGTTTAAGTTTTGGTTAATTTTTGTTTGCAAATCTGCAGGCCGCAAAAACATTTGTAAACAAATACATTAATCATTTTTCCAAAGTAAATATATTTAAATTTTTGTGTTGTGCCAGGGTGTTGCGAGTAAGGGATTTCTTAAGGGGTTATGCCACTCTAGAGACCGAAAAAATAGGTGTTTTATGTGCATTTTTTTAGAAAAACCATAGAGTCAATTAAAAATATAATATAAGAAGTTTATTATACATCTTTTTAGGTGTAAAAAAATAATTTCTTATAAATATTTCTTGAAGAATGGTGGCGCTGTAGCGGTCGTCCTTCGACTCCTCTATGGTTCAAGGGGTACGTGGCCGAACTAACTGCTCCTGTAAATTTTGAAATATCTTGAGTATCTAAATTTTTTTTTATTATATATTACAATAGCTAAAGTAACACGTAGGATTTTTTCGATATATTGATTCATGATCAAATGGCGCACTTCTAAAGTTAAACTTTCTAATTTCGACTAAAAAATCATCAGTTAATTGTTAATAAAAAATGAACTATATAGAATAAAAAAAAATCCTACGTGATACCTTAAAAAATGTATTTTTAAAGATGTGTGTCAAATTTGAACCTATTCGGTTGGAAATTGTACGAGTTGTTGGTTCGGCCAACTCGAAAAATGTAGTTTGGAGATAAACGCGTTTAAAGTTTTAAGTTGTACCGTGTGCGTACCGTGCAGCCTTGCAAGGAACTTCGAAAATAAATTATTTAGAGTTTTTTCCGATCCATAATCCTGCAATATGTTATTTCTGTGACCCTAAAGAACTATTTAGAACAAAAAAAAAAAATCGATTTTTTGAAAATCCTAGAGTGGCATAACCCCTTAAGAAGAACTAAGCATTGTGTAGTGCCTACATGTGTGATAGGAATTTTCGAGGGGGCTTTTTTCATGTTCTGTGAAATGTTTCGAAACTTGTAATATTGAAAATACAATGTTTCACTGTCGCACATACTCATTGAATGTGTGAAAAGTTAATCATGGGATATCATTTTATCATAACTTTGTTTGCTCAATACTTGTGAAAATACAATATTACCATTGATATTGGTCCACTTCCTGGAGAGAGGAGTAGTTTTCCTGCTCAACAAATCAAAAAGCCACCTACTCACCAAATTTCAAGCAAATCCAGCCATAAATAAATATTTGGAATCGGTCAGTGCCTGCTTCACTTTCCGAAAAGAAGTGTAGTCTTCCTGTTAATCTAAGCAAAAGGCCACCTATGTGTAGATTTCCAAGTAAATCGAACCATAAATAAGATTTTTTGAACAGGTCAGTCTCTTGCCCACTTCTCGAAGATAAAAATGTCTTCCAGATAAAATAAGCAAAAGGCCAACTATATACTGAATAACTTTCTGTTAGTTTAAGCAAAAAGCCACCTACGTTCCGAGTTTCAAGTAAATCCCGCCATAAATAAACCTTTTTCGAATAGGCCAGACCCTCGCCCACTCTCCGGAGAGAGGTGTAGTCTTCCTGTACCGAATTTCAAGTAAATCGAAAAATAAAGTCCCTGTATCAGTCCCTAGCCCCCTTTTCGGAGAAAAGAAGAGTCTTCCTGTTAATCTAAGCAAAAAGCCATCTGTGTACCAAGTTTCAACTAAATCGAATCATAAATAGATCAGTCCCTGGTACACTTCCCGAATGGTTTTTTTGAAAAAAGCCTTCTCAGGTATCATATAAATAATCTGACGAAATTTGAAGTGATTCTGTAGATAACTTTTGGAGAACATACTTTTGGCGACATACGAGTTTTTTTCGATTGGGTAAGCCCCGGTCCACTTCCCAATTTTGTTTCTTGTAAACCTTTCCAAGAAACATAGTAGCAATCTTATGAAATTTCGAGTGAATCGGTCGGAAACTTACTAAATATATAAATTTTGAGCTGAAGAGGTTATATTGAGTATTCTAGGAGAGCCAATGTGGCAGTAAGGCATTCAGAACGTTCAGAGTTTATGTTGGGAACACTTTTAAAGAAGGTCGGGGAAGACGAGCCCGAACCATGAATCCAAGACATTAGAACAGACTTTCGACCATCCGACTCAAGAATTACATATACAGAAAATCAAGTGCTGATATCTTATAATCTGAGCCATTTAGAAATAGCTTTAGTACTGTGCTATTGATTAAGGTATTTATCTCCAAGAAATGAGTTCTAAACGCATCAACTACCTCTTCAGGTTAGATTTCTCATCTTATTTTTATGTACGGGAAGAAAAATTAGTCATTCTGTGTCAAGTCAGAACTATACGGTAGACGACTCATCATGATGTTTTGAGTACTCAAAAATACAGTTTCGGTGCAGATACAACATGTCCAGGAAAAACAAGCAACCATTTGCCTGGAAGTGCTTCGAGCGCAAACTACTTTTGATAGATTCGGCTAATCTTTAAACAACTATACAGCTGAATGCTGTTCACTTTCGTGCAAATATGCATAAGTCTACGTTTCATCACCTGTCACGATGTCATAGACGTGTTTCCAAATACCGCATATCGTATTTTTTTAACGTCTACCAATCGACACAAGTCCTTTTTTTGACGTGAAAGTCCTTGAAAAACGTGAAGATTGTTTTAACAGTGAAATGATTATGCAGTATTGAATTTATGCTCATCCCACTAAAGTCTATAGTTGTCTCAATATCACGATAGGTGGTTGTACAACCTTCACGCAATTCGTCTTGAAGTGATCAACAACCTCGATTGAATTCACCACATCATTGATAAATATTGGACCTTGATGAAGCCTCATCGCGACCCAGCGATTTTATAAACATTGTGCTCTCTGCTGAGAAAAAATTTTGAAATGAGTTGTATATATGTGGGACCTTTTATCCACTATTATTTGGATTGTGAATAAAATAATGTTTTGATTTTAAATATAGAGTTTATTATTTAAATAAATAAATAATTAGAATTAACAAGGTTTTCCGTCTATTATGGTTACCGTCGTCTAAATTCTAAATTCTATTAAAAATTATAAATTTTTTTATGGTCGAATCTTTAAAGCAGATAAAATCAGAAACTTTTCTTTTTTGTGAGAAATACACTGCAAAGGTAATCAATCCCAGCTAAGTATGCTGCTCCACCGGCAGCACACACTACTGATCACAGATTATTTACTTTTAAAATTGTTTTAATTACTTTTTTCACTATTAATTAATAAAGTCAAATTTTGCTTGTCTCAGAATATCGCCAAGACTTATATTTTATTTATTTACCGTCAATCTTTTATAAAATATGTCTACGTTCTAGCTTTATTAGAATTAATTTTATTGTATTATATTTTTTTATAATTCCCTTTTATTTACTTTTTCAATTGAAATTCAAAATTTATTTAATATAAGTATATTTTAAAATTTTATCTCTCCAAAGTGGTGGTAGATAAGCAACCAGCAGCCGCAAATTATGCTTTTATAAATTTAATTAGCTATTTGCGGAAATAATTTAAATAGCACTGATATATTACATACGAGTACATAAGTTTGTATGTACCTATGTACCCTGTAGGGAAAATGTAGAGTAGTATGCAAAAATTCTATTTAGTTAAATGCTAGCATTTTGAAGACGAAATCATGCTAGTCTGGTTGTAAACCAGAATTATACTAGTATTTAAAGGACAAAAATAAAGTTAGCCATAGACTAAAATTGTACTAGTATTTTTCGATAAAAGCTGCACTAGTTTACAAAAATTTTACTATATAAATTAGTTTTTTACCGACAAATTGATGCAAAAAAATAAAAAATCAGAACTCATGAATAACCAGAAGCTCCGATCACATATTATTAGACTTTCCATTAAAACAACAACAAGAATCACATATTATTGTGTTTTTTTTTATACCTTGTTAAATTGTAAAAGAAGACAGCGGATATCTGATCCACTTTCTGGAAAGAAATATTGTACCAAATTTCAAATAAAGTGAGCCACAAAAACGTTTTTTTTAATAAATTGGACCCTAATCAACTTCCCATGTGAGGAGGTTTTCAAAAAAATTTCTCAATTGTATCTGCACGTTCAAAAAAAACTTCATTATAATCGGTTCAACCGTTTGGAATGTCTGAGGGGAACTAGCTCTCAACTGGTATGAAACAACCAGTATTTTAACTGCTATATATGAACTGGTATTAAACTAGTATGAAGCTGTTGCTTGGTCTGACAATTGACAGTTCGTGGGAGAGCGCCATATTAAAAACTTGTAGAGTTCTTTGTTTGGTTACATGGAAAATAGATGGAAGCTGAACTAGTATTTTCCTGCAGGGTACATTATGTATGGTCTCAACCAAATATGCACATTTAGTATATATGTAAGTGTGGCAATTGTTGAGGTTACACATTTCCTACTTTCCACGAAAATCCGCAACAAATTAAATTTTCGCTGGCGCGTGTTTGTTAAATGTCAAGTTAAATGTGATTTGTGGACAGGAACAAAAAAAGTCGGAAAATGCAAATTCAGAATATGAAATGTATAAAATTTAACGAAAAATATACATGCGAAAGGGGATACAATAAACTCTCTTACTTCACATTATTTCTAAAATATTTAAAATTTTGAACTATTTTTTAACAGGGAATAGAAGGATACTGACTTATGAGAAATTAATACTATTTAATTAATTGAAAGATTTAATAATCTCCAAAAAGTCGTTTTCGTTAGTACATAGTATTTATGTACGCATCTCATCAAATATTTTATTTATCTCACGAAAATTCCGTACTTTTTCTGTAAATTTAAGGAGGTGGACGAAAATCATGTGCAGCTTACTAACAGCGTAGACCAAAAGACCTTATTAGAAGAAGGTCCAGTAAAACAAGGGTCTAGAATGTTTATTTAAAAAAATTATATCAACCAGGTACACATTGTTTGCAGAATATACATAAATATGCTATATATGGCGGTTGTGTTAGAATTAACAACTATAGTTCTTCCTTACTCGGTACTGTTCTTACACTCTATAAGATTATAAAATACGTTGGTGAATAATTTAAGACAAAATCTTCACTCTTTTATCGTCAGCTTGATTCACTTATTCTGAATAGCCCTTAAAGTAGTACATATATTTGATAATGTACCCAATAAACTTTATGCCTCATTTTAAGCACTTTGGGATGTTACGAGGTAATTACTCATACCTATCTTGTTTAAGGAATGGGGTTCTAAGAAGTGTATAAATTATATACAGACACAGGGTGTTTCTAAGCACTTCAAATATGTTAGTTTTAGCGTAAAATGTAAAAAAATTTCAAAATCACGCTCCCAATAAAGTTTTAATTTTTAACACTATATTTCACAGCCATGAATATTATTACCTAGACTGAAATATCAAACTAGTTGGAAAGACTTCTAGTTTAGTACTGGATATTCCTGAATAAATTCGTTATCGATCGAAAAATACCTAACTGGTACCGATCAAGTAACTACTAATTAAGACTTATTTTCTTTTACAATTTTTTCTTTATTTAATTTCCTTGAGGCAATGAACCCCAAATATTGACTTTTAGCTGAGAAGGTAGAGGAACTCATCTCTAACGCTGAAATAGTGTTAAGAACTAAGAAATAACATAGACCATTCAACTTGTTATTATTTTTGCTAAAAGCTATGAAAAGTATCTGCGATGATTGTATCAAACAACAAACACCCTCGAGGCGGTCATTCTGGTATAACGCGAACATTAATGCTAATCAGTGGAGCACTACCAATATAGATCATACTACTAAAATATTCTGAGACACAAAGGATTATAGACAGATCAAACTATTACGCTTTAAACAACCAAACAAAAATTGTATTTTTGTGGGTCTTTCCATTAACCATTAAAACAGTACAAAATTTCAATCGTAGTGCTCGCAAACCATAGATAATTTCGCTAATGACTTTTATTATAAACCGATCTTTTTATAAAAACATTTCTCCAAGCGCAACAAATAAGACAAAGTTTTGTGGAACAAAATAACATTTCGACATAAGAGACACCCTATAAACCACCACAAGACACAAGTTTATTTGTATTCAAGGCTAAGCAATTTCGTGTCTAGAATTAACAATTAAAATGATAATAAACATAAATAATAATTATAAAAGTAAAGGTAAAACAACACGAACTAACTATGAAAAGAAAACGGCAAGTAAACAAGGGAAAATTAAGGAGCACGCATAATTCTGGACAAAATGACCAGGAGTCCGCATTTATTCTTATTTATTTTGTTTGTTTGTAAGTATATGTGTATGTAACTTTAAGCCACATAATTACGTGTCTACAGAAAATTATCGCCATAAACAATCATACTATAACAACCCAATGTCTGACACGAAGGCCTAATCGAAATGTCAGTCATGCACGTGCTAACTGGTGGCCGAGTGGTGAGAGCTTCTCATGTGAATGATTAGAGAAATCTTTAATGGAAAAATTAGTTGAATATTTTTGTATTTATGTACATAAATATATTGCAGTAAATTATAATTGAATTTTTGTAACTTTAATAGAGTTGAAATCGATGGCTTTCAAAATAGAGATACCAACATGGTTTGGATCTTAAATGTTTATGCACGGAAAAAAAAGAGAAACTTCACCATTGAAACTCTTCACTCGATATATTTTAGATATAAATAATTCAGGATCCTTAAAGTTTTTCTACTACGACTAACTATATTAGATATATATATTATATATAAGTGTTCTGCGGTCATCAGTCCTCAGTAGAGCAAATCTAGTCAGAACACCCAAGTAACCGGAAGTGCTTTTATAAATTTCTTAAACTTATTTTATTACATAAATCTTCACCCTCTCATGAAGTGTAAATATTATATACCAAGGCTGCATCGTAACGATAAATGTTACGATAAATTTTAATCGTTTCTGTTGAAAATTTTGGAAATATTAACGTTTAATCAGTTATAAAAATAAATTCAGTTTTGTTTTTACTCGAAACGAATCGTTAATGTTAAACGTTAAAATTGACACACAGGACAAGAGTTGAAGTAAAAGTATTTTTATCGCATAAATCTGACCTACTCAGGTATTCATTTCCTTTATTATTGGAAAAAAATACAGAAGTTAAAGTATTCATATATAAGATGTTCTGTACACATACATATGTATGTATGTTTATATAAATTTGTCTACACCACAAATATCCGTATTCCAGCAATGTTTAGGTTGTGGCTTATTATTGACAACGTCCAGGAAAGTTTTTTGGAAACTATAATGAATTCATACCAAAAGTACAATAGAAACAGCAAAATACAACATTGCGGTCTCGGAACTTACGCGGACGTCAAAAGGGAAGAAATAAAAAATTCAAAGAATAAAAAAAAAACTGAAGCGCAAATATCTTTTCTTTTACGCTTAGCAACGGCAAATCTTAAAAGCAATAAAATAAAACCAAAATCAATATTTTCTAACAACGCATAGTTGTTAAGCTACTGGGCTCTTTATTATAGCGTTGTGTAATCTAAACTTTTGTAGACTTTAATTAGCGAAAATGAACTGAAAAATAATAGAAACACACTTTTGATTTGATAGAAATTCCGCGATGAAATTTGCAACCTTTTGGCAAAGCTAATTAACGACCATAATTAATTTTTTATGTCACTCATAGAGTCGGTAGCAATACATAAAATCAAATAAAATAAAATAATATGAAATAAAATAAAATAAAACACAATAAAATAAAATTAAATAATATAAAATAAAATAAAATAACATAAAATAAAATAAAATTAAATTAAATACAAGAAAACGAAATGAAATTAAATAAAATAAGATAAAATAAAATAAATAAAATAAAATAAAATAAAATAAAATAAAATAAAATAAAATAAAATAAAATAAAATAAAATAAAATAAAATAAAATAAAATAAAATAAAATAAAATAAAATAAAATAAAATAAAATAAAATAAAATAAAATAAAATAAAATAAAATAAAATAAAATAAAATAAAATAAAATAAAATAAAATAAAATAAAATAATATAAAATAAAATAAAATAAAATAAAATAAAATAAAATAAAATAAAATAAAATAAAATAAAATAAAATAAAAAATAAAATAAAATAAAATAAAATAAAAAATAAAATTAAATTAAATTAAATTAAAAAAAAATAAAAAAAAATAAAATAAATAAAATTAAATAAAACTAAATTAAATAAAATAAAATAGTTTAAATATTAATATTAATATAAAATATAAAAAAAAAAATAATAAAATAAACTTAATTAAAATTAAATAAAATATTGAATTATTTGAAAAAAAAATGAGATAAACATAACCCAAATTTCGTCAAACCATTCAGCTGTAACAGTTTCTTATGAGCGAACACACTTTTATTGCTTGCTTGCTTATACTTTAAGCAGAGTTTCCTTGGTCTTTCTACTTATGGTTAGCAGCAGCTGTTGAGCTGTCTGATTTTTATGCTATGCCCTCACTTGACTCTGCTACTTCGGCAATTTAATATGAAACAATCGTAATTGTACGCAATTTTTCATGGTCCACTTTGTATTATGAGCCGTTAGTAACAAAGGAGTAGGTATACGTGTACATATGTATAAATATTCATTGGTTATTTTACATATGAAGTATATGACTACATAAAGGGCTGTATTTGTTGCCAACTGTTAGTGTTTTAGTTTGGCAATAAATTACATGATTTATTTGCCATTTTCACTACTATTTGCTTTTTGTCATAAAACTTTTGTCTAGTTTTTTTTATTTTTTTATTTCAGTTTTATATAATTTTTTTATTTTTTAACAGTATACTTTGAGCAAAAGTTTTTAGTTTAGTTTAGAAATAAATGCTGTACACGTCAATTTTGGGTACAGCGAATGATATTATTGATTTCTTTTTATTTTGAATTTTCAACTTTTTTGTGTGTTGTATTTTAGCTAACAAAAGCAGCATCGAATAAATTACTTTCATTAACTGGTTAAAAGTTTTGAGCCTGCCAACCGTTATTGGCTCTACAGCAACATAAACTTTCAATCGTTTTCAATCACCTCCACCTAAACTGCCTTCACCACCAAA
Organism: Ceratitis rosa; assembly: GCA_037013455.1. Classification (NCBI taxonomy): domain Eukaryota; kingdom Metazoa; phylum Arthropoda; class Insecta; order Diptera; family Tephritidae; genus Ceratitis; species Ceratitis rosa. The sequence continues at coordinate 25,905,585 of JAWMAG010000008.1, forward strand.
GTTTATGTAATTAAAATTCACCATAGCAAAACTTCAACAAGTAAAGCGCGGAAAATATAAACTTTGTTGAAATGGAAGCGGCCGACAACTAAAGGAAGACATTTCGCGTAAAGTCAATCCTAATATAGTCTTAATGACTTTAGGGCTGAAATGTGATGTAGAATTGAATTCTTTTTGAACGCTTACTAATTTGTTTAAGAGTTTTTCTCACTGGCTTCTCCTTTTGTATTGTTTCTTAAGGAACACAAATCTCATTTCTAACATTAAATTATTTTAATTGGTGTAAAAAAATTGTTTTTATATATCCCCCCCAAAATAAATGCTCATTAGAAGACACATGCGTCATATCTTTTTCCAATATGCGAAGCAATTCTTTTTTCCATTTTAGACGAGGAAGCGGAGGAGTCTTAATTCTCCCGAATATGGTTAATCGAGCATGCGTAAGGAGTTTGTTTTGCTTATTTCGAAAAGCGTAGTTAACAAACCTTTTACATTTCAAATTGGCTTATGTTTTCAAGTCTTTAGTTCCCTTGAACCATCAATGGCAACTCGGGGATCTGATATCTTATATTTATAAACATGATTCGTCGGCAGCTAAGACACCTCTAAGCAAATCAGAGTCATTATTAACGATTTTTTAATGAAAATTCCAAAAACTTGCAGCATTTTTTATTATTTTTTTATTTTTTGGTGATCTTTTAATTCCGAGTATATTCACCTTAAATATATTTTGAATATTTTTGACCACTTAATTCCAGTTTCTATAAAATTTTGATAAAAATTCTTTTATTCATATTTTTACTTATTTAATAATGAAGCGCACTGTGTAATTTATGGCTTTCTCTGTAGATAAAACGTTTCGTGTCATCGGCTGTAAAATGAAGATCTTCATTTTCGGAGATAGGAAAGAGTCACTCGGAGCCCTTCTAGTGAATAAAAAGGCTAGAAAAGTATAGTCTCTTCTTCCACGTTTTCATTAGTTATTAATGTGGCGGGGGCTTGACACCATTCGTCCTCTCGGCCGTCTTCACGGTCTTGTTCGAAACACTTATTCCACTTATAAGCTTTTGAGACACGCTCACTGGCTATTATACACGTATTTTGCGAAAAATAAAAGTAAAAAAAGTGAATTTATAATATCTTTTTCATGAAATTCATATCGAATTATGGTGATTGAACCTTGGTATTATACATATGTGAAATACTACATTATTTAAGCGACCGCCTCATGAAATTTTACAAACTTCGATTCGGTGGAAATAATTGTCGACTTCTTTTTGGCATTTATTGGGCGGTAACTCAGCCACAATTTGACGAATTTTGGGTTTCAAAAGCTCAAGAGTTAAAAGTTTATTCGCATAAACACGATCTTTCGCGTAACCCTATAAGAAAAAGGCCAACTTTCAGGATCTCGGTGTCCAATTGACATCGCCAAGACGAGAGACTATGCGGCCGGGAAATTCTTATTGCAGTAAAGACATGCGGCACCATCTTGTTGAAGTCACGTATTGTCCAAGTCGTGTACTTAAATGACAGGCCAAACAAAGTCAGTTATCATACTACTACTAGAGTTAGAATTGATTGTAATAGTCTTGCAGTTGTAGTTTTTGAAGAAGTAAGATCCAATAAGTTGATGTCGAATAGCAAACACGCTGATTAGGAAATTGCCCAGCTCAGGCTGTGGTTTGGTGACATACGCTGACGATTTCGCCCTAACAAAATATCTCGGCATAATCTTATATAACAAACTCAACTGCACTTTACGCTTGCAAAGCGGCTATAGGAAAAATATGTGGTATAGGGCCGGGTATCGTGTACTGGATTTACACATTGGTAGTAAGACCAATTCTACTCTACGGAGTCACCGTTTGATGACCGGAACTCCAAAAAATTACTTTCAGGAGCAAATTAGAGAGATATGACGGTCGGTTGCTATCCTGGTAATAGGAGTACTTCCATCAGCTCCCTCAAAAACACTGCTAACTCTTCTCAACATCCTTCCTCTGGACCTATACGGGAAATTACAAGCGGGCTGCAACGCAATCAAATTAAATGCAGCTCAACCTTGGAAGAATTGCAAAAATATTACCCTTGAAGAAGAGCCGAAAGAGCTGTACTACACCATCTCCAGTATGTGCTTCGACAATCTTTTCTCCACGAGAATACCAGACAGATATGAGTGGGAAACGCCCTCGATCAGCCAATAGCCATTTTCACAAGCGTGATGGGAAGGTGGGCTGCGGCATTTATTCTCCCATGCTCTTATTAGGTATGAGCATAAGACTGTCGGACCACTGCACCGTTTTCCAGGCGGAACTCTTTGCCATAATGAAGTTTGCCGACATATGCGCGACAAAAGTTCTTTCGAAATCATTTCTTCGACTGTCTCGCTGAGATAGCCTCGAAAGGTGACGGCAGGAGCCGTAGCTATATCACAAAGGACCTATTGGCCTTAGTGTGCTGGCCGCACAACTAAACTCAACTCATAGATATGTATCTTTCCTTTCATTTGGATTTAGCGTTTGAAAATAAATATTTTAGTTTTTTCTTAGAAATAAATCAACGTATTAATAAATACGCAAAGCAAAAAATATTAAAATAACAATACAAGTTCCCTCCCTCTTTATTTAGTGTGACTCATTTTCAAATTGTTTCGCTAATCTACGTTAAGGGTTTTTCTTATGAAATCCCCACATTGCACCCTAAAGAATTAGAAGTATGTATAGCAAGGAAAACTTTGTCACACTTTTCACCAAGTTCAACATATTTAAAGCGTGTCAAACTTCTTATTGATACACTTTTTTTGCTTCCTTTATAAATTAAAGATTCTCTGTCCCTGTTTTTTGTTTGATTGTAATGCATTAATAATGTCAGGATTCAAACACATTAAATATGCATGACTGGCAGGGGAGTATGCTCAAGGAATTATCTAGGGAAAAATTGGTCAACAGAAAAGTTTGCAGAGTGAAGTGCACGCTTTTCTCTATTTGACTTAATAATTTGTTATAAAAAAAAAATAAGTTAGGTTTTGCTTTTGAAATCAACGGAATAAAAAAATATATTTGTAGGCAAAATGTTTGCATGTCATTGACCTGATTTCCAGCTTCGCTTCTATTTCCTTATCCGATTTGTACACATGTTGTCAGTTGATGTGTATGTTTGAGTATGTGTGTTTATTTGTAAAAAGCGTGAAAATATACTGTCCTACGGATTCATAAAATATTTGGTCTTCATAATATCCGAAACAGTTTCCGCGTGTCCATAACGTTGGCGATAACATCTTAATTGCGTTATATTTTTATGTCTAAGTTTTTTTTCCACTTTACTCGCTCTATTACTCAAAGAGTGACGCTTTGCTGAATTGTTTTATGAAGTCGCTCATCAAATACTGTGGCGCCGCGATAGAATCTTTTATTTGTTATAATTTCATTAGTGCAATGTGGGTCATATTGTGAGGCAAAAGGTCAAAGGGATTGTTCAAATTAACGAAAGGACTTTTATGTTATTTTCCTATTAAATTTTAATTCAAGTCAAATGCTTAAGGTGTTCATCTTTGTATTAAATAGGGATAACTTCTTCATGTTTTAATAATAGAGGAACATTTTTCAACATCTGGTAAATTCCACTGTCAAACCAAACATATTTTATTTAAGGTAAAACTCAGGAATTTATGAGAATGGATTGCTTGACAATAGAACGACGCGTTCAAAGTCTGTTTTAAGAAGAGGTTGTCGTGGAAATAATCACCAACTACTCAAACAATTAGAAAAATTTTAAAGAAATTTGAAGGGAATGGATCGCTTACAGATATAGCAATACCTGTGCGTCATCGTTTTGCCTCTTTCACCTCAAATATCGCTACTGTAAGAGAGAGAGAGAGTTCTCAAGAGCTACGGCATACTCTAATTTTTTTCCCTTGGACTTACACATACATCCAAATAAAGTCCATCAAGATGGTGTTACATGTCATGCTTTATTGAAAGAGAAATTTCCCGGCTGCGTAATCTCTCACCTTGGCCATGTCAACTGACCATCAAGACCATGCGATTTAATATCATATAACTTTTTTATGAGACTATACGACAGACCGTGTTTATACGAATAAATCGTTAACTCTTGTGTACTTGAAAAGCAGTATTTACCAAGTTATGTCTGAGATACCGTCCGATGTGGCAAAGAGTGGTCGAAAGTTACCTTAAATGCAACGAAGTCTGCAAAACTTCGCGAAGCGGTCCATTAAATTATATAGTGTTGCAAACTTTATAAAAAAATGTTATTTCGTAAAATATTATCTTAAATACATTTATTTTCGAAATTGCAAGGAAAAAAAAAATTTTGTTTTCAGTTGAAAATTTTTTTCGAAAACCTTTTACTCGGAAAATAATTTAATTTAATTTAATATGAACGAAAAAAATATGGATTACTTAATTTCCACCTTTTTTACTCCAACTAAAAAAAAACCAAATTTCCTTTGAAAAGAAGTATGGTATGTGGCGAGGAGATTAAGAAAAGTTCGGTCAGTTGTTTTTGTTAAATCTAAAAATACCAAATCCTTTGCAATTTCTTTATTAGTCTTTCTTTCAAATTTAAGAACGATCGGCTAAAATGAAGACGGGAAACGCAAGATAGCTGAGGATAGGTTAGAAGAAATTCCGCAACCAACGCAAACAGGAATCACCATGTGATTCTCTTCGAATTTCGTAGTAATTTACAGCCAAGACAAATATTCAGTGAATACTAAATTGCATATGGAACGATTGCAACGTCTTTAAAGACTATTTCTAAGTGATTTCGAATACTCCTGACCGGACAGTTTTCCGCAGAGGATGAGCTCCGAGAAGATCGAACAAAACTTGCCACTGATGCCGTCACTGTAGCTCTGGTAAAGTCCATAATTGACTATAGACCAACGACTGATACAATATATGATCCATTCCATTGAATGGAGTCCAACAGGAACAAGCCCATCCGTAAAATGTAAGAAACAAAAATCAGCAGCAAAAGTAATGATGTCACTTGCTTCACCCGATCTAAAATCGGACCTGCTATCCTCCTTGGGTCAGAAGGTAACTGCAATATGGTACACCGAAGAGTGCTTACTAAAAGTTTTAAAAAATTTTTTGGAAACCAGGAAGAAAGAGGAATTGCTTCTTTTTACACCATGACATCGCGCCATTCCACACTGCTAAAATAACGAGTAATTTTATTGCGTTCACTGGGATCGAAGAAATAAGTCCAACAACATTTTCATCGGATAAAGTACCGTGTGATTCCTGGTTATTTCCAAAAATTAAAAAAATGTGAAACATGCTGAAGTTGATAAGCTTAAAAAGCAAGATTTTGAAGACTGCTTTCAGAATTGGATCTATGGGCTTGAAATCAATGGCGCTCATGTACATCATCATGTACATCAACTTACCGAACTTTAATTTAATCGTATGTATATGAATATTAAGTGATTAAGTCAGAGGGACTAACTTATGTAAGTTGTGAACCAAATTTATTGTCTTTAATTTCTTTCCTAAATAAATATTCCAAAAACAATTAATCGAAATTTCCATGCAAACAGCTGAATCATTAAATTAATGTCTTTTTTATTACTTTTTAATAATTGTAACATTTTCGATTATATCATATGTCATAATTTTATGTTTGACTTGTTAGTATACATATTACACGCATCATAAGTGTATGTTATGTATTAATGAAGAATTTATGGCGGACACGTGCCTACACATGCTGAGTACCCGCATATTGTCAATGCATATGTTCTTATGTATGGTTTTTTGTTTTATTTTTACATACTATTATTATTTTTTCTTATACTACCTTTTTCCCTCAAGTCAGTTCATCACTTGTTAGTGTAAATACCGAGACAAACGCACAATTGGATAAACAAACGGACTGTGAAATGGACAAGTAAATAAACATGAACGAATGAGGGAGTAACAATTGAAGTAAACAAATATGTGGTAAGGTTCAATGGTTGCTTGGTGGTTAGATAGCTAAAATTGTATTTTCTTCTAACTTGTACAAAAACATACAAGTTTGATTGTTTAAGTTCAGTTACATATATAAGTATACATATTTAGAGTTTTGTGTATGTTTGAAGTCCAATAATCTACACAACCTCACCAAAAAATCTATGTTGAAAAGTTCGAATTATTGACGCAGCAGTAACGCATAATTGAGTGACCTTGCTGGAAATTATTTAAAAAAAATTGTTTGAAAGTTTTTCTTAAATTTTTGATTTTCTTATTGGGACACTCTTTTCGCCATAAAAATACATACCAGCTTAGTGGCTAATATTAAATGGATAATTGCTAGAAGATTGTATATAAATAATTAGCTCAATTTATGGTGAGCGTCTTGATTTTTTTCTAAAAAAGCCGACACCGAAGGGCTAATGGTTTTTTGTAATATACTGGGAGGGGTTGACATTCCTTGCTGAAGAGCGACAGCATTTAGAAAAATAAACTTAATTTTTATTTAAATAAATGTCTTATAATTTTTGGATGTTGGTCAGATCAATACACGAAACCTGGCCTTAAGAATGGCTGATGACAATGTCAGCCACTCAGCTATCGCGGCCGCCAACGATTACATTCGCAAAATAATACACAAGTACCCAGAAACGAAGGCCCGCAGGCATCTTTTAACAGGTATGTTCTCGAATCCTTGATTAATTTATCCACTAAACCAGATCTAGAGAACTAAATCTATTTCAAAATTGATATAAAGTTAAGGCAGTGAGAACACAGGCTTGTTTGCCTGTGAGGGTTTTGGAACGACTAAGCGTTTTACGCTGATTGGCTCAGTACTATTAAAGTATGTGTTCGTCCTTGCCTTGGTTACATATCGAGCTAACCTTGCGACCGCTTAAGTCGACTACTTTGCAGAAGTAAGACAACAACAACATAGACATCAGCAATATAAATATAGGTCTTTTGATAGTGAGAGTGACTAAACGACTATGGAACATACTCTCAAAGAACTAAGCTGAATATGCGGTAAAGTAGTCAGAGCAGGTAGAGTCAGTAGAAGTTTGCCGGTATCGTGAAGGAGATGATGAAATCGCAATAATCATCTGAGAGCTTGATTTGGAGAAGTTCAAGCAACACGCAAGAAAAGCCCAAGAAGCAGGTAGATTGTTGCCATAATGTTACCCTTTGCCTCTGTGTGGAATTCTATGGTCAGGCAGATGTGTGTTCGCAGTTCAAGCGAGGCTGGGGAGCATGTTCCTTAATAAATTGACAAGAGGTGCTTTCAATTATCTTTCCCAAATTAGAGAGCTTAACTTTAGTATGCCTTTTATTGTGTTCATGCAAACTTTCTTCAACTCTTTATCCTGTACCATAAAAAACATACTCAGAATTTTATTTTGTACATTTTACTATATTATTTTTTCGTTTTCTTTGTCAGTTTCTTAATTTCCGTACAATTATGCCAGCTGATGAGCAAATATTTTCCAGCGCAAAGGCGGTTTCAAGGCAGTTTGTAAGGTCACTGATTTTCGGTCACCGATCCGTTGAATTTTTCGTTCATGTTTCAGGCGCGCTCAGTGGCTAACGCTGGGTTCGTTGTCGAAAAGAAACATAAAAGCAAATTCTTTAAGTGAAAACTCTTCAGATGAATCTGATTAAAATCCAATTTCTTTTGATCAGGAAGTAGAGATAACCTCTAAAATTTCTCAAAATATCCTTAAAGGGCATTAAATACAACTGTATTTCCATCTTGCTACATATGTTGAAAAGTTGATCCATTTGGTTTTACGTACCAACGCATTCATATGGAGTCAGCTGCTGGTACCTGCCCTAAGGCAGCATTAAGCATCTACAAGGCAACAGTCGACATACTTTGTGGAAGAGCACATACACAGCTAACTATAACTTCTTATTAAAAAGAATACACACTAATAAAAACGTAGTTATGGAGTACGTATATATGTATGTACCCGCACACTCTCAAAGAAAGTTATGCGTTTATGTATGTACATATATGTTCGTTAGCAAAGTATAAAGTCTGTGTGTGAGTTGAAACTACGTTTTGGCTATATTCTTTAATATTCTACCATTCTTGCTGATTACACTTTTTTCAAACTACAAATATTTACTTAACCTTTTTTGTGGTTAGACGGTTTCAGCAGACAGACATTATACATTTTATTTACACTATTCTCATATGTATTTTCATAGTTTACTTTATTTTTACTTCACGTATTTTACTCTTCACGGTCTTCGTGCAAACAAAACTCCAAAGGATATTTAATTCTACTCTAAACTTGACGGCATGGCGTATACGCAACATTTCTTCTACTCCCTTATACTCACATATTAAACGTACACGTAAATGCTTGGTAACCAACTATTTTTTGAATATATGTACATATATAAATAATTTTGTTGGCATTTACATAAAATATCTTGTGGTTATGTACAGCTTGATTTGATTTATTCTCCCCACTTTGGTACTCTTTTCATGTTAGAATGTCTTCTGGCATTTTCGTTGTATTGTTTCATGAATTGGTGGCGCGAAATAATTTATGAGCTTGTCACGGTGGCTTCGTGTACGCATTCAAATCTTTAACAAGTTGAATTTTTACGTAGTCTTGATTGAAACATAATTTTGTTCTTGTTTTTATCATTTTCGTTTGCATGATTGACAATCATTTATATGGAAACATGCAAAAGAGAGAAGCACAGAGCAAAAATTTCTTATTTGTAGTCTTTTATTTATCAGCATTTCTCATCTTAATTGGAACAATATCCTGATTGTATGATATACTGCTATGAATTTCCATATAAAGTGTTGACATTTTGTTATAAACTTTTTGTTTTTGCAGACATTTTGTACAAAGTATACTGAGTCTAACAGATACGAACAGTTTATACGAAAGAAACAACAGGAGAATTGATAAAAATAAAAGTAGAAGCGAAATATATACTCGTATGAGTTGCAAATGGTTAGCAATAAAGTTAGCCTAGAAATGTTAAGATCAATTCAAAGTTAAAGTCGACGTTTTACATAAGAAAAAGCACCATTAGTCTTTCTAAAATCTTTAGAACCATCCCAGTAGGGGTCATTCATATAGTGCTTTTAGTACAGTAACTATAATCAATAATAAAAAGTATTCAAGGAAATTGAAGAAAAGTGAGGCTCTGAACGAAGTAGGTAAGTAAATGAGATTACCAACACACTTAGTAGGATCGCCAAAATAAGCGTTACATTTTGATACCACAAAATATTGTCTCTGAGCCTTTGGCTTTTCCGTCTATTAAGTTGCCACATGGCAAAAGCTTTGTCAACAACTGACGTAAATCGGCCTCAAAATCAGTCGTTGAGTCCGAAAAGAATAAACAAAAATCGAATTGAATTAATTTAGTGTTTAATTAAGAATTTATTTAAGCGAACAAATTATTGGAACGATAGCATGTATATACATATGTATATATGTAGGAAACAACATTCTTTACTTACACTTTGTAGATTTGGGCAATCGCTGAGCCAGCTCGGGATATCTTCTTGAACTTGCAAATCGGAATTGGATAACGCGAATTGTAATTTGTCGAACCAATAAATTACGGATATAAAGATAAAAAACGGTTGCTATACCTTCTACTCAAATATAAATGAGACTTTATCCATAACTCGACAAGGACAAGACATATGGCCATACTTTTTTTTGCTTAGGTTGGCAGGACTGTTATAGTTTACATGTCAAATTTGAGCGCGATCTGTCACATAGTTTTTTTTTCGGCACTATAAACAAGTCAACCTCGAGTGTGTTTTTCCAATTTTACTATGGAAATTAACGTTGAGCAAAGAATTTGTTTGAAATTTTGTTATTCCAATGGAATAAGTGCGACGGACGCAATGAAAATGTTGCAGAAGGCATATGGGGAGTCTTGCCTATCACGTGCACGTATTTTTGATTGGTATAAGTCGTTCAAGGACGGCCGTACATCGCTGGAGAACTTGCCCCATGATCGTCGTCCAGCAACGTCAATAAACGAAGAAAACGTCGAAAAAGTAAAGAAAATTGTGTTGGAAAATCGTCATGTGACTGAAAGAGAGATAGCTATTGAGCTCAACACATCAAATGGATCCGCTCATAGCATTATTTATAAATTTTTGCTCATACGTCTCGTCTTGTACGCGATTATTTGACCAAAAACAAGGTAAATATCGTTCCGCAAGCACCGTATTCACCCGACATGGCACCGTGTGACTTTTTTCTTTTCCCTAAACTCAAATTGCCGCTTCGTGGATAGCATTTTCAGTCGATTGAAGTCATAAAAGAGAATTCGAAGAAGGAACTGAAAGCCATACCTAAAGCGGCCTACCAGAAGTGTTATGAAGATTGGAAAAAAAGGTGGCATTTGTGTATCGCCTGTAATGGTGACTATTTTGAAGGGGATAAAATAAATATTGAAGAATAATTAACCGTTTTTGTTTTATTGAGCCAGTCTCGTTTATATTTGAGCAGAAGGTATATTTAGCAACATATTTACTTAAGCCGGTTGGCAACTCGCATAGACCCAGTAGGAAATTAGAACATTTAGGCTTCTGTCCTAAACAAGCTTTTTATAAATGTATCTACAAATGCCGAAATCAATTTGCTGAAATGGAGTGTAATCGGATCTTCCTTCTTGCAACTTTAGCTGATCCTAACGCAACTCCTGATGAGTACTACCTATTCAGAGAATAAGAGCCTACTTGGCGTATGCCAGTAGTTTAACACTTCTATAGAAGACTGTACCTTCTCTATTTAGCTCTGCGGGTCTTATAATTTTCTCCAGAATCAAATTTAAGAAATCACATAATAAAGAGTCACCCTGTCTGATACCTCTTTCGGTATCGAACGGCTCGGAAAGGTCCTTCCGGTGTTGTCTAGCGTAAGTTTACGTAGCCGCAGCTCCTTTTCGTGCTGTCGAAGGCGGCTTTAAAATCGACGAAAAGGTGGTGTGTGTCGAGCATCTTTTCAAGGGTCTTATTCAAGGTTTGCCGCATGGTGAATATCTAGTCGATGGTTGATATACCCGATCTAAAGCCACACTGATAAGGTCCAATCAGTTTGTTGACGGTTGGCTTTAGTCTTTCTCATGTCAGGTAGAGGATCGTCTGTTTCATCGTCATAGATTAGGATTTCGGATTCACCATCTCCGGGTGTTCCATTTTCAGTGCCATTCAGCAGGCTGGAGAAGTGTTCCTGCCATAAATTCAGTATGCTCCGAACATCCGTCACTAGATCACTCTTCTGGGTCCTATAGGTGTTTGTCCCGGTCTTGAAACCTTCAGAAAGTCATCGTAACTTTTCGTAGAATTTTCAAGCAAGGGTAATGTCGGCCAGTTTCTCAAGCTCTTTATACTCACGCACTTCGTCATTGTTGTTTTTTTTTTTTCTGCAAATTCATCTTGATTCCCTCTTCAGCTCTCGATATCTATCCCACCTCGCACGTCTTATGGTCGATCGCCAGGTTACGAGGTACATTCCTCATCCCACCTGCTCTCTTTCTGTTACTGCAGAAAACCAATTGTTTCCGTAGAGTTCACTTATACCGGGCTGTTTATGAGTGCTCTCAGAAAGCAGGTGTGCAAGCCGAGTAGAAAATCGTTCGGCAGTCAGTTGTGATTGCAGCTTTTCGACATAGAACGTTCGTTGAGTTTTTTGATGGACGTTCTTCGATACCCAGAGGCGTATGCGTAACTTCGCGGCGACAAGATAGTCATCCGAGTCGACGTTTAAACCTCAGAACATATCCACATCTAAAACACTGGATACATGCCTTCCAGGTGCATGCCCTTAAATTGAAATCTTTAGAGCATTTGCGGGGGTTGTCGCCTCATCCGATGCTTTTTTAGGATTTTTCATTGGAATTTGTTTTTCATGTGATGGGTCTCAAACCCTACGCAGAACTGCATGGGACTCGCCTTCTCACGTTAGCTCGTCTCTAAATGGATGTTTGTTGGCTACCCAGGGGATACTTGGTCTAAGACCGGAAGTCGTGAGCTGCTTGAATCATATTCAAAAGAATCGTTTCTGGTCACTCCCAGGTGAATGGCAGTCAAAAACTTTCCTCATTTGTGTGAACTTCTGAACAAGGGCATCAGAATTCTACCATTGACATTATTCTACCATTGGAGACCTGAATACATAGATGGCCATATGCATAACGACAATCCGTCTACGTCTAAAGTGTCAATGAGAATCAGAGAAACTTAAACAAACTTACGTTTGTATGCAATGCAGATACAGATATTACTTGATGGCGTCATAAGCCAATAAAATCTTTGCCACAACAAAGTCATGCCTACATATACACGTATGTACAACATGTACATGTTTTGAAATGAAGAAAAATCATAGTTTTCTAATTAACCTAGTGACTTAAAGAAAATATGATTACTCATGGATAAATCCAATATTTTTAATAAAAAATAAATTTATAATTTTTCTCTATCAGTTAATTAATCACTAAAAAATCGATCTGCGTGTATTATTATTAGATTAAATGGATAGTCCTCGTGCTTTCTAATTTTTTTTATTGACCAAAAATATTTGTATGGTTATTAAAAGAAAATTATTATACTTACAATTCCTTTAATTATATTTACAAATTTATTATTAGTCTCATAAAAATTAAATAACAATATTAATTTTATTATTTTTATTACATTTCAGGGCAACTTATTAGGCCAACGAACAAAAAGATGCGTAACAAATATTATAAGGCGATTATGTTGTGTGCTTATAAAAATAACAATAAGTACAAATGTAGTAAAATAAACAATATTGTAATAATTCGGTTGATGGCAAAACAAAAACGGCGGCAGAGGGATGCCACAGCTAGCAGAACATCAAAAGTAAGCCATCAGCGGTGTTGTGGAAAATTCCAAACCTTGATTATGCCTATCAAAAGAAGGGACATACGTTTAAAAAATATACGAATAATAAATAAAAATGGGAGCATAGCAACCAAAGGTGAAGACGTGAAAAAAATATTTGCAAAAACAACAACAAAGAGTGCACCAAAATACATTAAAAATTAAAACAAAATAGAACCGTCCGACGATAATGAATTTCCTGTAAAAAATATTTCAATTTAATTAGGAAAAAAAATATCTTTAAAGCAAAGCAGCAGTGTTTTTAAGCGAGGCCTTCTAACATTTTGATATAATTCTTTTGCTTCAATTACTCGCCACTGAATATCCGTACTTGTGTTTAATGAAATTTAGTTTTATTTTAATTTTATTTTAATTTTGTCGCGGAAGTGATTAAAGTTTCCGACGTGTATCTACTCTCTTTTGTACGTTTTGTTTTTATTGCGCCTTCCTTGTAAAGCCTGCGGCGGCCGTCATTTCCGTTAACACTGCCGGTGCTGTTTTAACCTCACTCTTCGGCCAAACACAACACGCATTGCCTACACAAATCTCAGCTGCCCCACTTGCTGGCGTCACGACTAACAGTATTAGCAGTTCGCGGCCAACATTGGCAACTGGCGGCAGACAGCAGCTGGCTGGCTGGCTGACTGGCTCACAATTCGTCCTCCGCCAAGAGGCAACGCAACAATTTGCAATTCTAATTAATTGACGTGCAATAAGAGCAAGAACAAATACATTCAACAACAGATATTACAACTAAATACACAACAGCAACAATAATAAACAAATATAAACAAAAAAAATAGAACAAAAAGGTATATAAGTTTAATATATTGGCGGCATTGAATAACAACGTCAGCGGCTTTCACCTTTAAATTACACACAACCAACAAATCGGCCTTTCAACCTTTCTCCATGTAGTTCTATTTATAGAAACTTTCGCACTTTTAACGCGGCCACCGCCCTTTCCAGCTCAGAGCGTTGACGAGTAAAAAAAATAAAATAAAAATAAAAAGAGAAATAGAAGAAATAGAAGAAAGAGAAAACAACAACTTCTTCAGCCTAGTCACCCTGCTCCCGCGATGATAACTCGCTTGTACAATACAGAGGAGGATCCTGCCCTTTGTTCCTTAATTTGGGGCAGAGACTTGAATACGTCGAATGCGAATGAACAAATCGATGAGAATGGTGGCGGCGGCGGTGGTGGTGGTGGTGAGACGACGATTGTTGGTAGTGTCGCAGGCGCTGCACCAACACTTTACAGTGCACACAGCAGTTATGGTGGCTCAGTTGGCGCTGCCATCGGAGGTAGCAATGCAGAGACGGAGGACATAGTTATTGGCAGCGCAACTGTTGGTGGCGCTGGCGGCAGCAGTTTGCGTGATGATTTTTTCATTGCCAACGAGGTAAGTACTTGGGAAGTGTAGCGGACGCAGTTTGTTTTCATACATACATATACATAACTGTTATTTGTAGATTTATTTCTTCTTCTTCTTCTTTATTCTTGTTATTCTGTTGGACTTTCATTGATGTGCGAAAGCTGGCCATATTTATTATTTACTTTGTGTGTTTCTAATGCGTATGTATGTATGTATAATATTTTCGTCCTCCAAAAACACTCCTTTTTGTACCAAAGTGTGTATTTTATGTAGGTAAGCGATGGATTTGATTGTTTGATTGAGTGAAATTGAATGTCGGCGTTTGACACTAATTTCCATATGTAAATGTCAAATTGCGCTGCATTGGAATTCTCACTTATGTATTTATCGAATGTGAAATTCAAAGGTGCGAAGCATTTAAGTGTAAATTAATTGTTAAATTGTAGCAATTTAAAGCACTTATAGTGTAGATATCTTCATTTGAAAATGTATATATAAATTAAAATTCTGTAATTTGAAATAATTTTAATTTTTCTAACTAACGATAAATGCCACTTTGCATTCCATTGAGTCCTCCACTTTTAAAAAACCTCGAAGCGATATCAATATTTCGATGTCAAAAGCAGAGTTCTTCTGAGTGCTCAGACGTTATGTCTCCAAACTAGTCTTTGTGTTAAACATAAACCTGATTTTAAGGAAGATTTTGAACTGAGTGTTTTTGGAGTCTTGTCAATGCCAGTAATTCTGGTTAACAAAAATTTTATTATTTAAGTTAAATGATGTATTAACATAAATAATGTAAATACCAAAACGAGAAGAGATAAACTTTTAAAATTTTATACAGATATGATCAGAATGACGAACTGAGTTGATTTAGTCATGTCCGTCTGTCACTGCGTTAGTAGCCAAACTCTCAGGTATTTTCTGGATATTTCAACCAAACTTGCAACATGGATAAAATCAGAGTTACAACCAGTTTGTTCATATAACCAACATACTTTACTGGCGCAGACACCGCTAACACCATTATATGTATGTGGTCGTGTTAACAACATTGCGTAATTTGTTTCTTCTTACCGCTGTTTAACGCCAATTGGAGATACCAAGTACAGCCAGGGCCTTCTCTACCTGGTCTTTACAACAGAGTGGAGCTCTTCCTCTTCCTCTGCTTCCACCAACGAATACTGCATCTAAAACTTTCAATGTTGTGGCATTCATATCCATCCGGACCACATGCTTCCGTACCATATAGCAGGACGGGAATGATGAGGGACTTGTAGGGTTTGGTCTTCGTTTGTAGAGAGAGGACTTTACTTATCAACTGCCTACTCAGTCCAAAGTAGCAACTGTAGGCAAGAGTGACTCTGCGTTGGATTTCCAGGTTGACATTGTTGTTGGAGTTAATACTGGTTACAAGGTAGACGAAGTTATCTACGACTTTAAAATTCGGATCGCCAACAATGATATGGGAGCCGAGTCGTGGATGCGATGATGTTTGTGTGATGACGGGAAATATTTCGTTTTACCCTCGTTCACTACAGTCGCATATACTTCGCTTCCTTATCTAGTCTCGGGAAAGCAGAACTTACGGCGTTGTTGTTGAGACCAATAATGTCGATATTATCTGCGTACGCCAGCAGCTGTACATTTTTATAGAGGATTGTACCTTCTCTATACAGCTCTGCAGCTCGGATTATTTTCTCCAGCAATAAGTTAAAAAAGTCACACGATAACAGCGTTTGGTATCGAGAGGTCCGGAGCTTTTAGTGTTGCCTTAGGTCAGCCTGCATAGCCGTATAAGTTTTGCAGGGATACCCAATTCAGACGGCTGTTTTAAAATTGACGAAGAGGTAGCAAATCCTATAAAACAAATTTGATCAAATTTGATATTTCGGAAGAAAACCCCATCAGAAGGGCATCTGATGCGAGAAAAATGGTATTCCATGCACGTATATACAAATAAAGATTCATACCGAAAATCTTCGAAATTGGAGGACTACATAATATAGCCCCAATGTGGCCAGTTTTTTCAGATCAATTATTTTTGCGGGCAGTGGATCGTAATTTTTTTTAATTATGCATGGTTAGCTTTAGTTAAATTTTCAGATGATATGCCTCAACGGAATACTTTTCTTTCTTGGAAATGAACCAAATAACTGAGTGATTGATTAAAATTAGCATGACTTGGATATAAGCATAGACCACGCATAGATGTAAGGTCATTTATTTTGCAGCTTCGACAATATACCTAAATAAATAAAATTATTATAAAATGATGTCCTCATAAAGTTAAAGGCTGACATCACTGTCGTCCAAGAATTGCGATGGACGGGACAAGGACGGAAGAAGATGGGTCCTTGTGAGATTTACTACAGCGGCCATATAAAGGAGCGCAAATTTGGTGTCGGATTCGTGGTGGGAGAGAGACTCCGTCGCAGAGTACTGGCATTCACTCCGGTGGATGAACGTCTAGCCACAATTCGCATCAAGACAAAATTTTTCAACACCACCCTAATTTGTGCCCACGCCCCGACGGAAGAGAAGGATGACTTGACCAAAGATGCCTTTTACGAGCGCCTCGAACACACTTATGAGCGCTGCCCCCGACACGACGTCAAAATTGTGCTTGGCGACTTCAACGCTAGGGTGGGCAAAGAAGGTATCTTTGGTACGACTGTCGGAAAATTCAGTCTCCACGACGAAACATCTCCAAATGGTCTGAGGCTGATCGACTTCGCCGGTTGTCTGTAGCACTAGATTCCAGCACAAAAAAATTCACCAAGCTACTTGGCTGTCTCCAGATCGGAAAACTTCCAACCAGATCGATCATGTTGTGATAGACGGAAGACATGTATCCAGTGTTTTAGATGTGCGTACGTTCCGAGGTCCCAACATTGACTCGGATCACTATCTTGTCGCAGCGAAGATACGCACGCGCCTCTGTGTATCGAAGAACGTCCATCAACAAACACAAGGAAGGTTCGACGTTGAAAAGCTGCAATCACAACAGACTGCCGAGCGATTTTCTACTCGACTTGCACACCTGCTCTCTGAGAGCACTCATCAGCAACCCGGTATAAGGGAACTGTGGGACGGCATTGCAAACTCCCTTCGTACAGCTGCAAACGAAACCATCGGATTTCGGAAAGGTCGCAAAAACAGCTGGTACGATGAGGATTGCCGTGCCGCAGTAGAGAGAAAACAGACTGCCTACCTCGCAACCTTGCGATCAACCACAACACGTGCGGGGTGGGATAGATACCGAGAACTGAAGAGGGAAGCAAGGCGCGTCTGCAGAGAAAAAAAGAAAGAGGCCGAGATGCGCGAGTACGAGGAGCTTGAGAAGCTGGCCGACAAGGGTAACGCTCGAAAATTCTATGAAAAGATACGGCGACTTACAGAAGGTTTCAAGACCGGAGCGAACTCTTGTAGGACCCAGGGAGGTGAGCTAGTGACAGATGCCCAGAGTATACTCGATTTATGGAGGGAGCACTTCTCCAGCCTGCTGAATGGCAGTGAACAGGAAACACGCGGAGATGGTGAACCCGAAACTCCAATTGATGACGATGGGAAAGTTGTTCCGTTACCCGACTATGAAGAAGTGCGAATAGCAATCGTCCGCTTAAAAAACAACAAAGCGGCAGGGGCCGATGGATTACCGGCCGAGCTATTCAAACACGGCGGCGAAGAGCTGATCAGGTGCAGGCATCAGCTCCTTTGTAAAATATGGTCGGATGAAAGCATGCCCGACGATTGGAATTTAAGTGTGCTCTGCCCGATCCACAAGAAAGTCGATCCCACAGTCTGCGCCAATTATCGTGGAATAAGCCTTCTTAGTATCGCATATAAGGTCTTATCAAGCGTATTGTGTGAAAGACTAAAGCCCACCGTCAACAAACTGATTGGACCTTATCAGTGTGGCTTTAGGCCTGGTAAGTCAACCATTGACCAGATATTCACCATACGCCAAATCTTGGATAAGACCCGTGAAAAGAGAATCGACACCCACCACCTTTTCGTCGATTTTAAAGCCGCCTTCGACAGCACGAATAGGAGCTGCCTTTATGCCGCTATGTCTGAATTTGGAATCCCCGCAAAACTTATACGGCTAAGTAAACTGACGTTAAGCAACACTAAAAGCTCCGTCAGGATCGGGAAGGACCTCTCCGAGCCGTTCGATACCAAACGAGGTTTCAGACAGGGTGATTCCTTATCGTGTGACTTTTTTAATTTAATGCTGGAGAAAATAATACGAGCTGCAGAACTAAATAGAGAAGGTACAATCTTCTATAAGAGTGTACAGCTGCTGGCGTACGCCGATGATATCGACATTATTGGCCTCAACAACCGCGCCGTGAGTTCTGCTTTCTCCAGACTTGATAAAGAAGCGAAACGAATGGGTCTGGTAGTGAATGAGGGCAAGACGAAATATCTCCTGTCATCAAACAAACAGTCATCGCATTCGCGACTAGGCTCCCACGTCACTGTTGACAGTCATAACTTTGAGGTCGTAGATAATTTCGTCTATCTAGGAACCAGCATTAATACCAACAACAATGTCAGCCTTGAAATCCAGCGCAGAATCACTCTTGCCAACAGGTGCTACTTTGGGCTGAGTAGGCAATTGAAAAGTAAAGCCCTCTCTCGACGAACGAAAATCAAGCTCTACAAGTCGCTCATTATACCGGTCCTAATATATGGCGCAGAAGCGTGGACGATGTCAACATCTGATGAGTCGGCTCTAGGAGTCTTCGAGAGGAAAGTTCTGCGAACGATTTATGGTCCTTTGCGCATTAGCAACGGCGAATACCGCAGACGATGGAACGATGAGCTGTACGAGCTATACGACGATATTGACATAGTTCAGCGAATGAAGAGACAGCGGCTACGCTGGCTAGGCCATGTCGTCCGAATGGATGAAAACACTCCAGCTTTGAAAATATTTGATGCAGTACCCGCTGGTGGAAGCAGAGGAAGAGGAAGACCTCCACTCCGTTGGAAAGATTAAGTAGAGAGTGACCTGGGTGCACTTGGCATTTCCAACTGGCGCCAAACAGCGAAAAGAAAAGATGAATGGCGCGCTGTAATTGCTTCGGCTATAATCGCGTATAAAGAAGAAGATTATAAAATAATTAAGGTATTTTTCATAAAATTTCACATATTGTCCAAATGGTGATCTATCATTGAAAGCTAAAAAGGATCGATTATCATACGACCGTAAGGCCCCGAGTAGACAGTTACAGTCTCGCCAAATTTCAATTATGTGAGGATTCTCGGTGACCCAAATGCAACAATACCCTTTTTACGTATCCCTCAAGTGAGAAGTGTGGCTCGTCGCTGAACAAAATTTTGTTCGAAAAATCGCCCTCTCTTGCTTGTTGTTAAACCACCCAACCGACAGTTGGCTTCAATTATGCTGTGAGCTGGACTTGATATGAATGTAGGTGTAAGTCTAAGTGCAAAATAAGCCATAACGTGCCAAATAAATCTCAGATTTTGGGAACGTCGAGAAATAGACACTTTCGGGTCTTCGGATTTTTTTTCAATTACAGTGACCAATCCAGTCTGTTAATATTTTTTTTTTATTTAACTAACTGCTATGCCATGTGGTGTAGTAGGTTTTAAGTATTATAATGCGTTGGGTGGTTGTTAAGTGATCAATTTTCATAAAAGTTTTTACTAAAATCAAAAATGATTGGTTTAACAGTTAATTTTGATATGTATCAAAATACACTCCTTTGCTTTGGAACAAATGAACTGAATAAGAAAAGTCGAAGCATAAGAAAAGTCGAGGGAAGATATTACTGCAAGAGATGGGTTTTAAAGTCATTTGTTGTTAACTGGTCTTATACAATGGAAATTATTCCCATCAATTTAAAGAGACCACCGCCTCAATTGAAAAACCACCTTCAGGATCATCTAGTGCAATTATTAGGTGATTCACAAAGCCTGCAAGACTTTATTAAATTTCTTTTGAAAAAATAATTTCTGTATTAAAATTTTTAAATATTGTATACATAAATATTTTCAAAAAATCACAGGGGACGCTGAAAGATACTTTTTCTCTTGGGTGGAAGAAATCAATATTGGGGTGGTAATCATATGATGAACAGAGTTTGTTTTGTAATTGAGTAGCCGTGATATAGAGCACTGCTGCAAGGACTTTGTAATAGGCTTTCCGATCGCTGATAAACAACGAAAGAGAGAGAAAATTTTGTTCTCCACTCACGGACTTGAAATATTCGAAAAAGCGTAAATTTTAAAACGAGATAAATATACTAAATCTAACACCATAATTTGAATATTGTTAACACGCTGTGTTTTGAGTGGAGGGGGGGTCAGTAGGTCTAAAACCATCTCTTTAATTCGGTTTTGTGACATTCAAGTATTGTATTTGCTTCTCAGAAGGCATTCATGGCTGGCTGACAGTCATAACAGAATTAAATAAAATCAAAAAACTTACTAATTAAATAACAACAAACTAAATTTAATTAAAAAATTCAAATGTGGGCCACTCTACGTACACTAAAACTTGCCATGTTTTTACATAAACCACTCCATGTCCTGAATTAACGGTCTTTTAAATCCTTTTTCGAAACTAATTAATATTAATCGTTAATAATATAATTAACGCGATTACTTGCTGAGTTCCAATTAAGCACCTGCTTCTGACAACTTCTATTAGCTGGTAACTGAAGTTAATTTAATTTTAGTAACGGAAAATTGAATGTTTACTTACATTTTCTTGTGACGATATACTGCAAATTTTCATTTTCACGCCATTGCTTTGAATTAGCAATTTTATGTAATAGCAAATAATTTAAAAAAAAAAATCAATTTGAAAATGACAAGGTCCCCTTTCCAAGGCTCAGCCAGATTGCCAGCCAATGAAGCCGGCTATGCAATATTCATATACATACATATGTAAATTTGAGTAGCAAATTGAAAATTGAATATTTAAATTTCAAACGAAAAAAAAATGTTGTCAAATGAGTACAAGGCGTTTTTGAGGATGGATATGTATGTACATATATATATTTATACGTGCTCTAGATATTTAAGATCTAGTGTGTAAGCACCGTTTACATTTCAAATTTTCAAACACACTTTCAAACGCAAATCATTGACGTGCCTTCCTTATACTAAGCAATGAATGACGCTGCGCATCTCTTTACCTATATTACGGACCTATCAACGTTGAACGAGAAACTGAAATGAAGAAAAAATAGACAGAAAAATAAAATGAGAAGAAAATGAAAAAAAAAAATTGATTTGCCATACAAATACTAATACTAATGGCATTTGGTGAGAGCACAAAAGGCTGGCTGGTAGGGCGGAGAGTAGTGGTCGTTGGGCGTTGAATGTCAACGGGATGCTACAGCGACGACAGCAGCAGCATTACATAGGCACTGTGTATAGTAATGACATTGGCAGACACAGTCGTGCAGCAGCAGCAACTTGAACACGGTCGAACTCACTTGAGCATCGATGCTCAAAGCTGGCCGCCATGAGCCCAGAGAGTAAAGGACATGCAGACGGCAATGAATAGGCATAGTAATGACATAGATTATGTCAACCTTCTGCTTTCCTTTAAACTCTTTCTTTGCGCTGACTTATGTTCTGTTTTCTTCTTGGTGTTGTTATTACTGTTTTTGCTTCTTCTTCTTCTTTGTATTTACAACATTTTGTTGCAAACTTTTTTGCACATCTCCTTTCATTTTAATTTTACTTACTTTTCCATTGAATTTTTCATTTCGTACGTGTAGAAGAACGTGCCAGTATGCGCCAAGGCTTGACTGAGTATGGTATCGTATGTATGTTTGTTTGTGCATTGTATTTGCATGCTCAGTTGAAAGGACTACTATTGTGCGCTGGATAAATGTTTATGGGCATAAGTATTCGTAAGGCCATTTAATGGCGCTGTTTATTGTGTATGACATTTTCAATGGTGAAAAAGAAAACATTCTTGTTTTGTCCTTTTTTGCCCCAAAAATACATATTTACTTATATACCTATATGCCTGGCGCAGCAGGTATCACATACATTCAAATTATCGCGATTTTTACTTAACAAATATTTCAATTTATTTTTATTTTTATTTTTTTTTGAATATTACAGTTCAACGAAGACCCCCGCACCGAGGCTTTACGCGAGTACTCATACGGTATTATTTTACCGATAATCTGTTCGCTTGGCATCATTGGTAATGTCCTTAATCTGGTTGTATTAACGCGCAGGAATATGCGTGGCACGGCATACATTTACATGAGAGGTAAGTGATAAATTTAATACTCTTTTAACTAAAAATAAATTGTTAAGAATTTTAAGGTAAATAATTCTTTGTAAATATTCTGAACTTTAATTTCAATTTTTCACTCCATAGAAGGGCAAAGCATTATTGGGAAGTATTTGGGACTTTTTTTCTTGTACATAGCGAAAATTTTTTTTAGAATATACCGTAAAAAAGCCTGATGCTTCTTGAGGTTTTCCAAAAAAAATAAATTAATACTTTATCGTTAGCGTTCAGGTTAACGGAAGGACTGTGGAGAGGGTTTTTCCAGAGGGGGAAAACACTCGACAGTGTAATGATATGAGGACAAGGTAAACATGAAGACCTCTAAATTCTTATATCTTTTTTATGAAAAACCTTATCTATTGGAGTAGAAGTTACCAGCCAATAGGGATGTAATGAGTTCGGGATGATCCATGCTGGAGTGCTTGTTGAAATCGTTGATGTCATATTACTGCCATACACTTGCGGTTGGACGTCGTTTTATATTATTATAACTGGATTCTTCCGATAAAACCTTGATCTGAAACCTTGTTGACCGGGATTTTTCTTTTCGGTCTTTTCCAATATCTAGTACAATATGAATATAGGTATGGTCAATGGTGGAGCCTGGAAGTCTAAAACCAGACTGATAATACCAAATGAGTAATTTTTTGGTAGGTCTATATCCACTGCAATGAGGATCTTACATTCCCTGCTAAGGGCGGATTGGATATTAGTGTGCCCACAACTCTTCGCATGGTAGTAAAGGCATGGTATTTGCTGCAGATTGTAAGGTATTTTTGTGAATTGTCATTCGCCAGACATGATATTTTTCGAACATAATCTGCATGGAAACTGATTTTGTAATCTGTTCGTCAGCATTTTTGAATAGTTCAGCTGATTAGTAATCCGCTTCTGCCTCTACAGGCGGAGTTTTGCTATTGGACTTTATCATAGTCGGGTCCATTCAAACGTCTTCGGCTGAGGATTTGGGTTCTTCATTTAAGGGCATTTCAGCTTCACAGCCATTCAGTACGTAGAAAAAGTGCTTTCACCATAAGCTCAATATACTCTGGACGTCAACCCTATGACTCATATCCGAGAATACTCGGACCTTGTAAACTTCTGTAAGTTGACGCAAATTTTCATAAAACTTTTCGATGTCTGCCAATTTTTCAAGACTTTCATACTCACGCATTTCGGGTTTTCACTTATCTCTCATCAACATTCAACAAAGGCAAGTGCCTACCTTGGCAGCGAATAGATATTGTTGTGAAGCGCTGTTTAGGTGGTCAACGTGTATCTACAACTAAAATAGTTGAGATATAGCTTCCGACTATTCATGTAGGTTAACGATTTTTCTGGCACTGGTGCAGTAGATCTCTTATTCCGAGAATACACTCTTTACCCAACCTTGCGGCGTACATATTATGGAGAGGTAAGCTCGCCTTAATGCGAATTAAATCAAGACGTTCATTCACTAGGGTAGATAATAATGCCCCCGACAGAAGCTCTTTCTTACTACAAAATTTATAAAAAAAAATCTTGCGCTGGATTATTAAGCTGATATAGTGTTTAGCAATAAGGATATACTAGGTGCCTACTCTCAAATTGCAGCCATTAAAATGCTTGTGATAGTTTTTAAAAATAATGGTAATTTCTATTTGTATATATTTCTAGAAAAATTACTTATTTTTTTAAGCAAACAAATTTTTACCTACGATATATATAATCATAAATTTCAAAATATTAAATATTATTTTTTTACACAAATTGTTATCAATCAGTAAGCCTGTCCTAATATATTCTGTCCTATTATAATAATTTTATGAAAGAAATTAATAACTTTATATAGAAATATTCCAGGTGAAATTTTTGCGTTTAAGGAGTTCTTTCAAACAACAGACTCTAAGAATCCTTTCAGAAAACTGTTATATTAACAAAGAATACGAAAAACACTTTCCCATACTAAAAAGTGAGGGCAATGACTCCACGTCGGATGAGAGGAAATTAGTAATTTTTATCAGCAAATTTAGTAATTTATATGGTTAAATTAATCATTCTTGCATTTTTTTTTTTTGAAGAGCATTTTCTTCATATGACACTAAACACACAATAATGAAAATCATAAAATAAATATTTCCACAAGGATACTGGGATGCTTTTGCCTTGCTGTGTGCTTGAGATATTAGCATACTCATTATTGACATCATCAGAATCATACAGAGCTATTAATTTTCACTTGCCTACTCGATTAGTAAACAAACGAAAGATCATAAATTTTGGCTTCTTGGCACACGCTGTTGGCATACACGTACGTTGTTGGGTTAAGGTTGCGTGTAGACAGCCCCAAATGAAGTACAGGCAAAACCAAATGCCTTGATTATTGCAAGTAGGCAGACTTTTGCATATTATTACACATATACTCTTATAACATTCAAACAATCTGTATGTTACGTATGTAGCTTTTTGTTTGCACTAGCTTCGGTTGCTATTTGGTTAAACAATTAGGCAAATGCTCAATTTAGGCCAATAAAAGTGGCAAGTGCGGAAATAAAAATACACAAAAATTAGAACCGGAAGTATGAATACACACACAGATACATACCATACCTACACACAAAATATATAAAGGTAAAGCATATACATATACACACTTGAAACACACGCCTCTTTGCGGTTATTTACCAAGTCATTGACACCAATTTGGCACTCCAAACAACATGTCCTGCAGATATATGAGTGTATATGTATCTAAGTTGTATACTCGATTTGCCCAGTTTCATAGTAAAATTCTTGGTTGTTATTATGCCAGCGGCAAAACGTGTTTAGCGACAAAAACATCTTGTTATTTTTGCACTTGCTTTTACTCACTCTACAAAGGTTATTGGCACTGAAATCTTACACGTGCATTTATATGTAATATAAACGAAAGCCAAGTGGTTTGCAATGCATACTACCATTCGGAAGGCCAAGATTCAAGTCCTAGTCTGACCAACGTCCAATGTTTATATAAAATTAATTTATATAAAAAATTTAAATAATTTTTCAGCTATTAAAAAGCGCTAATTATATTTTATATTTAATATTTTTTTTATTATGAGTACACAATACAAGCTATCGATTTAGAGACAAATTTTTGAAAACGTTATTATTTTCGGACCGTGCTGGAAAAATTATTTCCCGTCAAAGTGTTTTCGAAATGATTTTGAATTCGAACTATAAAATCGTAAACGGGAAAATTCAGTCTTAAAAAGACTTTGAAAATTTGTATTAGACCTAAATTACAAAAAATAAAATTATGTGATTTTTATATACATGTATATATATTTATATATTTCATTTTAAATAAAATAAATTTTGATTTAAAAACTTTCATCACTTTTCAATTATACGAGAAAAAAAAATTTTTTGAGAATCATCAGAAAAAAACTTTACTTATATTGATGGATCGTTTCGTCCCAAAGTATCGAAGTAATTATTCAGAGCGAAAAACTTTTGCTTATTGGGTATACACTACACATTCGTGAATATACAAATGTAACAAAATGTCACCAATACTCGTGCTGTTGTTCGAGTGTTGAGTTGTGTAGTGTATGTTGCTTACCACCTTAAATATGTTATGTTGCTAAGGCGTCGAAAGATGTATGAATGGTGCAGCACAACAAGCAACCATCAACATTTTTTGTGGCCTCTCTATGATTTTTTGATAAATTGTTATATTTCGCAGATTTCCTTCTTCTTTTAGCTGGTGTTTGTATATTCTCTTCACTTTGGTAGTCGTTATTATTATTTACATACATTTTCACTTTCGTTGAATTAAAACAGAAACCATTTAAGATTTGTGCATTTCTATGCTTGAAGCGTAAATACATGCGATCTTATTGGAATATGGACATTATACTGGGTACTCTGTCTTGAGGTTTGATGAAATTTGAATGTAATAGACGTATCGTACTCATAAGCATGATTGATTTTGCTTGGTATTTAATATCAGAAAACTAGTTGTTTCAATGGATGCTATTTTTCGGGCCAACCGAGTAAATAATAAATTTAATGATCAATATGTGGTGCTTTTTAGACCTTCTCAGCGAATTTTCTGAATTTTTCTTCACGGGCGATTTAAATAACAATATTTAGATGCGAAAACGCAAGTCAAGTAGCTGAAAATATGAATGGTGGTTATGGTCTTGATACCTCAACAGTCAATTATGCAAAATTTTCATCGAATTCGTTCCAGTAATTTCGATGTGAAAGATGATCCACAGTGTGGAAGATCAATGGTCAAAAATGCCTATAAAATAATGGAAATCGTAGAGCTTGATCGCCATGCGAGCACTGTTTCTATTGCCCAGGAGCTAAACATTACACAAAAAATAGTTTAACATGCCTTCAAACACTACTGGGTTAAGTGACCAACACTTCTTCCACTTCTTCTTTAGTAAAAAATATCATCTAATCAATCCAATGGCACTTAGGAAACGCGAAATACACAACACTAAAAAAATGTATTGCCAAAATAATGGAAAAGACACTAACTGCATTAAATTTAACCGAAAAATAACTGCAAAAAAAATTATATTAAATAATAAAATTTTTATCTAAGTTTTTAAACCGCCTTGGTTCGCACTAAACCATAATTTCTACTAATATTTAATAAAAATTCAAAATATGTCACTTTTATTATTATTCAGCAAACGCTTGCTAATCTGAGTGTATTACTATGTGACATACGTATAAATTGATACATACAATTTTACATATAAATGTACTTGAATCTTATAGCGTGACTGTGGCACTCGTGCTTTTTATTGACATTGCATGCATGTTAAGTGTTATAATCAGCGCTTAAAAACCCAATTGACCCAGTCGAAGGATTTTTTTAAGCAAAAAGCTTTAATTACCACATTTACACTAGCTCAAACACAAAAGAAAAAAAGATCAAAGATGAAAAATAAAATGGAAAGAAACTTGGAATGGTTGTTACAAAGGTTAGGGCACGATTACAAAACAAAGGAAGCAAAAATGGACAGACGTGAAGAAGTTTGAAAATTGCTGGAGGAAAATTTTATGTTCCGAATTTAATTTGGCAGCGAAGAAAACTGAGTTAACATCTCTGTATATACTTCATACTGAATATATACTTTTTACGGTTAAATTATGAACTTTGCAATGAGATTGTTGAAGAAAACTTTTTCATAAATTGAGTTGAGATCGCGGCAAGATGCGAATATGTGATTTTTCTCAATTGCATATCTTAAAAGAGATTTTATTTCAAACCAGCAGCGTTAAAGTGTTTTATATAACACTTTTTGTAAAAAAAATTTTTGTTTAAAAATGATATTTAATATTACATCACATTCCAAGCATGCTTAAATCAATTCCACCGCTTTCATCAATCATATACACCTTTATGACTCACATAATTCAATATTTTCTGCCACTAAAAACCTACCGCGCTTTAAATTCATTAATAATTCATTAATTTTGCTTTATATTCCATTTTTCGAGCGTTGCGTTTTTTTTTTTTGCTGAATACTTACACGTACAACACACATTTATTTCTATTATCTGAAAATTTATGTTGCGTATACGCCAGCGACAATTCAGACACGTAGGCTTGGCGCATAAATCATAAACACACTTAAAACGTACATAGCGGCACTTGATACTTGGCACTTTATGGCTATCTTATGTACGAGTATAGCGAAAATGTCATAGTCATTACTGTTGTCATTTTCTGCCGCCTCACTTACAAGTGGGCATACTAAATCAATGTTGATAATTTCCGCGTGGTTTGGCACACTCCTATTGTATGAATACACCTAAATATGTACACACGAGTTAGTTTAGGAAAATTGCTTGACAACAGTGCTGAAGCAGCATAGAATTAGCGAAAGCAAATACATTTTTATGTAAGTATATTCTAGTTTAGTGGAGGTATATTTTGCTGCCAGCATGGCTTTGTTTAACAAAATTTATTTGATTGGTAATGATTATAACTCAATATATGGCAACAACAATACCACAATGTCATCACCACGATATGAATACCACAATACACATATCATAATATTAATACTACAAGACCACCATGCGATAGAAACACTACAATTTCGATAAATCCATAATACCAATATCAAAACTCTTCTGTTCTTTAAAATACTATAATACGGATATCACATTGATAATACCATAATTTCAAAATTTCGATGCCAGTGCCAATGATATCAATCACGAAATAATACACAACGATTCTACCTCAATTTCGACACCAAAATACTAATATCACAAAACAGTTATCACAATATAAATACTACAAAGCCTATATTAGAACTCTAAAGGTAATAACGGGCGCATAGTGATACGTTCTTAATGTAAAAACCAACTGGCTAAGCCTGAAGTTGAAAGGAGGAGAAGGAAGTACGTCGCAAAATCGCTCCAATCTATTTACTAACTCCCTGTTCAACTCGTCCAGAAATTTACGACTTCGGTGAATAGATGTTCTCGCCTACTAATGAGAGCGCCATGTCTTGAAAGGTGTTCTGAGTTCACTCGAACTAATTCGTTTTTAATTAAGTTTTAAGATTTATAAATTTATTGTTAGGTTTAAATTTATTATAGCAGATTCAGCAATAAATAAATTACGTTAAAAAAATTTCAGCACCATAGTACTAATACTACAATACCAATATTGCAATATCAATATCACAATATTTCAATTTGGATCCACCCTCATAATACTTTTTAATATTCAATCAGCTTTTAAGTAATCGTTTAAGTTTCTAAGTTTTTGTCTAAAGTGAGAAAAATGTCACTGTTGCTGTGCGCTGCTTTGGCGATATTTGTGCAGAAAATCAAATTTAATTGCAGTGACTTCCCGATTAACACACATACGAGTATGCGGCTTTAACTTTCATGCGCCGCCAATAATAAAATACTTGCATAAACTAACATGAAGACACTCTTGTAAAGTACATATACAAATATGGTGCTAGTTTCTATGCGTAAGTAGCATAACTGTTTGAATGACGCAGCAGCGCTATTCAAGCATAGCGTTGATGAAATTCGGCACATCCACCTACGCTCTATTTACATTTTAGTTTGGCTAAAGCAATCGAGTGAGCCCACGCGCTGTTGTCACACGCTTGTCCAAATAGCTACGTTTGCATACCCTCAAGTACATTTATACATACTTATGTAAGTACCAATGCATATGGGTGTGCAGACAAAAATGTATGTAATGTCTGTCATAAATACAATATTTGTAAATCATTAAATTACTGTTACACGTATATTCAGAGTTCGAAGTTTCGTTTGACTTACCAACGTCGGAAATTTAATGGATATTGCGATTATTCACTTTGTAATTTCCATTTCTCGGAAAAGGAAATGAACTAGAATTTTTTGCTGCCCAATGAAACGGAATATTTTTTTTAATAAATAATTTTTTTATCGCTGTTATTGGACACTTGATTTCGTTAAATTTTCAATAAAATTTTGGAGACGTGACCACTTGAGCGAATCATTTAACAATTGTGTCAATCTGAGGGTGCAATTTGTAATCCTATTGAATACCGAGCTTCCAATTGATGGCACTAACAGTGTATGACGCTGTTCACATACGGTATTTATTAGCTCAATTACCTAATTATTGAAGGCATTTCAGTAGAAAAGCTCCTATGTATTTGGTGTAAATTTAGACAAATAAAGACTAATAAAATTAGCTGAGAATTAACAGCCACACTGTAGCAAATTATTTTAAAATCCCATATGCAACCATGAAAAGTATATTAAATTAGAATGAAAAGTATTTAGGGAACGAGGGACAATAAAACCTTCATAGAATTGAAGCATGATTTCAAATACAAAAACAACAGTATCACAACAACGTGTATTTCCTTGGCTACTTGTAGATATTTAATTGATAAACATGTTATACACATAATCTCGGTGGATACAATACCCCACTTGCTCAACAAGCAATCAAACGTGATCACGGAATATGGGTCGCTACCGCCAAATATTGAATTTTAAATGGAATGTAGTGCTTTACAGAAAGCCAGTAGATTGAGTATATCATACAGCGGCTACTGTAGAAGGCGCCAAGAGGTAAAATACGAAGAGACTGTAGAACATCTTATATGCAGGTGCAAGACTTTGTATAGGAAAATATAGATAACTGCTGGTTACAGTTTCCTAGATGATGTCTCCGAAATTGCTCTAATAAAATTTTTCGCATTAAGAAACCTTCAGTGCCGGTGTTATCAATGTGCGTTTTAAGGGCCTAGGTGTGTTGGCAGACATCCATTATACCACTAAATTTATGTCATCAATTGAGAGAATGAATTCATTTGTAGTGTTACTCATACGCCATGTACGCACTACAAGCTACTCAGCTACTGTGACTGCTAACCTTATTATAAATATTACATTCTTAAAAGGCATTCAAAAATTATTCACATTTACATATATTTGCAAAATAGGCGTCAAGAAATGAACACATTTGTTGCATAATAGGGAAATTTATTTAAATATTAGCTAAGTTTTTTCTTAATCGCAGTTGTAATTTCTTCATTAACGCCGCATGCTGGCATGGTATTTAATTTGATTTTTTGACATAAGTTGTAAAACTCATTTGCCTAATTGAATGACAAATGAAAAAGCATGCAAGCCAAAGTAAATAGGTAGGAATGTACATAGGTATAAATGTATTCATTAGTGCAAATAAAATTAATTTAATCGTTGAGTTGACATATGTTGACCCAAATTTTACTTGACGTGTGTTCAACTAAGTCATGCTGGCTACATATATACATATATTTCTGTTGAAAGAAAATATATATATAATATATGCATACCTACATTTCAAGTGTTTTACATTGTAAATAATTAAATTGATGAGTTGAGTACAAATACAACAAAGTTCAAGAAATATTTGAGCAACCCTTTGAATGTGTTTGTATGTAGAAAGAATTTCTACTAGCACCAAAAATAGAAGCGTGCGTATTTTTGTTTTTTTTTTTTTTTTTCAAAATAAATCAGTAAAAAGTTAATATGTTAAAAATTTATGTGAACATTTATAAATATAATAATGACAAATGGAATATTTGATGCGTCTTAGTAATACTTTATTTAAAACTTTCCCATGGGAAATAATAATTCATTTAGACTTTTGTCGGGGCTTTTGCGCAGATGTTTTCTTCCATTAAAGTGTGCAAAATATAAGTAATGAGTTCAGTTAAAAAAATCAATTATTCTTACATTACTTTTAGCGATGTGTATCTCGCACAAGTTGACTTCAAAAGGATGATATTAGATCAAGTAAAATGTTCATTCGGTTTTTATCTAAGAGATGGCGTTATTGTCCATATGTTATGTGTCGCATAATTTCATACTACACGTTGCTCAAAACGTGTTTATTCGCGCTAAAAGTTTGTCTTTGACAGTTTTTCGATTGATTGACTCAGTACGTCAAAGATGGACACCAGCAAAAGAAAATCCACTATACACGGTGTCACAAAAATAACCGAACTTTATATTTAAATCATAAAACATACAGCACCATGTATTGAAAATTTGCAGCATTAAAAAGATACATTCATCCTCTTTCAAACGCACCCGACTTCATGTAAGTCGGATGACAGATGTAAAAGTGACAGCCATTTCAATAAAACCAAAAGTGTGCTAATGGTTCCAAAAAAAAAAAAATGGAACAAAGAGCAAATATAAAATTTTGTGTCAAACTTGAAAAAAATTGAAATTGAAGTTTAAAAAATTAAAAAAAAATTGAAAAAAATGAAGCAGCCGTAACCGAGGTACTGAAGAACATTTCTATAAATGACATAAAAAAATCTATGCATGCGCTAGTTGATCGTTCCAAACGTTGTGTTGATTCAAATGGAACCTATTTTGAATAAATAATAACTTTCAAAGATAATATAATGTGTATTTTACTATTTTATATCCAAAAAGTTCGGTTATTTTTAGGACACACCGTGTATTTTACAATTTTTCTTCGATCAAGACGAAAAAGCAGCCAAAGCGGCTGAAATAATTAATTTAGTTTAAGGGCCCGATATTGTATACGAACGTGTAGCACAAAAGTAGTTTGCTAGGTTCTGTTCCGGTATTTTCGATGTCAAATATGCACCACGCGTTGGGAGGCCTGTCGTCGAAAATTGCGATAAAATCATGGAAATAGTGGAAACAGACCGTCACGTGAGCACTTTCTTAATTGCTGAGGAGCTAAAAATAGGCCAGAAAAGCGTTTGGAACCATTTGCATAACCTTGGATTCAAAAACAAACTCGATGTTTGGGTGCCACACGGACTAACGCAAAAAAACATGATGGACCGAATTTCCATCTGCGAATCGCTGCTAAATCGCAACCAAATCGACCCATTTCTGAAGCGTTTGGTGACTGGCGATGAAAAGTGGATCACTTACGACAACGTCAAGTGGAGTCGGTCGTGGTCGAAACGCGGTGAGCCGGCGGAAACGGTGGCCAAGCCAGGATTGACGGCCAGGAAGGTTTTGCTGTGTGTTTGCTGGGATTGGCAAGGAATCATCTACTACGAGCTGCTCACCTATGGCCAAACGCTCAATTCGGCCCTTTACTGCCAACAACTGGACCGCTTGAAGGCGGCACTCATCCAAAAGAGGCCATCTTTGATCAACAGAGGCCGAATTGTGTTCCTTCAGGACAACGCCAGGACAAGGCCACACACGTCTTTGGTGAGTAGCCAGAAGCTCCAGGAGCTCGGATGGGAGGTCCTAATGCACCCATCTTATAGTCCGGACCTGGCACCAAGTGGTTACCATCTTTTCCTGTCCATGGCGAACGCGCTTAATGGTGAGAAGTTGTCCTCAAGAGAGGCTTGTGAAAATTGGTTCTCGGAGTTTTTTCCCAATAGGGACGCAACCTTCTACGAGAGGGGTATAATGAAGTTGGCATCTCGTTGGCAACAAGTTTGCAAAAAACACCCCTTTGTTTATGTCATCAACCTTGAATTACTCATTAACTGTCACGCTAAAAAATTTGTTTAAATTTATGATTACAATTTTAAAGCTTGAAATTACTTTTGTGTGCTCTCTATACGATTTTTTTAAAAATACTGCGCTTAAGAAATCATTATAAATTCCCCGCTTATTATTATATTTTTTTCTTTTATAATTTTTTGCCTCCTGCGGTGGCATTGTAGATTTAGAAATCCCCAAGACTCGTCTAGGTCACAAAGGAAATAAGTTAGGTTACCACCATCATACTTAGGCCAATAGGACCATTGTGATACCGCTGTGAGGCTCCTATCTTAATATTCTCAAATCATCGAGCCATTTCGTTTGCCCTATAATGGCAACGAGGTTCCCAGTTTTTGCTGCGGCTTGCTTAGCGAAGCAGTTAAAAAAGTATTTCCCGAGGAATTTTTGTCACGCAGATGTCTCTTTACAATTATATATGCTAAGGCTGAACAGTGACAGAGGTAGCGCTCGATAGACTTATGCTCTTCTTCGTCCCTATAATGGTAAAAATCATTGGATATTCCATTATTTTTATGTGAAGCCACATTAAACAGTGGCCTGTTATTATGCCTGTCGTTATGTTAATAGATTACACGTTTTGATTTTTTCGCGTCCAACTGTCTGGTCACGGTGCACGCGATCTCATTCAGCCATCTTGAACCTGCTCCTTTTGCAACGGATAGTTTAAGCATATACTTAACCGTGGACAAATGTAAACCAGCACCAAGTGCATGTTTTATTGTGGAGAGAAGGTTTCCTTCCCTCGTTAGTTTGTCTGGCATGCAATTTACTGGGATGTCACTGTGTCCAGCTGTCCATTGCAAGACAGTGTTGTATTTAGTTGAGAGTTTGTTCAGATTGCTTCTACATTTTTTGGAGCCACTTTTGATGTGGTACTGTTAAAGGAAATAAAGGGTTTTCTAGGAGGGATAATGTGTTTTCTATGTGTTATGTTGGCCATTTTAATATATTTAATACCTAATTGAATTCAGTAATGTTTATAATTTCATCATGGCAAAAAATATGCATGAACAACATTTACTAACAACAACAACAACAACAACTTGAAAACGATAATAATTTTTTTAAAAAAATCATCAATTTGAAGTAATTGATCTAACAACTTGTGGTTCCAAGAAGACGTATCACACAGGATGTGCAACACCCGAGGTGCTCAAAAATTGGGTTATCGAATTCGTTCCTGCAAAAGAAGTCGTGGAGGCCCTTTGAATGATATTATATTCAGAACTTAATTATATCAATTGTACTTCACATTATATAAAAGACATTAAGTGTGTGTTTTTTTTTTTTTAAGGAATCATATCACTCTTATTGAAAAACCCTAAATATTCGCACATATTTGCATAGCTCTTAAAGTTTCTTAACAAAATATCTTGCCTAACACAATTTCTTTTTGCAGCCACAAAACAATACAAAATCTCTAACAATCCTTAAATCTTTTTTTGACAAAATCCTTCTTCAGTGATCATATATTTATTTGGAACCATCGGCAAAAAATAAATATTCCCTCAATAATGAATGTGCGTTTGTATTTAGATATAGTTGTATTTGTAATTCAATCGTATTCACATACAACGAGTTCTTCATTGATTACAATTCAACAGCTGCAGGCAGCAAATGCAACAAGAGAGAGTGGAAGATAAAGATAGAGAGAGAGAGAGAATAAAACATTGGCCATTACTGAATTGTAAACCTCACCACCAACGCCACGCTGTGGTCCTGCACCATTCTCTCCCACCACAAAACTAACATTCATCCTTTGATTGCACACTTGCCATTCCGCTGCCATAGCTCAAGTGCAATGGGTAAACTTTAATTAACATGGAAGTGAAAGTGAAAAGAGTGATAAGAGAAATGGACAAGCAGCGTGAGCATTGAATGGATGGAATGCATGCATTCAGCGCAAATGGGAAAATTGAAAAATGCATAAAAATAAAAAAATAAAAATATATACATATATAAATAAAAATGTTTATACTAAAGTGCATAAAGACTGACAGTTAGAGACGAAAAAAATAAAATAAAAAGCGAATAAAACATTGCAGCTTAAATGGCTATGCAGCACCAAAGCATGCCCAAGCGCTCGCAGTATTTATTTATTTTGATTATTTTTATATTTTTGCACATGCTGCTCCTTTCATATTTCATGTGTTTTTGATAATTCTGTTTTGTTTATATTTTGCTTTTCACTGCAGGAATTTATTTTTTTTCCTGGCTCTCTGGTCAAAACAGATTTTATATTCCAAGCAATTGATCAGAGTGTGGCGAATTGCAAATGACCAAAAATGATAAATAATGCGGGAGGGCATGCAAAAGATAGCGAGAGAGGGGAAGAAGAAGAGAGAGGGAGTGTTGGATGAATATAAAACAGATGGGTTGTTGGTGAAGAATATGTATGTAGAGTTGAATATCAGACAAAGTATACACATAAAAAGGGTATTAAATGTGGAATGGGGAGCAAAGGAGAAAAGAAAAACAAATTCAATACACAAAATAGGAAAAATAAAAAATGGTTTTAGGGTAGACTAAATTTATTTAAAGAGTGCCATCGATGAAATATTGCTAGGAAAAGACATAGAACACAGAGCATGCATACACACACAAACTCAGAATTAGATGCGCAAAACAATGAATACATCGATGCTTTCACCGCTAGATATAAAAGCGCAAAACAGCGGAAAAGAAGAGATAGTGAAAAGGGGCAGCAAATGCTCTAACTAACCACAGCTTCTACTGAACTTCTGTTGTAAAATATCAAAAAGCAGAAAAGGACTAGACCGAAAATAAATGAATTTGTCACTTGAAACAAAACTAGTATATTATACAATCATAATAATATTAGTTTTACTTTTTTAAAATATACATTTTTTTCTGTTTAATGTTTGTAATTCTAGTTTAAAAATCCGCTTCAAAATATCACTCAATTATAACCTTGTAAAACAAACTACAAAAATTGTATAAAATGAAGAAAATGAGTAATCGAGCATAACATTTAGATTCTTCTTGTTCTTGTTATTTCCATGTAGAATAAATCGGTTAATGAATAGGGAAATTTTCTCTAATACCTTTCTGAACTAATTATTTCATTGCTCATTTTGAGCAAGTGAATTTTTGGTCCTACATTGAACTGGTATAATATGGTAATTATCACAATCTAACTGTTGTCACTGTACAACTGTTGAACATCTATTTACCAGGTATTTAACGAAAAGAATTTTCTGACTGTTCGGCCTTATTTAAACTACCAGCTTAAAATTAGTCTACAACTAGTCCATTTAACTGCAGGGTTCATTTTTTACGTACGAACATACTCTTCGGCACATACATACACACACTTAAGTATAAGCCGCACGTCTGCTTGTTGCACGCTTGATTGCTGATACTTGTGTGCGTTATAATTTATTGTGACAATTTATTACATCCCGCCGCCAGGCGAATGCTTGTGCATTCAAATGCGAAAACAAAGCCCGCAATAAGCAATGCGGTGGATTGCTACATACCCGCTGTTGAAACCGATTGCATTGTATTGATACACTGTGGAAGTGACTGTCCACGCAATACCACATTGTCGTAGTGCTTGCATACTTATTCGTTGCTTGGTAATTTAAAGTGCCACCACAGCTACAACTACTGGATTATGCCACTTGAAAATGGTAGTGTTGGTGGGGTCTGTAAGACTAGTTAAGTGTGTGTGACTGTTCTTTTTGGTCACACATAGTGGGTGATTCCGAATGATATGATTTGATAAGTTGAATCTCTGCTCACGGAAATATTGAAATGCTTCATCTGGGAAGGAATATGCAAACTCAATGATCGAATGTGGAGCTATAGGGTTATGCTTCTGTAAGACATGAGGTTCTAACGCCATTCTGAAATATCTTATATTAGATACCAACATTTTAATTTGAATCGAAACAAGATCGATTCGATTTCACTTTTCTGGCCCTAAAAATCGGCTGTTATAACACAAAAATAAGTGATTGAGTCAATTATATATAACTCGAAGATCATATTGTTGTCCGCTAAAGATTCCGTGGTTGGCAACCCTCTGATTTTCTTCAAATTTGGTACGCTATTAGCTCCTTATCTTGCTTAGAATATGCAAAACTTATGTAAAGTGGATCGGATTCAGAGTTACTCCAAAAAAAATCATATTTTTAGTCCGATGTGCCTGCTGAACCGTATCACGAATATCGAAGACTCGAGCCGCCTCGCAAGGGCAATTCTGCTAGCAGAATTTTAGTCTGAGTACTGTAGCATAGATATGTCCTACTATTTCATACTCCACCCAGTCATATTTAATCTATATCCTGCTTGCAATGATTCCTCATAGACATTAAATACCTCTTTGCATGTGCACCGCAGCCCACTAAGCTAACACTCCTTTCCCTATGGTCACAATCCATCGAAAAGCTAGTTTGCTGGACTTGTCACAAGGTTACCTCGACGACATTGACAAATTTTACCTCCTCCCAATAGGGAACTAACTGGGCACTGCAGCAATAATACTATAGAAATTAATATAGAAGATACTT
Source organism: Ceratitis rosa (assembly GCA_037013455.1). Lineage (NCBI taxonomy): Eukaryota > Metazoa > Arthropoda > Insecta > Diptera > Tephritidae > Ceratitis > Ceratitis rosa. The sequence continues at coordinate 25,943,696 of JAWMAG010000008.1, forward strand.
TGGAATCTTGTTGTGAATCACTAACGATATTCACGAGTATAATGGGAAACTGGCTGGATTTTTAAAGCAATGTTACTGCCGTTTCTCATTGAAATACATCAAGATGTACGCCAAAAATTAAAAGAGAATTTTGGGCGAAAATTACATTTACGGAAAATCTAAAGCATTATATACATACATATATTTATAATATTTTTTTCAACTGCCAACGTGCATTTTTTAATGAAAGCAGTGAGTGAAGCACTTTCATCATTACCAAATTTTGAGGCTTTACTTTAAAACTTATATTTAATGTATTATAGGACACTCTGGACTCAGTTGATGTCGCAGCAGGGAACGTTAGAGACGTTCTCTTCTCAATGATTTGAACACCCATTATTTTAAACACGTGCTTTCCATTGTTTCCAATTGTGCTTTCATTCCTGCTTATAAGCTTCATATTCATACACTCAATACCTTCCTCACAGTACACAGAACTCATAATTGGTACCTTTTGTTCATTGCCAACGGTGCAAGGTATACAGGAAATTCCCACGAAGATGTTGTATTTTGATTTATGAATCTGATATGGCACTGCGCGAGTGTGAAGCTTTTCATGCTTCACTTCTAGGAATATGCGATTCCGTACTATCCGACACATAAATGGACACACTGAGAGAATTTAAATTTCACGCAGCAAGTGTAGATGGGATATTCACCTATACACACACATACACATGTACAATTGTATATGTTAATATTCTGTGAAGCATTTACTTTAAGCCGTTGCAGGTGTTGCGCCATGCTGTTTGATAACAGTATATTTAATCGCGTTATACTAATACATTAAATATTACGGATTTTGAGGTCGTTGAACTTTGGCGTGGACTACGTTTTACTGGAATTTATGAAGTGAATTAATTTCATTTAAAACACAAATGTAGTCATAAAATTTTATTTGCTAAGTTTATTTTTCATTTTCACTTTCTTATCGTTAAATGCGTTGTAAATTATGTTGAGTTAGCTTCATGAGTTCATACTCTTTGATACGTCCACATTGAGTTTGAGCTGATTAAAGTGATATTGAAGTCATTAAAATGTTTTAATTTGTTAATGTTGGCATTTTGTTTTGTTTGCTCTTATTGACAAAATATAGAATTTTCGCAAGAACTTTTTGAGTTCTTTCTATCTATGTGAGTGAATAATACATTTTTACAGAGTTGTTGCAGTTATGTGCCGTCAGATTTAGTCAATAAAGTCTATTGAACAAAAGCGGATGATCAGATTAGCAATTATGTGTAGCGACTCAAACTTTACGCCTCTTTGCTAAGCGATTATAGGGTTTCCTAGGAGTAATTGGACTTGAAATTATATCCACGCAATGGATGTACGGAGTGCTCACAATCGATTAAAAGGGTAACCGTCTGACCACTTCAAAGTAGTAACGATGTGCAGCCACAGTATATCGTTAGTAATAGACGAAGTATCTTAAGCCATCCAGCATATCTCCTACATCTAACCCTTCCGTCTGTTTTCTATTTCTAAACCTAAATGTTCAGGCAGTAAGAGAATCTAGTCAAAAGAATATGACAAAGTAATTAACAATGTAAGCCATGGGTATGAGTCCTGGTAGGACCAAAATCAAAAATTACAGCAGAAATTTTTCTAAATGCCATCACGTTTCAAGGAATAAAATAAAAAGTCCTTATAAAAATCATTTAGAAAGCAGCTTAGAAAATGAAAAAATGAAAGAGTTCGGCTGAAAATGGCTGGACTTGTATTTTTACCCTCGAGAGCACTCACTGGCAACTCGGTAAAATAAGATATTCGGAACGGCATTTAAAGCTCCATCTAAGAAAAAACGAAGTGGCAGGTGCCAGTGATTTATCGGCTGAAATAATTAATTACGACGACGAAAGATCCGCAAGGTGGTTATTTGCCAAATAAGCATGATCTGGTAAGTCTACAAAGAGCTGCAGATATATGGTAAATAGAGAATGTACAACATTATATAAGAGCGTATAACAGCTGACATGACAAATTATCGAAGAGAATCAGTATGGTCGTGACTAAGGACAAGACGAAATATCTCCTGTCATAACTTTGAAGTAGATAGTTTATTCTACTTACAGCCATCGTCAACACTATCAGCATTGCTAGATTTGAAATCCAACAATAAAACAAAATCGGCAATTGAAAAGTAAAGTCCGCTATTGACGAACAGAGACTTCATTCTGCAATTTCGCTCATTATTCCTGTAAAGATCAGGGGGCACAAGAGAGTAGAGGATAACGACAACTGATTTGTCGGCGCTATGAGTTCTCGAGACATATGTTTTTCGAACGAACTATGAGCATGTACGCATGACACAGTGAGCTGTGCGAGATGTATGACTTCAATGTCGTTGTTCGGCGAATTTAGAGCAAATACCAACAATTCATCGAATCACAAAAACATAACATATCACATCGACATATCACCACATTAACATCACAGCACATCAATAGGTGATTTTGTGATACGTTATCCAAACAACAATAAACCATCGCGGCCGCCTACATACTTAAGGTACATACATGCATAGATACAAACTGATTAAGATGTAAAACACGAAACTAAATTAAAGTAACGCACATGCGACAAGTGTATCATCTATTTTATATTGGAACAGGCTTTTAGAGACGTTCAGCTGCTACTCCCCTTCTGGAAAGGTGTAGGTGTGGTGCAATTACACGCCCTTATGAATATATTATTATTTAGAGGTGACGAGGATATACTCTTCTTATGGCAAGTTATTGCGAGCAGTTATCTTGAGGGCCCGCACATATAAGGACGTGTACGACATATTTAACCAAACTTCAAAAGTTTTTCATTTTATGTTGAGGACGCCGGCATCCAGCGCACGAACCTCAGTGACAACCTAAATTTAGTCATATGTTCGCCCAGTAAGATATTAACACTTTTAAAGAAATCATTTTAACACCTAAAAAAATTTCTCAGTCAAAAATAAAAAAATTAAAAATTTAAGCTTCATATATTGGATAAAAATAGTTATTGCATGAGTGCATAAGTTCGTGCCCGATTCCGCTGGATGCCGTACAAATCGTTTGAGAGTGGCGCTCGTGAAAGAAATATATACATATTATATATCGTTGGAAAGGTGACAGTCCGAACTGTAAATCAAGCATAAAATAACTTCATTTTGATTTGAGTTGCTTAGTGAAAAGACGCATGGAAGATGAACAACGAACAAGATCATATGCGTCATATTATGTTATACGAATTCCGCAAAGGAAAAACAGTGGGCGCTGCAACTAAAGATATTCGCGAAGTTTATTTGGACCGTGCTCCAGCACTCCGCACAGTAAAGAAATGGTTCGCGAAATTTCGTACTGGAGATTTTAACCTCGAAGATCAACTTCGCAGTGGACGGCCTTCTGAGCTTGATGACGATGTTCTAAGGACTTTAGTTTCGAATAACTCACGTATTTCGAGGGAAGAGGTTGCCAGTGAATTGAACTTCAACAAATCAACTGCGTTTCGTCGTTTAAAAAAGATTGGGTACACTTTGAAGCTCGATACATGGGTGCCACATCAGTTGAGTGAAAAGAACAAAGTGGACCGTATGTCAACAGAAATTTCTTTGCTTCGACGGATCAAAAACGAACCTTTTTTGGATCGGCTCGTGACTGGTGATGAAAAATGGGTCCTGTACAACAATGTTCAACGCAAAAGAACATGGAAACAGGCACACGAAGGGGCGGAACCGATGTCAAAAGGTGGATTGCATCCGATGAAGGTACTGCTGTGCATTTGGTGGGATATCCGAGGCGTGATCTATTTTGAGCTCTTGCCAGCTGGAGAAACGATCACTGCCAACAAGTATTGTCAGCAATTGGTCGAATTGAAGAAAGCAATTGATGAAAAACGTCCGATTTTGGCCAATCGCAAAGGAGTTCTTTTCCATCATGACAACGCCAGGCCACATGTTGCAAAACCGACCCTGGCCAAACTGAAGGAGATGAATTGGGAAATCATGCCGCATCCCCCATATTCACCCGACATTGCACCTTCTGATTATCATTTGTTTCGATCGCTGCAGAACAATTTGAATGGAAAAAAATTTAAAAATGTGGAAGACGTCAAAAACCACCTTGACACCTTTTTCAACGAGAAACCGCGCGATTTCTATGAATCAGGCATCCGTAAATTGGTTGAACGTTGGGAGTGGATTGCCGAACATGATGGCGAATACATAATTGATTAATAAAAGCGCTTTCTTCAAAAAATTTCAATTTTAGTATGCACTTGAAATCGGGCACGAACTTATGCACTCAACATATGTAAATGATTTTTTTCCTCAAAAATATTTCAAATTTTGCTTATCATAAAATATGTCATTGTTTTATTTTTAAACCCAAAGCATATTTTACGAGTGCATGGCATACACCCCTTATAGTGCTGCTATTACACTTTTCAATATGTACAACTCAATAAGAGTTTGGCTAACCACTTATGCAAACCCTCTATAAGTAGGGGAAAATTCCATATGCTTACAGAAACAAAATCATATATTCGTATATATGTATATCGTATTTTCATTCATACATAACTCATTACTGTTTATCATTTCACCCGTTCACCCTGAAACAATTTCTCGATTCATAAAGCAAAATGTCAAAACTAATTTTTCAAGTCTTCTTTTTTTTGCATTTGTTTTTATTATGTTTTATTGCATTTCAATAAATCCTGTGTCAATATTTGTTATTTATTTTGTATATATTAATATTACAATTTGTTTTTATTATATATTTTCGCATATTTCATACGTCTCCATTACATGTTGTACTCGTATGTATGTATTTATTAAGGTATGAGTGTGCGACTTTGTTTACAAATTCATGTTTTTTTTGTGTTAACGACCTGATTTAAATGTGAAAAAGTCATTCGAACTTGAATTTCAGTAGCCCAAATAGGAATTCACGGTCTAGTAAAAGTAGTCCACTATTTTTACAATAGACGGCTTTAGTGAACTGTATCTCCCGATCTTTGCTATTAGATTACCGTAAAGAAAGTTAGAAAAATGATATTTTGAATCAAAAATAATAATGAAAGATTTGTTAATCACTTAACTCAGTAGTGCTTGAGGGCATGAAGGACACCATCGAAGGGAAAATACGCTATATGCAACAATATTTCTTCGATAAAGGCGAAAACACAAGTCAAGCAGCTGAAAATGAGAATAGTGTTTATAGTCCTGTTACTGTAATAGTCAATCATGCACAATTTTGGCTTCGTCGATTTCAATCTGGCAATTTTGATGTAAAAAACGCTCCACGGTGTTGAAAGCCAATTGTCGAAAAAATCGATAAAATAATGGAAATCGTCTCATTTGTCCGTTATGCGAGCAGTTTTCCATTTGTCAAAACAATTTGGAACCAATTGAAAAATACTGGATACACAAAGAAGATGGGTGTCATACGATTTAACGAAATAAAACGTCATGAGCTGAATTTTTATCTGCGAGTTGTGCGAATCTTAATCAAATCAACCCACTCCTGCAACGGATGGCGACTGGTGATGGAAAGTAGAACACTTACAGCAACTCAAAGGAGAACGATCGTGGCCGAAAGGCAGTGAGCAGGCACAAACAGTATCCAAGCTAGGATTTATGGCCAAGGTGTTGTATATTTGATGGGAATGACATGCACAATGAGTTGCTCCCCTACGGCCAAACTCTTAATTCGTAACTGTGCTGGCAGCAATTGGACCAAAAACTTGTTTAGATGGTACTCCTGCATCCATTTTATTGTCAAGACCTCCCACTAAGTGGTTTCCATTTGTTCTGTAGAGACACATGTTTCTAAAAGAGAGGTATAATGTCATTACCATCATAATGACAAAGAATTATTGAGAAAAGTTATGCATATTTGACATAAAGTCTTCACTTTAATCCAAAAATCATAGATTACTTCTTACTAGGCCTAATACATTTATACAGTATTTCACTATAAATGACTTGTAATTGGTCGGCACATTTTTGAAATTCAACAAATAAAGGGCTCCAGTTTATTCAGCAAAAAAAAAGAAGTAGAACCAAAATGAGGCCAAAAAAATATTGCACTGCCTAGACTGGCTTTTTATACTCGATCCTGTAATATGTTGAAAATATGCGATATAAACGTGCTGTTTAAATGTTTAAAATAATTTTCCGATCGTGAACACAAGCTCCACTACGTATATTAGTATTCATTAATATGTTTGGCTTACTTACCTCATAAATTTTATAATTATGGTTATTATTTTTCACAGAATTTTCTCATTAATATCGCACCAAAAGTGGCCAACAAAACTGGCCAAACAGCATTTAATTACGCTAATTAAATGTGGCCGTGCAACATTGCCACCAATAAAGGAGCAGGCACTTTATTTACTGAAATCACCAAATTTTTGCGATTAAATTTAATAAATCATAATTTTATGGGAAATTTTTAAACTGAAACAATACATGGCTAAGGAAGAGAGCTTTAGCGACCGAGATTTGTCAACGCGCACATAACACCACACACGCACACACACACATTGGTTTTCGCTGCATTTATATTAAACGGATGGAAGTAAATATTAAAAGCCAATAACACTAAATCATTTGTCATTAACGTGTTGTGGAGGCAGTGTGTGCCTGAGCCAATGAGCAAGTGAGTGGAAGAGTCGAAGGAATAAAATTCAAAATTTAATTTTAATAAAGGCAACAATTGTACTGGGTATATCAGTATGTAATTTTAAATGACAAATATATGCATGAATGTAAATATTTTTTTCTTTTACTAATTGGGCCGTTAAAAAGTTCAATTACGGAACTATCCATTTTGCGGTTTCAAAAATAAAAGTAAAAAAATGCAAAATTCATGAAATTCTTTTATTATTATACCGGGTATGTTAGTTGAAATTTTCCGGTTTTTCGATAAAGAAAACACTTAATTTTCAGAGGAATCTCAAAATTTTTTTATTCAAAGTATTGACCATTGGTTTCTACACATTTCTTCCAACTCTCAGGCAAATTATGGATACCATTCCAAAAAAAACTTTTTCTCTTTCGAGGCAAACCATTTGACGAGCCATTTTTCGACTTCTTCAAAATTAGCGAAGCACTGCTCTGTAAGGGAGTGTCCCATCGATGTGAAAAGGTGATAGTCGGACGGGGCGAGGTCTGGAGAGTACGGCGGGTGCGATAATATTTCCAAATTAAGTGTTTTTAATGTGTCTTTCACCAGTTTAGCGGTATGAGACGGCGCGTTGTCATGTTGCAAAATAACTTTGCCATGTCTTCGGGCCCATTCCGACCGTTTTTTGATCAACGCATGATTCAAATTGATCATTTGTTGTCGGTAGCGATCCGTGTTCACCGTTTCACCAGGTTTTAATAACTCGTAGTACACCACACCACACTTGTTCCAACCAAACACAGGGCATTGTCTTACGTCCAAAGCGATTTGGCCTTGCAGTCGATGGGCCAGCTTCACCAGGGGAAAGCCATGATTTTTTTCGCTTCGGGTTCAAAATAAATCAATTTTTCGTCCCCCGTGACAATTCGATGCAGAAAAGATTTCCTTTCGAATCGTTGAAGCAGCATTTCACAAACGATTATTCGATTTTCCATTTGTCTATCGTTCAGCTGGTGTGGCACCTATTTTCCATACTTTTGGATCTTTCCCATGGCTTTTAAACATTGGCAAATTGCTCCTCGAGTCACATGTAGTGTTTCTGCCAATTTTTGTTCAACATCCAATAACGCCTGCAATTCCTCGTCTTCGAACTTTTTCGCTGCACCAGGATGTTCATTATCTGTCAAATCGAAATCTCCACTTTTAAATTGACGAAACCATGTTTCACATGTTCTAATCACTGGAGCATATTCACCATAAGTTTCTACCAGCAACCGCTGAGCTTCAGCTGCTTTTTTCTTTTGATGAAATAAGAAAAGCAACGAATGCCGCAAATGCGATTTACTTGGAACGAAACTCGATATATTCACTGAGGTAAACAAATATGACGCTATTATTTTGGCGGAATGTGACTTGCGTATTTTTGTAGGTTAATGTCAATAGAAAAAAATTACATACATGCCAAATCATAGAAATTTATACATATTTCTAGCGACATCTACTAGTAAAACCGGCAAACTTCAACCTGTATATGCCCTCGTGCTGTGTGGCGTGTTGCGTCATCTTCTTGAAACCACATATTGTCCAAGTCGTGTTCTTCAATTGCGGGCCAACATAAGCTGGTTATCGAACGATCATAACGTTGCGAATTGACAGTGAAAGTCGCGCCGTTGTTGTTGTCAGAAAAGTAACATCCAGTCACACCTCCGTGGCAAAGAGTGCACCAGACAGTAAGTTTGTTTGGGTGTAATATCCCCTCTTCAAATATGTATTTGAATTATGTTTTTTTTTTTTCATATATCCCGTTGTATCCAGTTGTTCTTTGAGCCACACTTTATAGCGATAATACCACCAAATTTCAAGTTTTTTAAAAAATTTTACCAATTTGTTGAGTAGGTGGATGATTTTGTGCACGAACAATTTTCATTTTAGAATCACCATTTTTGTAGTATGTTTTAATATAATTTTAGTGTATTGTTAAGCGGAGCATTTTCCGAAATGCCTGACTTTTGACAAAACCAAAATATGTTTAGTTTGACAGTTAAGCATGACAGATGCCAAGAAATTGCACTTTACTCTCGAAACTACTAAACGGGTAACGCTATATAATTTTTTTGCTATTTATATTTGCTTTTTTATAACACTCTAATTGGTCTCTCATTAATATGTACGAGTATATGTAAATTCCTCTTAATTTTTTCCCCAATCTGGCGATTCCCTTTTTACAAAGTATTACTTTGTAATATAGCAAATATTTATTCGCAATTAATGCTAATTAAATTAATAAAACATGACTACGCTAGAATAGTTTTGTCACTTTGCATATTGCTTTCCCACAGCCTGTTAAGCAGCTGCTGTTGAATGTAATTGATTAATTGGCCAGCATAAATGCTGCCATTTTTTTATTATATTTTTTTTTTACTTTTTGTGTGGATTTTTGATTACGTTCAAATTAGCAAACACTTTAATTTGATTAAATTTTTAATCTGCCAAATAAGCAATATAAATATATTATAAAGAAATACATTTTTATACAATATGTAAGTATATAATGAACGCTTTACAACTATATAAGTGATATATGCGTTAGGTTATCCATGGATTTATCGTGGTGGGGATTGTAGTATTTGGTTTGCCTGACCTTTTAGTTATCTACTTAGTCCAAATTAGCACTTTTTAGCAAGAATAATTCCTTATATTGTAGGAATTTTAGGCTGGCATTGTTATCTAATAGTTCAAGTTATGATTGTCGACATTTTGTTAGCAGAAAATATTTCACTTCTTTTCTCTGTCCAGTCGGGATGAAGCATAAATAAGCGCGGCTACTAAATAAGTCGCACGATAAAGACACAGTCTGTATCAGCCTCGTTTGGAGCCGACTGGTACGTAGAAATTTTTCCCGCTTCTGGCTGTGCTTCTGGTATTGTCCAGCATCAAAATATGTCTACAATCAAAATTTTAGAAAATTTATTTTTCTCATTATGGTCGCCCCTCGACAGACAATGTCAAGACCTCCGAGTGTATTTTTGGCATAAAAACTCCTCATAAAAGTTCATCGGCCATTCAGAGGTGATTTAGAGCAAAGAGGTTTGCACTTTGGTTGTCATTCAACTGGCTATGGAAGTTATCCCACCAAGAACTTATATTCTCTGTTGATCGGTCAGTATGTTCCAGTATTGAAACCTTCTATGTGTCGCCACATCTTTTCATAAAATTTTCAGGTATTGTCTTATTCACTCGTACTCATGCTTTTCGACCTTTTCCTTTTTTAACCTACAAATATGCCTTGCTTCCCTCTTCAGCTCTCGGTATCTAACCCGCTCTGCATGTGTCGCGATTAATCGAAACGTTGTGAGGTAGATTGTGCGTTCTCTCCCATTGCAGTTCAGTGTTTCTTTTTTCTCTGCACGATCAAAAATCATTTGTTTTCACTGCGGTGGTACACAGGGAGTTACACTGCTCTGTTATATCGACTTCACTGAGAACACTGTTGTGACTGCAGCTCTTTGACGTTGGATCTTCCTTGTGTTTGTTAAGGCGAGTTCTCTCCAGAAACAGAATAGTGTTCATAGCCAATATTTGGTTCTTGGAACAAGCGTACATCTAAAATACTGGAGACAGGTTTTTGCGTCTATCAGAACATGATCGGGTTAATTGAGTGACTTTGATTTAGCGATAATCATGTAGCTTAATGAATTTTCGTACGTCGGAGTAAGATATTACAAACAACTGGATCCCGGTGAAGCTGATCAGCCTTAGTTCATTTGAAAATGTTTCGTCATGATCTTCATCGTCCTTCCTCGATATCTAGACTCTCAAATGAGCAATATCTTGAAGAACTACGCTTTGGTCGGATTGTAAATTTTATTCTAAGTCGACTCAGCGGACCACTCTACCACCACAAATTCAACATCACATTTGAAGTACTTCATATGGTCGCTTTTAGATAACACCACCTCCTTACGTCCTTGCCTCGCCCATCTCACTTCTCGGACGACAGTAATGCCAGCCCTTAGTTTAGTCTAACGATCACATCAACCAGTTGGACTGCGGCATACCTTAAAATCATGATATTTAAAATTTATGCAGGTATCGTCATTAAAAGATGTGTCTTTCAGCCGGCGTTTTTTGCGAACTTTCCTTTTAACAAATTTTATATATGATCGATCACAGACCTTAAGCAAAATACTAATTAACATTTTAACATCGAATGCTCACCTTCAAGCGAATGTTTGTTGGTTACCCAAAGGATACTTGGTATATGAAAGGTAGTCTTAAGCTGCTTGAACCATATACAAAATAATATTTTCTAGCCACACCGAGGGAAGTGACAGTCAAAATCTTTCCTCGATTAATGTTCTAAGTTTAGTGTTGCGTTTAGCACATAAAACAATATCAACAAATGAATGGCCAGACAACTTACTTCAACTACATAGTACACATAAATATGTACATACAAAAGTTCTGTTATCAAAATTTTAATTTCCACTTAAGCCACATTATACTAACACTCACCCTGTATGTAACAAATAAATCGAAATTTTTACCCGATGCTACGAGCATACCAGCCACAAAAGGAGAGCGGGAACAACATAGCAAACACACCTGTAACCCCTGCCACATACCTATCTATGCACATCATGCAGTATGTATATCCTGCCTATCTTTTAACAATAGTGTAGTAAATATAATTCTAACGTGGCTTGAATGAGTCTAAACTTTTCACACAAGACAAAACAAAACAATGTAAGGACCATGAAAGTTAACAAAAATTTAGTGACTACTTGCAGCTAACGGTATATGCAAGGCAGACAATGCAGAAGGAATAAAAGAAAACGAAAACAAATAAATAAAATGAGTGCAAAAGTGCGATGCTGCTGTCTTGTGTATATAAGGTCCTTAACATATGCAACATATTTCTGTAAATAGGTATGTTTGTATGTACGAGTATATTGAAGGTCTCTTGCCATAACTAGCCTATGTACGTGCCAAAAGCAACCAAATGCCACATGTGCGGGCTTTTATATATTTTTTAGATTTTTTTTGTTATTTTTTCAAGCAGCCGTGTGTATTTGGGTTTCCTTAGGAGACGGGTTGAGATTTTTATTGTAATTGCCTGAAATTGTGTTAAAGCATCATCAATCAAGTTAGAATTGTAGCAAGTTGTGAAAGATTTGTTGGTGTGCGACATAAGAGTTTGCCTAAGCTCAGTTTTATTGTATGCGAAATAAAAGCAGTACGCAACAGGTGTTATATTGTATAAGAAAATGGTATAGGTCGACTTTTAGGAAAAACTAAGCAAATTAAATTTTTAGAAAAATATTTTTTGCCACAGGAAGATACCTACAAGTCTTCAAATTAAAATGTCAGATACGTTGTAAATAAAACTGTTGGAAGGATTGTTGGCTGATACAACCCAAAAAAGTCCTATTCACCAGGAGACAACTTTCATGGATAGTGCCTTTTAAGTCTAGTACTACCTTTCTGTTGTGCCTGGGTGGAAGTTTAGCCTCAATAAGATGCCTATTGCGGTGATCCCTGTTGTAGCATCGCAATAGGAATTGCTTTCACAGCAAAGCATTATGCTCCTTAACTCCTAGCATAGATGCCTCACTATGCGAGTGCTGCTCCGGCGACATCAGGAGGTTTCCTGTCGTGGTCCTAAGGGCGGTGTTCTTGCAGGCCTGTAGCTTCTTCAAATGTGATTCCCAATAACTTTGCGTTATTTATGGTCGGATCGACCTTCACATCTAGTTCGAGCCTGTAATCATTCGTCCAGCTGGTGAAAAGGGTAGTCGAGAATTTGGTGGTTTGGATTTTAAGCTGTCACCTAGTGAGTAAGTGGGAAAGGTCGGCGAGATAGCCGTTCACTTTCGAAAAAAAATCATCAATCACTTCTCAAGCATAAACTCGAGTTCATCGCCGCAACGAGGGGTTAATTTTCAGATGTCTATTGGGCAATTGTTGAGAGTTACTACCTAGATACTGGGGCCTTACATAAAATGTACTATAGTAAAGTGTAGATTCTCACCTTTTCCTTGTAATTAAAATAGAGACTAGTATCTATCTCGTATACACTAGTCGACTTACGACACCTCTCTTATTTGTCTAATTAATCGTTGCTGTGATGCATTGATATGATGCTGGCATTTTATATTATATAAGTGTCGTAGCCGTGCTCAACCAGATGTTTTAATTGTTATGTATGCCTTTCTTCATTTACACTTTCTTGCAATATATAATAATAGCGTGAACGTGATAACGTTATTTGCTGATGTTAATGTGGTGTGACGCGTGATGGTGTGATGGTGCGATGTTATGTCGTTGCGATGTATTATTATTGATATGATGTGATGACTTTTAACTTTCTGCTGATGTAGTACAGAGAACAGCTAAGTTAACTGTATGAAGCTGAAAACGTGCTATGTTGTGAATTGAATCGTAAAATTTCCAAAATTTTCATTTTCTTTTGTAATTTAAGCGCTCATCCGATTCATTCGTGGGCTTTGAATAAACCTTGTTACTCTTGTCCAAATCGTGCTGGTATACGGATTAGTTTTGGAAAGAGCTCGTTTACTTTTCTCTAAGAAATAAACTATAGTTAAAGCTATAGTTTGTTATAGTTATCGCTTATGATATCTTAGGCATAGCCAGAACCGAGACTTTTGCTTTCATAGTAAATATAGTCACACTCAACTCGACGACTTTCATGAGGTCAAGCACCAAATTTTGGCTTTTATTTAAAATCATTAGGATATTTTAAACTTCTTCATATAATTTTAATATGTTTTTCTTATCAGACCTAACTTGTACCTCTTCAAAGATAGTCCTCTTCGAAAATAGTCCAAATCATAGAGCTTCCAACTCTGTGGATTTTCGGTCTTTTTTCAGGAGATAAGTTTTTCATTTGGTGAATTCGTTACCTAAAAAATTATGAGCTGTCTGTTTCAAAATACCGAGTTATCACTTATTGCCATTTTCAGTTATTGATATTGCTTTTATAAACTAAAAATTCTTAGCCAACAAAGAGTAATGTGTAATATTTTTATAATTCTTTACTTGTTTGTTTTATAAATCAAATCATTTAACTTTCTCTTCGTTTTTCTCATTTCAGCTTATTCAACCGCAGCGCTTTTGGCCATCGTATTTGCCATACCCTTTGGTATGCGTATGTTGGTGCATAAGGATCGTGGACGTTGGGAGGAATTCGGACCTGCTTTCTATACAGCACATCTGGAGCTCTTTCTGGGAAACGGTTGCTTAGGTAAAATTTAATTTTTTTCTAGAAATTTAAAGTCATAAATTTTTTCACGGAATTTTCAGGTGTTGGTGTCATGATGCTGCTGGTACTCACCATCGAGAGATATGTCTCAGTGTGTCATCCGGGATTTTCACGCCCCGTGATGGGACCGCCTTAGTAAGTCGAAAATTTGCAAGAGCTCAAAAGATGAATACATAATACATATTTGTATATTTCCTTTCACACAGCATTGTCGTGTTCCTAACAACTTTGGTCACATTCGTCATTTACTTGCCAAGCGTGTTTCGTGGCGTCCTAGTCAAGTGCGTATTACATACAGATGGCAACTATGTTTACTTTAGACGTGATAATAATGAATTCCTAAAGACAGTTTTTTATTCGGTAAGTTGTAAGATGATGCAGTATTTTCCAAAAACTACAGCTATATCTACAAAATATACATATGTTTACTGTTTAGGTCTACAAAGTAATGCTTGAGGTGATATTCAAGCTGATACCAACGGTGCTAATTGCTGGTTTAAATTTACGCATTATGCTGGTTTATCGAAAGACTTGTCAACGAAGACGTGAAATGCTTATATCACGTTCAACGTGTGTACGTGATGAGGACCCGAGGAAGTTTGCCGAAGAGAGGAGACTGTTTTTGTTACTAGGTGAGTCGATAAGCTGTTGGTTTTCAATTTCATAAGGCAGAGACGAGTAAATATGCTTTTTCTTTATAAAAATGTTTACTTATTTTTCGCCCTCCCTTAGGTAGTACATCAATTTTATTTCTCGTTTGTGTCTCACCCATGGCAATTGTACATATGACGATAGCTTCGGAGGTGTTGCCAAGCTTTTCATTTCAGGTGTGTGGTTTTAAATTTTTTTTTTTTGGTAATTTTAAATATTAAATTTTCTTCTATTTACAGGTGTTTCGCGCCTTGGCCAATTTGATGGAACTCACAAACTATTCAATAACATTTTATATTTATTGCTTGTTCAGTGAGGATTTTAGAAATACGCTGATACGTACCATCAAATGGCCCTGGGTGGGAACGAAATTGTGTCAAAATGTGGACGAGGTGAGTAAAAAATTTAATAAAGTTTCAGTCCTTCAGAGTTCGTCAACATCTTCTTTGGCGTTATCGGAATCCAAGCACCACTTATTGCAAGCGAATAGCAATAAAGATCTGGATAATATAGTTGACTTAATTCCTACTTATCCAGACTTGACCTTGACATACCCAACACTAACGACACACGACGCTTCCTAGATCTCCCATTAGATGACCGCGATTACTTAAATTAGTCTCGCTTGCTCGTAAGCGGTGTTGAGTAGCCGCTACAACTACAAGTCTCTAATACTGCATTTTTCCCAAATTTAATATATTACTAATCTCTGTATATCAATTAAATATTATTTATATCTCTGTATTACAGATCTCCAACACGAGAGCAACGCCGTTAATACATTTCAACAAAATAGCACTGCGTAATCATCATATTACAACGACATCGGGTGTGTGTACTGGCATGGGACGTTCTAGCAGTATATGATGGGCTCTATGTATATAAATAATTAGTTATTAATTTAAGTAAATTAGCTCCTATTAAATTGTAATGTAGTTTTTAAGTTAGTTTATATAAGCAAAATATATCAAATGTATTATATAAAAAACATAATAAATATGTTATGGATTAATAATTGTACAGACAAATATGATATGTAAAAATAAGAATAAGTGTATATAAAAATATATGTATATTAGTTTTTAATTTGGTTAATGATTTTACCGTTCACAGATACTCAATTAAATTGAGATAAATCCTATAAACAACTGGTTCCAAGTGTTCTGCGTCGAATTGGTCGTTTAACTATTCACTCCTTAGAGGAAATAGAAAATTGTTTCCCTCTTTGCTTTTTAGTTCAATTCCCTTCCCTTTATTCCTTTAAGTAGATTTCTTTAATTAGTCATTAATTCCTATCCCGTCATACTTGGCAAAATCTGCCATGTTATATTTCAGTTTGATATCGATCAATCCTAATAAACATGGTATTAACTCGACTTTGAATTCATCAAAAGATGCTCAGGACTTGGGTAACTTTTTTTCGTTACTAAAATTGTTCCTATGGCCGATGTATTGGGTAGCGCTATAAGAAACCGGCTATTTTTTAGAAGAAAGTAAATACATTTTTTTTAATTTTATAATGAACTTCATTGAATTATGAAATTTCCATTTTGTTGGATGACCTTCTGCCATCTTTCCGGCAACTTCACTATTCCACGCTCATAGGACTTCTTGCTTTTATCTGCAAAAAACTTAACCAAGTGCACATTTATAGCCTCGTCATTTTCGAGAGTTTTTTCATTTATGAGTTCTACAAAGATCAAAACAAATAGTGGTAAACGATCCATTTTTCATCTCCAGTTATGATTTGCTTCAAAATCGGATCATTCTCATTATTTTTAAGATGCATATCATAAGCGTTGAAGCGGCGTGTTATATTACCTGAATGTGGCTTATCTTTGAGTGAAAATTCTCCCGAACAGAATTTGACAAACCAACTTCGACCCTGTGTTTCTTTTAAGGCCTTATATCCATGCTAATTATGCAACTTTTTAACAACCTGCGCTGCAGTTTTTCCTTCAAGGAAATAATAAAGTAAAATATGGCGAAAATGTTCTTTTGTGGGTTACATATTAAAATTGACGCCAAACAAACAAATGTAAACAAAATTACGCTTACTTTTTTCTAAAACAAGCTAAAAGTGACAGCTAATAACTGTTAAAAGAAAAAATACAATTAAATAGTCACAAGCTATTAAAAAAAATTGTCAACGCCGTCTGTATGAAAAATCTCCGGTCCCTTTTTTGGGTCAACCCAATAGATGTCGAGTTTACCTGCAATGAAATATAGAGCCCTCTTATAATGTTTGAGCATGCTTGAATTACTTCTCGACGACAATAAGGCCATCATTTCTGCTTGACTATTCGGGTACGTGATTACCCGCTTTGTCCTCCCGACGTTATCTATTAGAGCTCTACATGTCTATGATATTACCGGTATTTTAACTCGTAAGAGGCTCGCTGAAACAAAGGTTTGGAAATTTGGATAATTTTGGATATTTGTAGAACATACTCTCGCCCTCGATGTAGATTGAGACGGTGTTCTCCTCTACCACGAAACCTCTTCTCCGCTCTCGTCTAGCGGTTATACTCTTTCAAGGGTATTTCAGCACACATGCTTTTTTTATTCATTTCTTATTATTGAGTAAATGATTTACAGTACCGTTGAGTAAATGATGATTAACTTATGGTATTTTGGATTTATTTGTGAATATTTAATGAAAAGGAAAGGCATAATTTATTTATTAGAACTTTAATATTTTAAACATTTATTCAAACCACTTCTTTCAAAAATCAAACATCGCCAGTTAATCTTAGTAATTGAGTTTAGAAGTTCATATAAATTGACTAATTATTATTTTTGATTTTTTTTT
This sequence comes from Ceratitis rosa, assembly GCA_037013455.1. Lineage (NCBI taxonomy): Eukaryota > Metazoa > Arthropoda > Insecta > Diptera > Tephritidae > Ceratitis > Ceratitis rosa. The sequence continues at coordinate 25,961,085 of JAWMAG010000008.1, forward strand.
TTTAATACATATTATATATTACGTTGTATTTGCTTCGATTCTCACTTTACTGACATTTTGATTACACAACATTAGTTTTCCCACCGATTAAACTAACAGGTGTTTTTTTTTGTATTTTAGCAGCTGTAATCGTCTCAATTATCTAATTGAGTACCTGTGTGAACAATATTTTAAGCTGCAATTGAGCTTTTTTTAAACTTATTTTATTCACTGCAAAAAGTTTTGATCTCAATTAAACTAAATAAAATAGTTATCTTTTTATTTAACAATATACTTTACTGAGGTGTTTATCCATCTAAATTTACCTGGCTTTTTAATTTTTTTTTTTTTTGAAAATCTAATTGTAAATTTTTCCGCATTTTTTAAAAGAATTTCTAATCTCATTATCACTTTATTTATTAAAATATTAGTAAAACAAACATTAAAAAATTGTCTCACATCGATATTAATAAAAACACATCGAGAGTTTATGTAAAAATTATGGCACCGAATTTTATATCATTATTTTGCCAGCCTTAAGGTGTAATTTAAAAATATATTTGCAATAAAGCAATGCAAACTTAATACAAATATAATACATACATATAATGTAACTACGATGCTTAATAAATAAATAAAGAAGTATTTAATAACTAAATATACCTACACATCTAATGCTACTATAAATAGAAACAAAAATAATTAAAATTAAAAAATTTTTAGATAATTTAAACTAATATTTATTTATGAAAATATAAACTATAAAACTTACTCTTATTAATTAAATAAATAATATACTAGTTGTTTTTTGCTTTTCTGATTTCAGATACAATGTCCAATCTTTTTTTTTTATTTTTTGTTAAAAATACATAACTTTTTACATATAAACATAAAACAGTCTAGACATAATTTCACAAACTAAAAAATTAGTGAAAAAATACGCTTAAATGAAAAACTATTAAATTAAGACACATTTAATTGTAACGTTAATTAAAATTATTTTTTTTTTGTAATATTTACAATTGTCGAATATTTTCAAATTACTTATTAAAAGTTATAAATTATTTGTTGTTAACTAGTAAAAGAAAAATAAGAAATAGAATTTGCTCATTCGGCGGTGAAAATATGCAAACTATTTAACTTTATGAATATAAGAAATATGTATATTGTAATAAAAGAATTGTTAAATAATATAATAATTGTTGTATATTAAATAAACTGCATATAATTATATAATAAGTTATTGCATAATAAGCTGGTGCTTCACTAAGTTGTAAACGAGAGAAGTAAACCTATAAAGAGTAAATAAAAATAGATTTTCTGTAAGAATTTGAAACATTTAAAAAATTTAAATATTTTTCAAGGGTGTATATCATTGTCACACTTCAGCTTTTCGTTCGGATTTCTCCAAAGCCCATAGTTTCTTTTAAAGGTGTTGCACTGAGAGCGATAAATGCGGTTAACATTGCAGCTGAGAGTACGTTCGTACTTTAATAAAATTCTTTGGAACGTTATGTGTTTCCTGATAATTAGATTTAGAAAGAGATATATATGTTTATTGTTGAAGAAATATATTATACCATTATCTAAATATTTTTTTTTAAATGTGAAGTAAAATAAAATAAATCTAAGAAAATATCTTATTTTTTTATTTTATTTTAGGGTTATGAAAATAAATACCTTTAATTTATGGTTATTTCAGTCGTAATCTTTTCTTTTTGCGCGTTTAAACATTTAACGTATATTGGCGAACTTTTCTGCTTTTAATGCACATATAATATTTATATAAAATATTGAAATATTTTTTTCCCTCGATTTGTCTATTATACTCAGACATGTGCTAAGGATTTTGTTACAATATGTAAAAATATATTTAAAATAGGTAAAGAATTCGAAGGTACATTTATTAAGATAGCATTCAAAATGTGCCACAGAGTACTCAGAGTTCTAAATATGTATGTATACAAATATAAAAATGTATTTAATTATAATAAAGAAAAAAATATTGAAAATGAATTAAAATAACAAAATTTTTTTTCTGGTTTAAAAATTAACCAAAGGAATAACAAATAGGAACGAAAAATTAAAGAAACATTTTTAAGTGATCAACACTTAGTACAAAATCGCCTTTATAGAACGCGATGTACAGATTACTAAAGTCAACAGTTACAAAAATTATGGATTACTTTTTACTATATCTATTACGTTGAAAATCATAAGTGCACCCCATTTCCCAGCCCTCTGGTTGAAATTTTTTTATCGATGGTAGCGAATTACAGCTATAACCTTCCAATGCAAAAATAATTGTCAAAATCGGACCCTGAGCAAAAAAAATTATGCGCGACGGGATTGAGAACCTTAAAGAGTACGTAAATAAAAGAAGAAAAAACTATTTAGAGAAAAAGCTATCTAGTCCGCGTTTCTATGAGTCTTATCTTCTGAGTGTTTCTACAATGATTAGCAGGATAATATTCAAAAGCTGCTAGTTAATAGTGCGACATCTGCCGCAACTTTTATCTGTATAACGTCTGTTTAACGCCCTGGTTAGAATATTTCGACAACTTGTGTGTCGTGATATGAATTCACAAAAAAAAAAGCTGAATATGACTTATGTCCTGCATTATTGCTTGATACTTATAAATTGGTGCTTTTTTGTCTAACGGTCATTTCTATAACTAAATGTTAAAAGTCATATAATCATAAGGCGTAAAGAAAAAGTTCTTTAGATGATAAATGAATCAATTGTACACAGATTATTTTGCAGCGGTATGATTACTACCAAATCTGAAGCTATTTTATGTTTATGCTGTTTCCTGTATTTTAAACTTTGCATTATATGAAAGGTAAGCATGGTTATAATTCGAATTCTACTGTTTACATACATAACACATCAAAAATTTTCCGATAACATACAAGGATTAGCCGTGAATATTGTTTTCTTATCTTTATAGTGTATTTTTTTTTAATTAGTTGTAAAATTTCCAACTGAACAGTATATTTTATGAGAGATATGAGTATATATCATGGAAGCAAACTTTTCTATGCCTTTTTAAGAAAAGTTAATACAATATTTCTCCTGCTCAAAAAGTAGTTACTTGAGTTGAAGTCAGTGGATCATTTCGACTAAGTACCTTTAATATGAAAATTAATATGAAAATTTGTTTTATTAACATTTCTAACTAACCTAAAACCAAAAATTCAAACATCAAAAAAAAATTGTCCCAGCACCTTATGAGTCGTTCGATCTAACAGCTTTTAAAGTATAATTTAAAGTATAGTCTCTGGAAAGGATTTAAAATCTAAAAAAAACTTATAACCCCGTCTTTTTAAGTAAAAATAAAATAATTGTTCACATTTTTAATAACTGAATATGGAGCTTTTTCGCTTACTTTATTAAGCTTCTGGGCCTGATTCACAATAATTGTACCGTAGCTTTACAGAAAATAAAACCAGAACTGACGCAATCAAAAAAATATTTCTGCTGCACTACCCTCTGAATTAAAACCACATCCGACGTCATCAGTTTAAACCGGATGTCACCACCGTTCTGAAGCGGTTAAACTTTTACCGCACTTCCGCAAAACTAGAAAATAACGAGTTAACTCAATATTATTGTAACATGATACTGGACCGGTTGACATGAAAGTCCAAGGCTTACAATTTTGTGGTTGTGAAATAAGAAAAGTCAAGCAAATGTCAAACTATTTTAAAAGTCGCGCTAGATGGCCTGCGAGTTAACATATTGTCTAGGCTTTGTCAGAGTGCGTATACGTTCTTAGCTAATATCGTGTTTACGTTCTCCGTTAGCAGTGTTCTAAACCGAACGGTATTTTTCCATTTAATTTAGATTGTTTGAAAAGTGAAGGAAGGATGCAATAACAAATTAAACTTTTGTTATAATTTTTAGTGAGCTAAAGGTCTGGTTTGTTTGTACGAATTGAATATTTTTGTTATGCAACAATAAAAATTGTATATCATTATATCATTTTATAAAGAAAATCTTTGGTATTTTATTTAATAAAAAATCGATTTTTTTCAATAAATGGTAATGGAAGCAGTTAGTTAACACACACTTAGTACTAAGTTTAGTACTTTACTTAAAAATATACTTAAAAACTGAATTTTTGCATTAAACATTTATATACTATATATATATACACGTATATAGGTATATATATTATTGTTTACATTTATACATTTAGTCTTTACTTATTTTCTCCTTTCCTATTATAATTTAGCCCACATAAACTCTATTAAAGCATCTACCTTTTATATAGAAATGCAAAATGCATACCAAACGCATTGAAAAATACTGTTCACACACAGACAGCCAGAGTAAGAGTAGATATGTAGGTATTTATAGAATACCATATCACCAAGGACGCCAAACGTCTGCTAATTGTTGCAGTGCATCTTGTCGCTCCAAATGTACGCTATTGTAATCAATATTAATTTGTTTGTATTGCTTTTGGTAGTGTTGTTGCTGTTGGTGTTGATGAGCTGCAAACGGATGTTGTGCACTTTGCCTCTGACCACCACCATTTAACACTTGTCTCAGGCGTTTTCTTTCGAAAATTTGTTGGCGTATTTTTAAAAGAATATCACGTTTTTCTTGCTGCTGTTGTTGTTGTTGATGTTGTTGTTGTGACTGATAATTATGGTCGAACTCTAAAGATTTCTCGAAGGCTTCTTCTTCTTCTTTTTTTGGTGAGTTGCAGTTGGAGAGATTACAGCTTGTGAAATTTGAAAATTTATCCGTTAACACTGTATGCTTTGAATAACGTTCCGATCTTATTTTTGTTCTTCTTGATGTACGTGGACTCGTTTGTTGGACGGTTGATCGAAGTTGGTTGCTTTTTGGTGTTTTCAATTTACATTCACTGCTTGGAGTATGGTTCTCAAAACAATCGGAACTATTGTCGGTCTTCATTTGGTCTTCTTCAATGTTTTCATTTGCTTCTTTGAGAAAATTCTCATAAAACCGACGGGCGTTCATTTCTTGACTTTGTTGTAGTTGCTGGAAGAGAAATGAATATTTTATATACTATAATGAAAATTTACTGCTCATTATTTACATTTATTTTATTGAATCACTATTATTATTACACTTTTTATTGTATTTTTCATTGTATTTTGTATTTTTTAATTTTACATTCCATTTAATTTTTTTTTTGTTTTGAATTTTCTTTTCTATTTTCATTTTTAAATGTTATTTCTTTTTTATGGGTTTTAATTTTTATTATTTTATTTTATTTTATTTTATTCTATTTTACTTTTTTTATTTTATTTTATTTTATTTTATTTTATTTCATTTTATTTTATTTTATTTTCTTTTATTTCATTTTATTTTTTTCATTTTATTTTATTTTATTTTATTTTATTTTATTTTATTTTATTTTATTTTATTTTATTTTATTTTATTTTATTTTATTTCATTTTATTTTATTTTATTTTATTTTATTTTATTTTATTTTATTTTATTTTATTTTATTTTATTTTATTTTATTTTATTTTATTTTATTTTATTTTATTTTATTTTATTTTATTTTATTTTATTTTATTTTATTTTATTTTATTTTATTTTATTTTATTTTATTTTATTTTATTTTATTTTATTTTATTTTATTTTATTTTATTTTATTTTATTTTATTCTATTTTATTTTATTTCGTTTTATTTTATTTTATTTTATTTTATTTTATTTTATTTGATTTTATTTTATTTTATTTTATTTTATTTTATTTTATTTTATTTTATTTTATTTTATTTTATTTTATTTTATTTTATTTTATTTTATTTTATTTTATTTTATTTTATTTTATTTTATTTTATTTTATTTTATTTTATTTTATTTTATTTTATTTTATTTTATTCTGTTTTATTTTATTCTATTTTATTTTATTTTAATTTATTTTATTTTATTTTATTTTATTTTTTTGTATTTTATTTTATTTGATTTTATTTTATTTTATTTTTTTATTTTATTTTATTTTACTTTATTTTATTTTATTTTATTTTATTTTATTTTATTTTATTTTATTTTATTTTATTTTATTTTATTTTATTTTATTTTATTTTATTTTATTTTATTTTATTTTATTTTATTTTATTTTATTTTATTTTATTTTATTTTATTTTATTTTATTTTATTTTATTTTATTTTATTTTATTTTATTTTATTTTATTTTATTTTATTTTATTTTATTTTTTTTATTTTATTTTATTTCATTATATTTTATTTTGTTTTATTTTATTTGATTTTGTTTTTTTTTTAGTTTATTTTATTTTAATATGTCTTATTTTCTTTGGTTTTTTTTTTTAAATTATTTAATATAATTAGTTTATTTTATTGTGTTTTATTTTAATTTATTTTTTTATATTTTATTTTATTTTATTTTATTTTATTTTGTTTGTTTGTATTTTATTTAATATTTATTATTTAATTTAATCCTGTAATTTTGTTTTACTTTTTTTGCTGTTAATTTGTTTATTGTATTATGTTTTATTTAATTCAATCTTGATATAATTTCTTTTGTTTTAATTTTTTCTTATTTTATTTACTTAATTGCATTTTATTGTGATGTTTTTTAATAGTTTTCTTTTTTTTTTGTTAATTAATAATTTATTTTGTTATCATTAGTTTTTATCTTTTATTATGTTTGTATTAATAGTTTGATAAACTATTTTATTTTCATCAAGTCTCAACTCATCTTCTCATTTGCTTGTTCCTAAAATATCTTAATCACTTATTTTCACCAGCGCCACTACTGTTTGTTCACCCCACACCGGTATCACAAATTGCTCACCTTTGATCTGGACTTTTCCGCTAAAAATAAACACAATTTCATAATATGATCAGCAGTGAATTGTTGTGGTTGATTGTCCGCTACAGCCGTCGCTACTTCCATTTTTTGTGATGAACTCGCTTCATTTTCCAAATCTGTGTTTTCTTGTTGTTGCTGGGCCGTATTGGTTTTTGTCTCGCAATCAGTGTCAACAACCATGTCATCCGCCTTCGCTTTGGTCACATTCATTTTTATGTCTCTGTATTTCAACGCTTTATATGTTAAACCCATTTGTTTTGATTTGATTTTCTATTTGTAAGCACAATAGATAAAAAAAAAAAGAGTTTTGGTGTTTTTTTATTTAAACAAATAATTCCGTGCAATCGTTTGCGCGCACGCACTTTTCAATCCTTCCGTACTCCACAAAATCTACGCGTAGAATGTCGAGATTTTCAAATAACACACTATCCTTATACCCACACCAAGCACTCTTGCTGTGTTTCAGACTTTTCAGTCAGTCAGTCAAGCAAACACAAAAATACATATCTACTAATGTGGAAAGGGAAAAGCATTTATTTCCCGCCCAAAAATACATCTCGAAACAAACAAAGACCAACAACACGACGTAATTTTCCCAGCTATGCTTCAACACAACTACGGCCTCTCTCCTCGTTTTGACACCCGCCATGCCACCTCCACATTCAACAGTCGGTGCATTCTTTTTTTAGTGACTCCCCGGTTTATATATATATTGTATTTACATATATGTATTAAATATTGTATATTGTGAGAGCATTCATGTCCGTTCCACTTCAAAACCATTTCACTTTCTTATGGTATAATTTTTTTTCTCATTTGAGCCCATTTAGGCTTATTTTTGGTATTATTTTGAAATATATTTTCGCTTTAACGCCACATTTTTAATAATTCCATACATAACATATGCGTACTATGTTATGCGGCGAGCGAAAGCAATATTTTGAGTCGCTGCATTGAGACAAAAAAAGAATTCAGATACAAAAATAAAAACAAATGCACTTTAAATACTCACAAACATGCATATTTTTGTATTTATATACGTACATACACGCTAAGGCAATGCCACAGAAACACATGTTCCGCGTCTGCGTCTATGACGACTAAAAATAAATCACAACAAACACACGCGTGCATCATATGCGGCAAATACAATGTGTATATGTATGTATGTGAGCGGGTGCCCTGCGAGAAATGCAGGAGTGGCTTATAACTATATTGAATTTTTTCAAAATTGTTTTTGAGGTATTGATAATAGTTCAAATATAATAATTTATTACTTTTAATAAAAAATTTTTAACCCTTAGTTGGGTTGTAAATGAAAATATTTGTTGAATTTAAGCACACACCTGGAGTATGATAGCAACTTTGGAATAATATACAATATTAGACCGAAAAAAAATATTAATATAAAATTAATAATCACAGAACCCACAAAAAAGAGCAAAATATTAAAGATCCGCAAAGAATTTTGGCATACTATTTACAATACATAAGTTAGAATTAAACCATCTCCACCATATCTTTGTATTTTTAACCATATATTATATAGGTATATATATATATTGCAACGCAATGGATTTAAATGTATGTACATCCCTTAAGTATGGAAATTGCTTCGTACTCCAACTCAAAAACATCTATGACGTTTGACCTTACTCACGATTCCCTATAAAGGCGACTACTAATAAGCACCCATATTCAAAATTGTACAAATGTGAGCATATCTCTGACAGGGATATTTCATATTGTTGTCATTAAGTAAATAATTTCCTCTCAGGTCAATGCGTGGCATGTTTAAATATATAGGTATTTCTATGAGCTCTGTGATGCGACATTAAAACATAAAAATAAATTTTTGGTTGACAATGTCAGTGGCAAATGAAGTTTTTTTTTCAATATTTCGGGACTGAAATTTATTACTTATGGTCTCGAGCATAATCAAATATCTGAACTAATTCATGTGATACTTTTGCTCAATTTTGTTAAAATGTTCTTTTCTCAATAAAATACAGGGATACCACTTTCTCTACGGCTTAGATGGGGCCGAAATACAGTAGAAAGAACACATAAAACTTTAACTAGATTATGCGCATCTAAAGTGGCGGGGAAGTGGTGGCATATTTCTTATTATTAATTTTTTTTTTTTGAAACTCATCAATATATTGAGATCAAGCTCGACGTGGGCATCGTTTCCCTTGACCGTAGCTTTCCAATGGTTCAAAAATTATTATGCAATCTGGTATCTGAAGTATCAACTAAACATTTTTCTGATAGCAGCTCGAATTGGTTTGGACACCCAACTCGTTACAATCTACTGCAGAGAGTCTATCAATGGTCATGGTTTTACATACCATTACTTGAGGTTGTTAAGTACTTCGGATGACTATTGGTAGTTTCACATTAGCGATACTGTTTTCAGAGAACACAAAGTTCGTGCAAGCGGAACAATTCTGTTGCTCTTTCGAGTCGAGTTTTCGAATTTTTGTCTCGCTTTTCCAAATATTCAAACCAATTATTATGCTTTATGAAGTTAAGGAGATTATTGATGGCAGCTCTACAAGGCAATCGAAGTAGAAATTACCGAGAAATCGATAATGGTCAGCAATGGCCGAAATAATTTTCGTTCTGATCTTTATTGCTACTGTTGTGAAAAAGTCAGTCCATAACACAGTATTAGGTTATTATCCTCTCTATCAAAAGCCAGATTTAACTGGTCACATAACAAGAGATTTCACTTTGCCATGTGTTGTTGACCTATCTGTCAGAAACTAATCCTGACAGGCAGTTTGCAGGGGAGTGAGTATGTCCACATCTAAGTTTACCGTGTTTATGACTATTACTTCTCTCTAGCCAACACGTAGGTCTCGAAGTTCCATGGTCGTGTGATTGCATTGCAGAGACTGATGTCAGAATATAATGTAATAGGTTGAGTTTTCAGTAAAGGTTTGCCGGCGGGAGTTTAACTCGAATTTCAAGGTTTTTCGTAGTGAATGAAGCCAGCGCTTTAGTAATGAGTGTTTAGACAATGCGCTGAACATTGTATTATCCACCAGGCAGTGACTCATAAAATAATATGAATCTGTTTTCGAAAAATACTTTATTACTAAATATATTTTGAAAACATTAAAATCTACTAACCATTTTGTGAAAATCGAACGGCTAATTACTGAAATTCTTTCAATTAGCTAATTGATTGCTGGTGTGAACAATGTTTAAGGAATCGAGTTATCGCAAATATAAGTCACTCTTCCTAAGAAGAATAAAATTAGGGAGCTTCTTGAAGATTTTACAGAAGTCACAATTTGAGCAACTTTTGTATAGGTAACTGGAGGAGCTTGCGTACCAACTACGCTTTGAGAACATATTTAGAATTACAAAATGTCCAGTAGCAAAATAAAATTAAATGTAAATAATCCAAAAAAAAAAGAATATACGAGTCACAGGCTTATATGAATATAAGCGACAGGTTCAAGTGCAACGCTTTTTAGAACAATACGTGTGCGACACCACCATGCCAACCATGCTTGTTACCCATGGCTTTATTCTTTCTTTCCCAGCATTATGAAAAATACTTTATGACCTTTGGCCCGTCTACGAAATAAACTTAGCCTGCTCCTTCACTTGTCATACAAAGATCTACAAAGCCATGCATACGTGCATATAAGTAAACATTCATGTGTATGTATATACGTGTATGTTGTCAGATAAAATGTATTTAGAATGCAACATCAGTGACACTTTATGAATGCCACCAAAGTTCCGCCCAGCAATGCCATATGTGTGTACTTCTGCGCTCGCTTTGCCTTGATGTGGCGCTAAAAATAGCTGCCGGGAAGACACTTTGCGCATTCGTCGTTTTAATATTTATTTTATTTTTTAGTTTTTATTTTCGTCCCACTCTCACCCGCTTTCTACTCACGCTCTCCTTTCATAATGTTCTAATAATGATTTTACTGCACTTTTAGACACCACATGTGTGTAATACAGTAACAGAGTGTGTGTATATACATATGTATGTTAATATGTGTAATTTATTTTTTTTATACCCTACTATGATATGTAGGTGGGTATATTTAGCTTGTTCATGAATGAAAAACGCAAGGAAGAGCATGAAATATTCCAAATTTGTAGAGACTTTTTACATCCATTTGCACACGCCGAAGACCATGACTACCGGAGCATCTACAATGCCTAAATGTTTAAAATTTTGAAGCTATCAATTATAACATAATATAATAAATTACTTTGGAAATAAAACATAGTTTACTTCAGCCTTCTAGGCCAAAATATTTTATTAAAAACTTGACATTACATGGTAAAATATTTTCGAAGCTTGGGCGATGACAACATGCATCAGCTAAGCGAAAGTTGGGTAATATTTGAAAGTGTTAAAGTTATTGACATAATCACTTTCTGCACTCTTCAAGTAGGCATCCCGCCTCTGCTACTGCGTCTGACCTTGGTTAACCGACTTATGCAACTTCTTTCAGCGGAATACTTAAAAATAGTTTTTTAGGTGAATAATATTGCCATCCTTTACCATATTCGTCTGCCAACTGGAAAACGTAAAGGTTACTCTTTTAACTTGGCAAAGAAAAATTTCCAAAAATTAACCCAACATCCTTAAGGTCTATCATACTAGTACTATTATTCTCTGACTCGTTCAGGTATCTCTTTGTCAATCTCGATAAAACACCTAGTTCAAAGAGAAAATATTGAAAAAAGCACTAATGTGCTAGGCGACATCAAACACTAAGTATGTCAATAGACCGCAGGAGCAGAAAAGAAATATATAATATAACTTGGGTTAAGCGTTTAATGCAATCAGGAAAAGAGGAAGCCGACTACCTCACCTCACCTAAATATGGTATATCATGTATTTGTAGAAGGTGGGTAGAGTTGTCCAGCCACTTAATACGGTGAAACCATGCAATAAGAGATAATCATATCGGCAGTAGTGAAAACAATTGAATTCATACTGCTTCTGTCCTTCACACACCATCTGAGCACTGGATACTTTACTTGACCCCACAACCACACTTAAAACCATAAAGTCCCACATAATCTATGGCATTGCATACGAGCTGTCTTAGTTTCACAGGATCTGTCAGAAGCCTTTGACATCATCCATTCAATGCTACTATCGGACATTGGGGATTTCTTATTAGCTCCGGGGTTGAAGAGGTGGAGTATGAACTACCTGAGTGGTCGTCAGTTATCTGTAGAATTTCGAGGTCAATCTTCTAAGCTCCATAAGACTAAACAAGGGGTAATGAACCCATTTATCTCATATGTTGACGATTGCTTGATATTGGCATCTCCCCAGGATATTGATATTATTTGTTCAAAAACAAAATGCCAACGATACGACAACAACAGCTACAACCTGCGTAATCATATCTATCCTTTTAACAAAACTCTCAAAGTGTTAGCGGGCAGTACCTAGTGAAAAGACTAAGTAACTATCAAGAGCAGCTCAAACCTTATCGGAATCCAAAACACTACCCTTTGACGACGGAGAGCTAGAGCTGCCGCGAGAGAGCCGAGTAATACCGGCACAGTTAAGTTAAGATAATGCAATCGACTTAACTCAGATTTGACCAGGACATATCCAACGTATGTCCTGCATGCAAAGAGACCCCCACGACACTAGCCAACACTTTGCATGAATCTTAAAACCTTCCAATGTAGCTCCCCTTTCCTTCCGATCTGAAGTACTTGAATGAGCTCGTTTCATGGATCTTCGATTAGATCACCTCGATAACATAGACTTGTATCGCTTGCTTCTAAGCGGGTTGGATAGCTATTACGACAACAAAAACCAGAAAAAATACCTCCTTCAAATAATCTGTTCTCTACTAAGCATTCTTATGTGCCTACATCAATAAAGAAGGTAGCTACGAAACTAGCGACAAGGACTCAGCTTCACAACTGTCTGGCTTTCCGGCGATTGAAACTCTGTATATTTTAAGATACTGCCAGCTGCAGCCTTACAAAGTAGGATACGGATGGTTGAAAGAAAATAAAATAGTTCATTAAATCAAGCGAATTAACCACAATTAACTGAGAAGGTACAAAGGGTTGTTCATTTCTTTTTTTTCGACGATGAATCCAGCGGTACTCGCCTCCTGCTCAACCGACTGAAGGGACGCTTGAAGGATAATTAAAAAATCCAACAGACCGATGACAGTCCGGAGTCCACTGAATTCGCCACCGATCGCGGGAGGTCGCAGTTACACTTGGATCTTACACTAAACAGATACAGATTTACAGATTTTTCATCAGCTGCTATAAATTACACGAAAACTGGAGAAGGAAATTAATTAATTATTTAAAGCCATTAGTAAATAGGGTTTGATACAGATGAATCAAAACAGGCGGAATGAATATTAAAATCGTTGCAACAATATCTGAAAGGTTCTTGCATTTCAACGCTTGTTTTGTTGCATGAACACATTGAAAGGAGCCTAGAATGCCTAGACGATTTTAAAGTGATGGTTAAGTTACTACTACTACTGAATAGATTAGGAGCTGGTGCTTACGACCCTGTTCTCAATCTCCACTTTCAATTAGCCAACCAGCCATATTAATTTGGAAAAAGAAAGAATATGTCTTCATTTTCATACCCATGTTTGCCCCAAACAAACTCAGCTCTTTCTTATTAGTTCTTTCTTTTTAATTGCTGCTGAGTGGCTGCTATCAGTGCCAGGCAAATGCACTGCACTTGAACTCATTGAGCCACTTTTAAGTTATGTTTTATTTTTATTATAATTTTTTTCTCTTATAAATAAATATATGATGTATATGCGTATGTACATACGTGTATGTACCTAAGAGTAAATGCCATATACTTGTACACACGTATTGTTGTTTGGTTTGGTAGGAACGCTGTTCTACTATTCTCTGTTTGTTTTCATAACCGTTTCATTTGTGTCTATTTTTGGTTTCATGGGAATATTCAACATATGCTTTAATTTTACAATATGGAATATGACCCACGCGCATACAAACACGCGCAAGTGGATATCGAATGTACAAATGTACACGCATTGAAAAATTTACAGAAATTTAAAAACTCTTCTCTTCTACATTTGAATTCCAATTTTTTCATAAATATATACAGTATTTATTATTAAAACTTCACTGATTCACTTCATACCACCGCGACTGAAGAAACTGATTATCCCTACAATCCCAACTTCTCCCGCCGCATTCCTTTTTTCGATACAATCTCGTTTGCTCATGCGGCTCCTTATGCATCTCTTGCAATGCTCAGTTGGGGCTGGATTGTGCTCCCCCGTTTTGGAAGGAGGGCGTCTGCTATTCATTTAACACTTTGCGATAAGAAGCGTGCACTTGTAATGCAATACATATACTTCCTTGCATATATGTACCTACACACCCAGCAGCTCTTTCTCTCCCTCTCTTCCCCTCTCGGAGTGCTCCAATTTTAAGTAGACTCTTTTCTGGGCGGTGTTTGGAGTCAAAGTTGATGGGAATGTTGTCATATCTTCGATTAATTGTTGTTGTTGTTGTTGTTGTTGTTGCTTTTGTTGTCAGTATCTGTCAATTAGTTACTTGCTCATACACAAGCGTTAAAATATCCTTGGTATGCAATTCTTGTTCTCACTGCTGTTTCAGCTGGTTCACCCATTTCGCTTTCGGTAGAAATTCTTTTCCCACAATTTGAAAGTTTTAATTACCCTGGTGTTATTAACGGTTGAAGAAGTTTTAAATTTATACTCTTAATATACACGTATGTACATATGTATATATGTACAATAGTTATCCATATAAAATTTGTTTGCTGTAGTAAGAAACTAATGAGGGTAAGAAAGTTTTGAGGGAGTTCCGATGTATTAATTGAATTTTCGTTGCAAGAAAGCAGAATTGAGTGAGTTCACACGAACAACAGAGTTTGCAAAAATTATTGAACAGGGTATTATATAATCTATATATTTCATCTAACCTTGATCTAGCCGTTTTTTCATATACACCGTTCCTCCCGATCGTAGATAATTTTGCATATTTAAAAACCAGCATTAATGCCCAACGTAGAATAACTCTTGCCAACAGCTGCGCTACTGCGGACTTAGTAGACCATGGAAAAGTGAAGTATTCTCTCAGCAAAACAAAATAAAACTCTAAAAGTCCTTCATGCTATATGGTGCAGAATCAGAGAGAAAAGTTTTGCGAACCGTTTATGGCCTTTAAGGCATTGGCAACAGCAAATGCCACAGATTATGGCACGATGAGCTGCAAGAGTTATACGCTGACATGGACATAGTTCAGTGATAATAATGTTTCATAATTTTTCTAATTGAGATCACCACTCGGCAGGTAATGTCAATTCCACCGAGTGTATCTCTGACGTGAAATAGAAAGCTCCCCATAAAAGTCCATAGGCCGTTCAGTAGGTCCTTCCTTTTGTTGGTAATACATCAAGACGCACACCACAAATCGGAGGAGGAGCTCAGCCGAAAATCGCAAACGCAAGCCAGGCGGCTGAAAGTGGGAGTAGCGTTTTTGGTACTGATACTGTTACAGTCCATCATGCAAAATTTCGGTTTCATCCGGTTGTTTCGATGTAAAAGATGCTTCATGGAGTGGAAGATCAATTGTCGAAAATGTCGATAAAATCATGGACATTGTCGCGCCCGACCGCTATGTAAGCACTATTTCGATTGCCCAAAAAAAAGTTTAGAACCATTTGTGTAAGGCTGGATACGAAAAGAAAAACTTAAAGCAGTCACTTTCATGCAAAAATAATGGATTTCTTTTTACTACTCATAATACAAAGTTTGCTCTCTTTCTATTCATTTACCTACTCAGTCCGAAGTAGCGCCTGTTGACAAAATCGATTCTGCGTTGGCAGCAAGGATGACTTTCTTGTTGGTGTTACAACTGGTCCTCGCAGTTATGACTGCCAATAGGGACGTGTAAAGCAAAGGTTCTCTAGTGAACCCTAAGAGATCGAATATGCCGGAGTGTCTTCACTAAAACTCCCTTTTTAAAGTATTTGAAACGAGGATGCAATAACAGGAATTGCATGTTGCCATGTACTATAATTGGCACTGCATACCCAGAAATCGTGCTGCACCCGATTATAGCCCTTGAGCATTTCCATAATTCACTTTAATCGTTCCATTTTATTTTCTTTTCGTAATAACAGTGTTTTTTCTTTGTTTATATTATGAGGTGTTAACTTCTTTTTTTGACTACACCTATATACCATTACCTGTACATATGTACACACATACGTGTATTTATTCCGTCTGTAAAAGCGATTTGCGACAATTTGTACTCAATCACGCGAAACAATTTTCTAACCACTAATTTAACATTAATTACACACTTGCTTTATCTAATTGCATTGCATATATTTATATTATCAAGCACATTTACGAACAAACTCATATTCGGCTGTTTGTACGAGTATATATTTTATTTAATTAGAATGATATATTGTACAATGCATATACATACATATCTTGCGTTGATAGCCTAAAGTACTTAATTAATTAACATATTTACGAAGTATTAATTAGGTATGTGTGATTAAGTAGAGGCAGAGATGAGTTGAATTATTATTATTTAACAACCCAAGAAAGAAATTTACAGTTTAATTTTAATGAAATTATGATAAGTATTTAAACGGTTACCAGTTCATTCAACATGTTTGATTCGCTCAGAAGTAAGCTGCCGTGGTATCCGCTACAAGGAGGAAATAAATAAAACACAAATTTCGGATTAATTATATGTTTATTTACAATTTTTATTGGAAGCCAACTTACCGTGTGGTGATTCTGCAAATATTCGTTCTATGAAGTCAACAAAGAAGTAAGTGAAAAGCAAACGGCAAAACAAAACAAGCCGCTAAAGTAAAGGAGCTAGTTGAGCTTTTGAACGAAAGCTCGGCCTGCGTTGCCATTACGTTTGCGGATTGAAAATTCCGCCCGCCTTGCAGTATCACCACGCGTGTAACAACAATATATATGATATATATATACTCGTATATTATTACAATTGTTTGTGTAATACAAATTCATTTTGTTTTTAATTCAGTCTTTTTTTTTTGTATTATATTAAATCTATTTAGCTATTAAATAAAACTAATTCTAATTGGTGACGCCTGAGATCACCCAGCCCAGAGTGGTGTTTTGTGCCACTAGTTGACCGGTTGTCATTGGGAGGATTCCCGGTTGTATTAAACGCGCGTAAATGTCCGCGCCCAAAGTCATATCCACTGGTGCCGCTTTGTAAAATGTAGGGTCGGCCAGTCGCAGGTTTTTGTATGCCTCAGCCGTTTGTTCGCTGAGCGACCTGACAGGAGTTGGAGTTGGTGGGATATTCTGTACCTGAGCGCAGACGGAGAGCTCTGCCTGACCCCCGTTGTTGTCGCGAAGCGTGAGTTCACACACTCGGCTGGCTCCACGCACTTGAGTGCGGAGTCGCAGTCTTGCAACCGTGACAGCTGAAATGATGGTTGCCGGACTCACGGGGTTGATAACAGCTCTAACTGCGGTAAACCTGTCCGTAGTTCGTAGCTGAACAACCGCCGTGGGTGACAGCGCCAACATTTGCTGCCAAGGGAGTGCCGTTGTCCTCGCTTCGATGATCGCTCGCGCATTTAGCCCACGACGGGCACCTCGACCGCGCCTGCGCCTCGATTGGGGTGGCCGACGGCACGGATCGAGTCCCGTTCGGTCCGAGGAATGTCGCTGAGACGGATCGAGTCTGAGTCGAGCATCCCTAAGCCGCCAATTCGAGGTGAAGTTGCCCACTCGTTTAGCCCGGCGAGACGGATCGAGTCTAGCTCGGTGCTGTGCGGGTGGCGTGCACAGGAGATGTTGCATCGTGGGTTCTGGAGCTGCTGGATTTCGTACAGGTGGTCGGTAGGGGTGGGCGAGCGTCGTATCCGTCGCTGCAGTTGTTGTATGTTGAGGTTGGTCCCTCGTTGCTGTTTGCGTTGCGCCTTCTTCGATTTCTGCCATTAGCAATTCTTCCTCTTCTACCTGCTGGGCCCATGTAAGCTCGACGACGTCATTGTCCGGCTCCTCATATATGTCGGAGCTTAGGCCATGCAGCATAGTGTGGTGGTTGTTTGATGACATTTTCTATGAATTAATGGAAAAAAATAGGAGGAAGAAAAATAAGAAAATTTTATTAGTTTTCTTGCGGTAATACGACCAATTTGACTACTGGTCTACTAATAATTCCACGTTGGGTTTTGACGTCAACAACTCGAACTTTGTGGTCAGTGCCTGGATAGACCTTTTCTACCCTACCTAACCGCCACTCATTTGGAGGTAGATTTTCCTCTCGTACGATGACTAAGTCGTCGACCTGGACGTTTCTTTGTGGATGTTTCCATTTTTGTCTGGCGTTTTTGGGTTTTGTTTTCGACAAAGGAGGTTTTTTGCTAAGTGAGCTCTCACTTCTACGAAACTGCCTCGAGGCAATATGACGTGAGGCTCCAATGTCAATTCCTGGAGGTGGAGCTTTAAATGGTGGTGAGACGACATTACGACCTTCGTGATTGCGGAAGGATTTTTCTTCGTAAAGTCGTTCACATTTCTTTTCTTCAACTGTCATAAATTTTGTCTGCTTGTCTAGCGAGATCTCATTGAAGTAAGTACGAAAAGTTGAAGGATTTTGTGGTTTTTCATGTGGAACGGGGCCGGTCAGAATCCAGCCAAATACTGTTCGCTGTGCCATGAGTGAACCAAGAATGTTGGATTTAACCCCACTTAACATAACCTTGGGGTACAAATCTCCGCCTATTAATATGTCTATGTGTTGGCTTTTGTAAAAGTTGTTATCCGCTAGAGGGATAGACGGGAGACCTTTTCGTATTTTCCTGCTAATTTTTTGGGATGGGAGGAGTCCCGTCAGCGTAGGAAGTACCATTGCGTCGGCTTTAAGCCTTAAGTCTTTGTTTCGGGGGGAACCAAGTTTTATAGTACACATTTTATGTACTTTCCCGGATACGGCATCATTTAAACCGGACACATGGGCGCTAATACTTTTACTCGGCAAACTTAGTCGTTTTCGTAAACTCTCCGAGATGAAAGTTCCTTCGGATCCCGAATCTATTAACGCCCTCGCTGTAAATGTGTTGTTATTGTGATAAATCGTTACCACCGCAGTTCCTAGTAGCATACTTTGCTTTGCGGAAGTACTGCTTGTCACATTTACCTTGATCGATGCTGTATGGCTTTTAGTTGACCTCTGTTGACTCTTAGAAGTGGTTGGTTCCTCTTCATCTTGCTCTTTGTGAAGCATGGTGTGATGCTGTTTTTTGCATTTTAAGCATGTGTAATTGCTCTTACAATTTTTCAGTTCATGGGCATCTGATAAGCAATTGAGGCAAAGATGAAGCTTTCTTACAGCATCAATTCGCTCATTAGGACTCATATCGAGAAAATCCGGGCAGGTTTTAAGAACGTGTGTTTGTGAGGAGCACAACTTACATTTCATTCTATTCGATTTGGAGTGGTGAGTATTTACCCGTTTAGATGGGTAATTATTTTGGGATGGGCATGTTCGATTGTTTGAACTACCACTCGGTTTCTGATCAGGAATGAAGCTTCCCTTGAGGTCAGATACCGTTTCGAGCGTTTGAAAACGTCTTGTAAGAAAATTATCCAAATCGACCCACTTCGGAATTTCAGTTTTTGATTCTATAGTCTGTTCCCAAAGAGCTAAAGTTTGCTCTGGAAGTCTAGTCGAACACAAATATACGAAAATGGCATCCCAACTGCGAATATCGATGCCTTGAATCTGAAGTGCAGTAATGCAGCTGTTGATGTCTCGCTGCAGTTTTTTCAGTGCCGTTCCTGACTCGCTGGAAATGTATGAAAGGTTGAACAAAACCTTTAACTGGGAATTTATTAGAACCCGTTTGTTCTCATATCTATCTGTCAAATTTTTCCATGCTATCGGGTATCCATCGTGAGTGAGTGGGACTTTTTGCACTATTTCCCGCGCTTCACCACGAGTTTTTTAAATAAGGTGGAGAAGTTTTTCCACCGGAGTTAACCTTGGATTGTTCCCGTATAAAGCAGAAAACATATCCCTAAAGGAGGGCCACTGCAAATATTCACCGTAAAATACTTCGGTGTCGCATGGATATGCGGCATTAGTGGCACTTCAGCTATCCGTTCTGGAGGAATGACAGTAGAGTTAGAGTTTTGTTGGAATGCGGTAAGGTTGTGAATATGTTCACCCATTAAGGCTGCACAACAGACATAAGCGTTATAGCAGTCCGTATACCTTAGCTTGATCGTCTCGATTGTTCTTTCGTGATTTGCATCTGATGCATTGGCATTCGACAGACAAGTTCGATATTCCGTCTTTACTTCCGACCATAACGACTTCAATTCCTCTTGTTGAATTTCAAGATTGAAAGACGTATGGTTTGTAATCGTAGGCGTTATTGTTTCCTCGAATTCTAGTAGCGCATCAGCTACTTGAAGGAATTTATTTAATTGCGCCATGTTAAAAAAAAGAGGAAGGAATACCTTTTGACTGATCAACAGTCGAAAACCCCACAAAATTATGCAAATGTATTAAATAGATGTATTTGCTTACGATCGCGTAAGCACAAATTTTGATTTAAAATTATAAAATTAAATAATTTACTATCGAGTAAACTAGTTTGGTTCAAATTTGCAAAATACCAAAAAAAATTAAAATTAAAAATTTCGAACCAATATACGATCGTTGCTCACTTGCAGCCTAATTTCAAATGTAATTAATTTAATTTTAAAAATTCAGAAAAAATTAATTTATAAAATTTTTAAACTTTGCGCCAATGTACTAATTCCTGCCCACTCTGTATGCCCTGTTCACTGCGCACCAATAAAACTCTATTATTAATATTACAAATTTCAAATATATTTGGTTGAAAAAAAATATAAATTAAAAAATGTTACAATAAATTCATAAAAATTAGTTTTGTTGAAAATTTTATTGGCTGCGGCCCACTGCACAAAGTTCTGGTGTGCTGCTTAGTGGTTCGCCGCTCTCAAAGCAATTTCTGCTATGCTGTTCTTCTGCTATGCTGCTCTGCCGCTATGCTGCTCTGCCGCTATGCTGCTCTGCTGCTTGGCTGCTGTGCTGATCCACTGTTGTGCTGCTCCACTGCTGTGCTCTTCTCTTTTCGTTTTTATTTTATTACACTCGCGAAAAGTCAGCTAATACATGTAAATATGTAAGCTGCTTATACATGTAAATATATTTTGCGCTTATTTCGTTAAGCGTAGCTTAAGCAAATTGATATGTATGAATATGTGTACATACATATAGCAGAGTGTGAATTTTTTTTCACAAAGCAGACGCGTGAGTAGCTACTTGAACAAATGTGAGCGCGAGAAATTTAGCGGGCAGAATATTTACGAATATATGTATGCTCTAACATATGATTGGAAATGTACATATGTAAGTACCGCTTGTACTTATAATTTTGCGACTTTTATGCTTTACTGAGATGAGATCGCTCTGTCGAGAGTCGATATTATGTGCATGTAAATATGTAAGTATTTATGTCACAAATAAATTCGCAAATTTTATCAAACATTTGAAAAAGGCGAGCAGCGCAAATGAGAACACGAAAATTATCATATGTATGTACGTATGTATAGATATGTTTATGTAAGTCAATATGATATATTGGTATGTAATATGAAATGAAATATGTATGTATGTTAGAATTTAAATTAAATAAGTATTTAGGTACTTATGTGTGGTGCATATACATATATTTCTATTAGAAATTGCCTGATGTCGCAAGGATTGTACTTAATAATGTACAAAGTCAAGGAAATCGTTCCTTGCTCCCTATATGCCAATTGCTAAAGCCAGTTGCCAAAAATAGGTTTTGGACTTCACTTTGCAATTATGTATTCGGCTTAGATGCACTTTAATTTGAACACTTTAAAAATCACTCTCTTACCTGTTGTTTTGAATGAGAGCTGATATATTGTATTTTAAAGCGGCAAGTAATAATCGGCAATTTTATATTTTTATGCAAGAAGGCTCCAACTTGAAATTTCAATAACTCCTGTAATGGATATCCGGCTCGAAGGACCAGTGATTCGCTCAGAAGTAAGCTGCCGTGGTATCCGCTACAAGGAGGAAATAAATAAAACACAAATTTCGGATTAATTATATGTTTATTTACAATTTTTATTGGAAGCCAACTTACCGTGTGGTGATTCTGCAAATATTCGTTCTATGAAGTCAACAAAGAAGTAAGTGAAAAGCAAACGGCAAAACAAAACAAGCCGCTAAAGTAAAGGAGCTAGTTGAGCTTTTGAACGAAAGCTCGGCCTGCGTTGCCATTACGTTTGCGGATTGAACAATGTTCATTCAAACATTCAAACCCTGACTAGACCAATATACAAAATTATAGAATATATAAAAATCTACAGAAATCTATATACAAATTTTATGTTCATTTTTAAATATCCAAAAATCTCTAAAAGCTATAGACCGACTGATTTTAAAGTTGTTCGAATTGTTTCCATGGTTTCTAGAAAGGTTTAAACGAAAGTGGACCAAAGGCTGACCTAATCGGAAAAATTGTATTGGGTTGTCCCAAAAGAACCGGCGATTTTCCTACAGACGACATGACAGTTTTTTTGATCAGCTTGTGACTATTTAATTGTATTTTTTTCTTTTGAGAGTTATAAGCTGCTACTTTTAACTTTTAGCTTGCTTTGGAAAAAAATATGCTAATTTTGTTTATATTAGTTTGTTTGGCGTCAATTTTAATATGGAGCCCACATAAGAACATTTTCAAAGAGAAGTTAAGTATACCAAAATCAACATATAATAATCATAAACGACAACTTTATATTTGGGTACCCCATGGATGGAAAGAAATTCATTACACTTCAAAGGCCGACATTCCCCAAAAGAAGATTATGTTATCAGTTTGGTGGGATTGGAAGGGTATAGTATACTTTGAGCTGCTTCCAAGGAACCAAACGATTAAATCGGATATCTACTGTGAACAACTGGATTATCAACGAGAAGCGGCCATAATTGGTTAATCGTAAAGTAGTCGTATTCCACCATGACAATGCTAGACCGCACACCTCTTCGGTCACTCGCCAAAAACTGAGAGAGCTTGGCTGGGAACTGTCGATGCATCCATCATATAACCCTGACCCTGCGCCGTCATACTACGATTTATTTCGATATTTGCAGAACTCATAAATGGTAAAATTTTCGAAAATTACGAAGTTATGATTTGATTCAGTTTTTTGCAGATAAAGGACAGAAGTTTTATGAGGGAATAATAATGGAAAGATGGCGAAAGGTCATCCAACAAAATAGAAATTACATAAATGATTAAAGTTCATTATAATATATAAAAAAAAATGTATTTACTTTCTTTTAAAAACCTGCCGCTCTCTTTTGGGCAACCCAGTATTTATGGTTCAATTTACTTGAAAATTAGGTTCATAGTTGGTTTTTTTTTGGGAAAAAAATCGTAATTATAGTTCTTTTTACTTATCATGACATTTAAAAAATATACATATTCATGTGTCGTTTTAAATAGTTTGGATTTCATGGAAATGAACAAGAGCCCTGGAACCATTATCTATTTGCTCGAAATACAAAGATTGTATCAAACAAAAAATATTATATGTTAAAATGATTTTCCAGAATTTTCGGCAATTTTTCATAAAGAAAAATTTTAGCAATTCTTGAAGGGAACAATTTTCAAATTTATATCTCTTTGTATTTACATACACGTAACAGATTTTGAAATGCAAGAGACTTCAACATATTTCCTTCATTTTCCCGTGCAAACACACAAAACGTATGCAAATATAATATTATCACTAATGAATGAGCGCTACAGTGTGTAGAAAATGTGTGTTATTTACACTCTTTGAGGTGATGACGCGCATGACGTGGATGACGGTTGTTTCTTGGAGTGCTGACAACTATTAACTGTCTTGTGATACTGACTTATATTTCCAATTAGTTTATGCAGCAAAAAGAAACTAAACATAAAATAAGCAAAATATGGTACATACAATACATATTAGAATGGAAATATCCGCGTAGTAGAACTAGTAGAAGAACTTTAATTTTTTTTTCTGTCAAGAAAAGATACCGAAATGCTTGATCATTTAGAGAATTAAGAAGATTCGAAGTTCGGATGGCAATTAATCACTTAAAATATGATGTTACTGTCTTCGACAGCACTAAACGTAGTTCCCCCCCATGCAGTTTGTCTGTATTTTTCATTTCCGCAAAACTCAAACAGCTATGTAAACTGACGCCGGACAATATGAAGAACCCAACAGAGCTGTTCTGCACCAAACGAGGTTTCAGGAAGGATTAATATCATTCGCGTGACCTTTCAGCATGATAGAGGAGCAAATAATAAGAGCTTCAAAGCCAAGTTACAGACAAACGTTTGGGCGTGTTAATGAAAGAGAAAAAGGCATAATGTCTGCTGTCGTCAAGTAAACCCCAACAACAACCTTAGCCTTGAAATCCACAGCAGTTTACTCTTGTCAACTAGTACTACTTGTGGTTGAGTAGACAATTGAAAAGTAAGGTACTCTCATAACTTTCGTCCTTGTTCATGTTGTAAAAACGTGGCCGAATTGTCGAGATGAAGGTTTTAGCGGAAGATTTATAGTCCTTTACGAATTTGTAATGGGGATATGAGATGAACCATACAAGAGAAATAAGACTGTATTCCTTCAAATGTACCCGGGTTTTCCACTTGCTTTTTTCAACTGGCGTCTAGATTTTTATGTTTTCTTCATTTTCTTCCCCTTTGAGGTTATGTTGTAATAAAAATCATTATACTGATGACCACCATGTGAGATCCATAACAGGAATAAATGCTGATTTTATGAGGTGTGTGCTTTCTTTCTTGAAAGCTCTTTTCAGAGAATTATAATTGGACTAGGCCTTTCCTTCGTTCAATACCGCGGTCTCCGCTGAGATGCATTAGAATAAAATATTAAACACTTTTTATCGGTGTCAATGTTCATTTGTACTTATGTATATGCGTTGGAAGATAACTAAATATGAAGAAATATTTTCAGAAGGACTATATAATATAATGAACCGATCTGGATGGTTCCACAAAGTGAGCGATGCATTAAAAAAGAATACATCTGAGAGACAGACGGACTGGCGTGTCTAGCTAAATCAACTCAGCTTTTCATTCTGATCACGTCGGTATAGATTTACATGGGTGTTTTTCTTCTCTCGTCCTTTCTGGTACTTACATACATACTTCGAAGTTAATAGATATATCAGTTCATGTTCATGCAACGTATGGAAAAAAAGTTTCTTAAACAGCTACAATTTTGATATTATGAGAATGGAATTTAATTTTTTCTATATTAAAAATTCTTTATTTTCTAGAATTCATTGTTTTGTAAAGCAGTGCACTTGATGTGTAAACAACTTTATAATATCCAACTATTTATAGAAAGCTTAATTATATTGGATGAGTGCATAAGTTCGTGCCCGATTTCAAGTGCAAACTAAAATTGAAATTTTTTGAAGAAAGCGCTTTTATTAATCAATTATGTATTCGCCATCATGTTCGGCAATCCACTCCCAACGTTCAACCAATTTACGGATGCCTGATTCATAGAAATCGCGCGGTTTCTCGTTGAAAAAAGTGTCAAGGTGGTTTTTGACGTCTTCCACATTTTTAAATTTTTTTCCATTCAAATTGTTCTGCAGCGATCGAAACAAATGATAATCAGAAGGTGCAATGTCGGGTGAATATGGGGGATGCGGCATGATTTCCCAATTCATCTCCTTCAGTTTGGCCAGGGTCGGTTTTGCAACATGTGGCCTGGCGTTGTCATGATGGAAAAGAACTCCTTTGCGATTGGCCAAAATCGGACGTTTTTCATCAATTGCTTTCTTCAATTCGACCAATTGCTGACAATACTTGTTGGCAGTGATCGTTTCTCCAGCTGGCAAGAGCTCAAAATAGATCACGCCTCGGATATCCCACCAAATGCACAGCAGTAACTTCATGGGATGCAATCCACCTTGTGCCTGTTTCCATGTTCTTTTGCGTTGAACATTGTTGTACAGGACCCATTTTTCATCACCAGTCACGAGCCGATCCAAAAAAGGTTCGTTTTTGATCCGTCGAAGCAAAGAAATTGCTGTTGACATACGGTCCACTTTGTTCTTTTCACTCAACTGACACCCATGTATCGAGCTTCAAAGTGTACCCAACCTTTTTTAAACGACGAAACGCAGTTGATTTGTTGACGTTCAATTCACTGGCAACCTCTTCCGTCGAAATACGTGAGTTATTCGCAACTAAAGTCCTTAGAACATCGTCATCAAGCTCAGAAGGCCGTCCACTGCGAGGTTGATCTTCGAGGTTAAAATCTCCAGAACGAAATTTCGCGAACCATTTCTTTACTGTGCGGAGTGCTGGAGCACGGTCCAAATAAACTTCGCGAATATCTTTAGTTGCAGCGCCCACTGTTTTTCCTTTGCGGAATTCGTATAACATAATATGACGCATATGATCTTTGTCGTTGTTCATCTTCCATGCGTCTTTTCACTAAGCAACTCAAATCAAAATGAAGTTATTTTATGCTTGATTTACAGTTCGGACTGTCACCTTTCCAACGATATATAATATGTATATATTTCTTTCACGAGCGCCACTCTCAAACGATTCGTACGGCATCCAGCGGAATCGGGCACGAACTTATGCACTCAGCCAATATGAGCATAAAAAGCATAATCTCACCCTAAAATATTTTTAAAACTTTATGAATAGACAAATAAATATTTATATGTATGCCTACATATACATATTTATTACAAAAATTCTTTTGCCGCCTAACTCATTTCATTTCCAAAAGCATAAATTACTTACGTCGATGATAAACAAATCTATTTTTAATCAAATCAAATGCTTTTTCCACAAATTTTTCATGCCCACCAGACATAACAATTATAATTTTGCTAAAAATAAAATGTGTACGTAGAGTAGATACTTGTATATTGCTCAAGTTATGTATGATTGAGTTTTGGCATTTAATGTGTGCATTTTTCCGAAATGATTTTTCTTTATAAATTAGTAATGTTTTTCAAAAAAAATTAATTAGATAAATTATCTAATTTTCTTAAAAATTTTTTGGTTAATTTATATTATTATAAAAATTTAAATTATTATATAAAAATATTAATATAATATTTTTTTTTTTTTTGATAACTTAGACCAGCATTTCTCATGCTCACTATTTCATCCTTAGAAATTATATTCGCTATTTCATGCTTATGCATTAAGAATGCTATATTTACCAAAGAAATCATGTTGTAAGCGGGAAGTTGAAAATCTAAACAAAATTTTGGAAAATTCTAAGATTACTAAATCTTCTATACATTCCCACAGATGTGTTACAAAGTAATGATACATATATACATATAAACATATTTAGATACAAGCAAGAAGCATAAAGTGCATATAAATAGCAATTGCTGTATGCATTAGACTCCTACTCGTACATATGTTGCATGCAACATGCAGCATGCGTTCCATCCAATGGCAATATAACGCTAGAGTGGCCGCTGTATTTCACTTGAAATGCTAAAAATAACACTTAAAATGATATAAGTGCACTAAAAATAAAAAATTAAACTGAAAGAAAACGGTTAAATGTACTGAGATACATTTGTAAATATTTAGTGGAATAATTTGGATGGCACAAGTGTAGGAGTTTGATGGAAAAATTATGTTTTAGGAAAGGAAAATTGCTTGAAATAAACATTTGGATCGGAGTTTTTGAAATAAATTCTTCATATAATTTTTAACATTGCAAAAATTCTAATCAGGAATGAAATAATTATGCTTTTTATTTCATTAAATTAAGTTGAACGAACAAATGTTTGATAACTGATAATATTTGTGTTAACATTATTCGTTTAATCATAGACAATTTGCTTTCTCATTAAACATACTTCATAATGCCGCTTGAAGAAAATTGTAATTTTTTATTAATTTAAATTTTTATAAGGTTAATTTTGTTACAATTAAGTACCTAATTCGGTGCATGTGTGAACAGAATTTAAGTTATTGTTGTCCATAAGTTCCTAGAAGAGGAAAATCTGTCAGAGAAAGTGCAGCTTTTTTGCTTATAAATACATTACTTCCGATTCCAAGACTTCACAGAAATTTCATAGCAAAATCTGAAGTATTGTTTGGCATTTCATCATGGAAAGACTTACGCCTGAACAACGTTTACAAATCACCACCACGTCCAGCCCCCAGTGAAGAAAATATAGAGGATGTAACTGAGAATGTAAACGAAGACCGTGGAGTGTCGATTCAGCGCCGTTCGCAGCAACTCAGACGTCGAGATCTTAAATGAAAAACGTATAAAATACAGCTTGTGCAAGAACTGAAGCCGCTCAACCTTCCTAAGCGGCATCGTTACGCTCTATGGGTTCTTGAAAAGCTTCAATAAGATTCGACGTTTTCGAGCCAAATTTTGTTCAGCAATGAAGCCCATTCCTATCCCAATGGGTCCATAATTCTTCAAACATAATGCGGGTGAGAACGTCGACCGTTAACGCGTCATGATAACCGACTATTGAATGCCTGAAATCGAAGCTATGGCTTTATTGAGAGAACACTTCGATTAGCAGATAATTTCACGTTTTGAACCAATCGAATGACCATCAAGATCGTGTGATGTTACACTGTTAGAATTTTTCCTGTGGGGATATGTAAAGTTTTATGTCTATGCGGACAATACCGCTTTGATTTAGGTCTTGGAACAAAATATCACGATTGTCATTCGTCAGTTACCAGTCGAAATGCGCGTGGATCATCGGAGGCATAGCCGCGGCCAACATTTGAAAGAGATAATATTCAAAAAATAAATGTTAAAGAATCTTCTGCGTTTTTTTCATTAAAAAAGTAGGGACCCTCAAAATGGATCACCCTTTATAATAAATAAGTATGTGGTAGTTAACATTGCGTATTGCCATTCTGAAAACCAGAAAATGTCAAGATCTCCGAGTGTATTTCTGAGATGAAAATAATAACTCTTCATAAAAGTCCAGGGGCCGTGCGGAGGCGGCTCTGAATAAACTATAGGTCCCTCCATTTGTTGGTAAACATCAAAACGTATACAACAAATTGGAAGAGGAGCTCGACCGAAATTTTTTGTGCACTTAACAGTTCAACGACTGGACCCTATTGTCTAAGGTAGTTACAGCTGCCTCACCCGTCTGTTGCAGGCACGTTGCACTTGTTCCAAAGGTTTAATCTGAGTGTATTTCTGACATGAAAAGAAAGCCCCTCGTAAGAAACCATCAGCCGCTCGGAGACGGCTTAGTATAAACCATTTGTTGTGAAAACATCAAGACGCAAAACCACAAATTAGAGGAGGAGTTCGGCCGAAAAGCGCTTCAGTGGTTACAAAGCGCCAATTATATATACGAGTATATAACTGCAAAGAACTTTAACCATGCAAATGGAAATTTTATAAGACAAAAATTTTTTCTTTAATTTTTAAATTTTATTGCGTAGAAAACTTTACTACACTATGCAATATTAATTAATTTATTTTATTTTTCCAACCCTAAAAAAAATACATTAGGGGCACTTAAATGGGACCATCATGGCTGATGAACTTGAAAGGTAGACACGATTATGCACATTTACCACCATTATTACGACAAACAATTTCTTTATTTAAAAAAAAAGCAAAACAAAAATGAATAAAATGAAACCTTCAATGAAATCTTTTACTAAATACAAATAAGTCCGCTCCCACTCGAGTATTAAATCTGCGCAAATCCATGTAAATATACAACGATTAATAGAATTTTTAAAACATGCTTAAACAATACAATGCAATGCAAGTACATCAACTGAACAGAGAGCTCGAAGGTTTTTGTGGCGTTACAAAGTTGGCAAGCAACAACAACTCAGTTGAGCTAAAGGATTGAAATGGCTCATTTACTTTTCGAGCTGCATTTTAAGGAACATTTTATGTATATACTATGCTATAAATGTATACATACCTACGCACACATACATATTTGTACATTCATCGCATAACAATTTGTATGCCACCGCCTCCATCAAAGCTTCTCATTATACACTCATGCACCCTACAAGCAGTTTTCTACACCCCAAAGCAATTGCAAATGAACCATGTATATATGCACATATGTATGTATGTACGTAAGTATGCATGTGCATATACCCCACATAGATTAACTTGAGCATTACACTTGACATATATATTCATTACAAGGAGAGAAACACACTCACACATACATTTGCGCGAATATAAACTTGCCACTATGATGAGGTGTATATACGTAGGTGTACTCGTATGTGGAAAGTGCCTGCAGTGAAATTTTTTTCGGGGTCGCAAGCAAGCAACTAAGTAAATGCCATGCCAGTGTATGTGTGTATGTGTGCGCGTTTCTTGTTTGCAGTAATATAATGTAGATTACAGTGTTGAATGTCAAAATAATTTAGTCGAAGGAACCTAAACAGTTTGTTAAAAATGTCTCTGTTTCTCCCTCTCTCAAAATGTAAGGCTTACTCATCTGCGATTATAATTTATATGTGTATGTATGTCTTAGCAATAAGACATTATATGTTGTGTCAAGTTAATATCAGTACTAATTATTTAGGTTATGTCCACAAGATGAGGTTACTTACTCATTGCTCTTAAGCAACAGATCCAAAGCCACAGGTTCAATGAAGTAAAGAAGCATTGAGATGGTCTTGTGAGAATCCCACTGTGATGTTATGCTAAAGAAATACTCAGAAATACTGATAGTCGAATCCATTAACCATTTATATATAAATATGTATATATATATATACATATATGTTCTACCTAACGACCGATGGATATTATGGGAAGCTTTTATTTCATGCCAGAAATACACTCGGAGGGCTTGACATTCTTTGATGAGGGGCAACCGCAATTAGGATAAATAATTTTGGATGTTAGTCAAAACAGGCCATACAGCAGTAAGCAATGGTAACCACTCGGTTATTGCAGGCGCCAACCAACCATTAAACATTGCTCTTTAAATTTCAATATCCACAAATTTAGTCGAGGCTGCTTCCTATAAGAGAAATATTATTTGAAATTTGTTTATTGTCATGTTGGAAGTTTTTTCTTGAGTCGAAATGAAGTTCTACCGGTCCGCACGTTAGCCAAGCAGCCATATATTCTGACTTTCTCAAGTATATAATAAACTAATCTAAAACTTATAATCTGAGATTGCACTGCCCATACCATATCATAAGCAGCTCCTTTACGACAGATTCACTTTCACTTCTTCACTAAAGTTGAAAATATAATTAAATATTATTTAAAAGAATTAATGCTTACGTCGGAAGATGGTATATAGGGCAAGTGGATGTCTGCCGATGCTCCTGATCCTTTAGGAGATCCACTAGAATATTACTGGTACAGAACCCCCGCTTACACTTCCATATTCCCTCTAAACCACCTAGAACAGCTTTGTATGTACAACTTCCAAGATATCATACAGAAAACCGAGGCCGATAGTTTCGAATTTTTTTCTTCTTCTTTTTCTTAACAGTTTCTAGACCAAGCGTTGTATGTTATCCCTGTCCATAAGGCTTTGAGCTTTGGCATTCCTACGTCTTTCCTTTTAAACTTCAATAGCTGGTATGTCTAACTTCGTCTGTTTCGATGTTGAACAAGTCAGGCTAATTCACATGCTTCAGAGTTACTTAAATTCTCTTTGTGTCCCAAATCCAATTTATATATATTGTGAGTGGTTCAATTTTTTCTTTTCGTATCCAGCCCTATTCAAATGGTTCCAAACGGTTTTTTGTGAAATCATTAGCTCTTGGAAAATCAAAACAGTGCTTACATGACGGTCGGGACGATGTCCATGATTTTATCGACATTTCCAACAATTGGCCTTCCACTCCGAGAAGCATCTTTTACATCAAAATTACCAGACGCAGCCCCTTGGCTTGCGTTTTCGCTCTTATCGAAGAAAAACTCTAAAATATAGCGTATTTTCTCTTTGTTAGTGTCCATCTTTGACGACCTCTCAAACAAAACTGAATTCACTAATCAAAAAACTGTCAGAATATCTTCTTTAGTACGAAATGTCATCATTCTAACGCCATCTAGCTGAACCCGTCTCAAATATAAACGAGACTGCTCAATAAAACAAAGACTGTTAATTATTCTTCAATATTTATTTTATCCCCTTCAAAATAGTCACCATTAGAGGCGATACACATATGCCACCTTTTTTTCCAATCTTCATAACATTTCTGGTAGGCCGCTTTAGGTATGGCTTTCAGTTCCTTCTTCGAATTCTCTTTTATGACTTCAATCGACTGAAAATGCTTTCCACGAAGCGGCAATTTGAGTTTAGGGAAAAGAAAAAAGTCACACGGTGCCATGTCGGGTGAATACGGTGCTTGCGCAACAATATTTACGTTGTTTTTGGTCAAATAATGGCGTACAAGACGAGGCGTATGAGCAACAATTTTGGAACAAGTCGAGCAGACACACGTCTCATGCCCAAAACATCGTGAATAATGCTATGAGCGGATCCATTTGATGTGTTGAGCTCAATAGCTATCTCTCTTTCAGTCACACGACGATTTTCCAACACAATTTTCTTTACTTTTTCGACGTTTTTTTCGTTTATTGACGTTGCTGGAAGACGATCATGGGGCAAGTTCTCCAGCGATGTACGGCCGTCCTTGAACGACTTATACCAATCAAAAATACGTGCACGTGATAGGCAAGACTCCCCATATGCCTTCTGCAACATTTTCATTGCGTCCGCCGCACTTATTCCATTGGAATAACAAAATTTCAAACAAACTCAACATTAATTTCCATAGTAAAATTCGAAAAACACACTCGAGGTTGACTTGTTTATAGTGCCGTAAAAATGAAACTATGTGACAAATTTGACATGTAAACATATAATAGTCCTGCAAACCTAAGCAAAGAAAAAGTATGGCCATATGTCTTGTTCTTGTCGAGGTATACAACGTGAGATACAGATAAATAACGCTATCCACTGAAAAAATTATGGATCTAATTTACTACACCTAACTTTTTCGAATAGTTCTGTTCCTAGACCACTTCGGGTAAAATTTTTTCCTTAAATCCTAACCAGGAACCATAGAATCAATTTGGAAAAATTTAACCATATATTGTATATGTAGATATGTTTATTCTAGTGAGCACCCACTTTAGCAGAATCAGAAGTCTCAGCTTGAGAAACACTGCAGTGATCTGGTAATCGGAAGGCAATTATGGTATCTGATTTTGACGAAAAGTAACTATCTTCCATTCCATTTTCTAATTTGGCTCCATCCGTATAGGTAGATAGTGATATCTGTGTCTTTGCCCACCTCACTCCTATGCCACTCCTTTCTGCAAGAGATAGGAAACCTAAACTATGGGACAAATTTCAATCCATCTCAAAGGCTTCCATAATATTGAGTACAAATTGGAATTTGCTCAATATATCAGAATGCCTCTTATTGAAGTTAAGATTTCCTCAGACTGAATACCATTACCTTACTGCACAACATTCTTTACTTTCCATATGCTTTATTGCGTATGTATGCCACATCGCCAGCATAAGCCAACATTGTTAAGATTCAGAAATTCTTTTAAAGAGTTGGGGATTTGGACAGACCTGCATAACCTTGAAGCTCCCACCTTTAAAATTATGAGCCTGCGCGTGAGTATATAATTAATTTAATATCAGAAGAGATACTGAAAATCCCAGCTTTTTAAGCCCATTCATTAGGGCCCTTGATGGAATCCTATGAAAAGCAATTTCTATGTCAAAGAAGGTCATGAGAATTTATTATTTTTGCTCTAGAGAAGAACTAAATTTAAAGTCACGTGCAAATTCATTTTCTTCATAATATTAAACAGCCATTTTTGCATACCTTTTTACATTCTTACACACATAGCTATTGTAGGTATATTCGAAACTCTGCAATTCAATTTGAAACTACTTAACTTTATCGATTTACCTTAATTGGAGGAACAGAACACAAAGCAATTAAACTGTTTTGAAAGTTTATTGGATTTTCCATACTATTCGTTGCGTTTGGCTCACTGCACTTCAAAATTGTTTGCAAAGTACATATGTATGTACATACCTGGTGCACGTATGTACCATATATATGTACAAATGAAATGTCTTTGTATGGATGTTTGTTTAGCTTTAAATTTTTGTGTAAATTGCAAAAAACTCATTATAGTTAAATAAATTTTCGCAATTTGGTAAAAATTCTATTAGTAAACTAAGAAATTTATAGGAAAGAATTAAAAAATAGTTATGGAAGTAGCATTAATTTTCAAAAAATTTATTAAATTAATTTGAAGGAAATTTTTAGAATGAAAGAAGAATTAAGATTTTAAAGAGCTTAAAGGCTTACTTCTTTTTGATATCCACAAAGAAATAGTTTTATAAAGAGAATTTTTGCTGGCCCGTTAAATATGATTAAAGAATAGATGGAAAGTGATATAAGAGATGCTTGTCATTCTTCTATTCCTAAGAATTGTTTGAACGCAAATGGTTTTAAACCTCTACTTCTCGATTTTCTTTTTTGGGGAAAAATGTTTTTCGAATCTTATTCATTTAAAAAAAATATTTGTAGATCAAAATTATTGTAGATAAGTAGACAAATAAAAATATTAATTGAAAAATATATTTTTTTTAAATGGCGGCTCTTAAAATTGCAGCTGAATCACGTCCCTTTTGATGGTGAGTGACACGATAACTGTAAAATGAATCACCTGAAAGAAAAAATAAAAACTGTTTCTTCTTTCTGCATCACATTGGCTATGGCCGGAACTACAATGAAACATTTTCACCAAAAAAAAGGCGGATTTTTTAATTTTCACCATTTTTTAAATTTTTATTATTTGTAAATTTTTTTAAATAGCAATAAATATTTCTGGCTGTAGTACCGACCATAGAGAGATATTTTAGGAGTAAAATGCTATTTAGTTCTTAGGTTCAGTTGAGAAGACGTGGTTTCGAGAAAAAGGTGATTAAAATATTTTTTCGGCCGGATTTATAGCTTCTATATTTACTTTTTGGACTTGCAGACCTTCAGGACTAATTCTATATTTTCAAGAGTATTTTCTAGCAATTTACAGAAAAAAAATGTCCATTCTTTTTAAATTTTTTAGATGAACCAGGCTTTAAAATGAAACGTTAATTTTATAATTTAGGGAATCTGTTTTTACGGGGTCATATAACATGCTTACCCTGCTTACAGGTCTTCTTGATTAGAATTAAATATTCCGTGACAGGCTTTAATTCTTCTTCTTCGTTTTCTTCTTCTTTACCTGCGTAGATACCGCTTATTACATCCGAGCAAAAACAAATTTAAATTGGGCCCTTCATTTCTTCTTTTCGCTTTTTGGCGCCAATTGGCAATACCAAGTACAGACAGATCCTACACTACCTGCTATTCCTGGAGGTCTTCCTTTTCCTCTGCCACCACCGACGGGTATTGCATCGAACCTTTTTAAAGCTGGAGTATTCTTATCTATCCGGACCACTTGACCTAGCCGCTGAAGAAATTTTCGGCCGAACTTCTCTACCAATTTGTGATTTTGCATCTTGATATTTTATCAACATATGGAGAGACATGCAATTTATTCTAAGCCACTCCGAATGGCCTATAGAATGTGATGTCGAGCTTTGGCCTTTGTGAAATTTTAAAGATAATCAGAACTACTGATTTCATTAAATAATTCAAAAGTTTATTTTTTTCTTGAAACGAATTCAGAGTTTTGGGAACGAGCTTCAGTACCACATGTTCTACGCCTCAATAATCTGAAAATTTTGCATGATATGCTAACATCTTTATCAACTTCCTTGGGAGCAATTCGTCGATTTTCCTTACTTGCCAAACCTATCATATGCCATGGTGTTGAGGAGCATCCTTACTCAGTAATTCTTGTTTTGATAATTCAATTTAAATTCTTAAACAGAAATTTTAAGCGAGTTCCTTGATCTATTACTTTTGAAAGCAGAGCGCTGTCTTCAGACGTCAGACAGTAGGTCCCTTAATTTATAGAAAATATATCAATGCGCATGCTATAAATCGGTTTATAAACTCTTTAAACAAAGCACTTGAGTGTTTAATAAAGCGTCAATTACTGCACAAATACTATTGACGGCTCCTACTCGCCCAGTCTTTTTAATGATCTTATTAGACGAGTCATAAAGTGATAAGTAATCTTTGACCCTGAGTGCTTACGTATTAACAACAACAAAGCAGTAACGTTCCTGCGATATGAAGACCACATATTTGTCTGTAACCTGTTCAGTGATTTTTTTTGTTTTTATTTTCTCATTACGACTCAGTGTTGAGGGGAATATGCCAAACACTTAATGTAACTTTGTAATGTGTGATATTCAACATTTTATGTTTCGGCTTTTATTGCCTTCATTGTTGTTGTTTAATTGTGTTTTGTGTTTACCAAAGTCGGTGTGCGTAGTTAAAATTTTTATTTTAAAGATTGTTAATTTCTTGTTTTCATGTTGAACACACGTTGTTACGCATGGCACAGGTGGAGCTGCAAGCTGAGCGGTAGAGCAACAGAGCAGCAACCGTGTCTGAATTGAATTCTTGAGAGACAAGCAAACGTCAGTCAACAACTGTCAGTGGAACAGGCAAAATGCCGAACAGCTGTCTTGTCGTCTAGTCGCGGTAGCTGTGAGGCAAAAGCGGTCGAACTATGAATGTATGTTTGGAAGTATTTATGTAGTAGCTAATGTATTGTATGTTTGTATATATTAGTAAATGTAGCGCAACAAAGTGTCGTCGTCGTCGTCTGTCCGTCTGTGATGTGACTCGATAAATGAGCGTTTCCCACGCTTACACAGCCAAGCACCGGCCGAGCCGTGCGGGCAAGCGTCTCAACATCACATCGCCCTTTTGGCCCACCAAGCAAGTGTTGGCAAGCGGTAAGCAATTGTTATTGCTTTCAGCGTTACTGTTACGGCTATTGTTGTAAGAGTTGTTGCTTTTGTAGTTGTCGCAGATGATGAAGTTACTGTCAACGGTAGCACTGTCGTAAATAAGAAAAAAGTAGCAGCAAAGCAGCAATCAAGCGTTGAATCGCTAAGCGTGCGGAAGAATATGAGTAAGGTGCAGGGAAGGGGCGTGGTGTTATGTTGTTGTTGTTTTCTTTTGTTTCTTTTTTGATTTTTTTGCTCTTTGCCTTTGTGTAGTAATTCGTCTGCTGTCATTTTCGCTCGTCATTCACACATGTGCCATGCCACAGCAGCCTGTGTTATGTGAACATTATATCTGCTGAGATTCCGCTGTTGCGCGTACATAATAAGGTGGAGTCATGGGTGGCGCATACACAAACATATATGCATGCACGTATATACAATAAATAAAAAAATAAGTATGTGTATGTAAATACATACTAAAGTTGACTGGCTGCACGAAGTTGGTGGCGCCGGCGCTTTTGCGCAATCTTTGCATAAAATTTTAAATTAATGTGTGTGGATTTTTTTTCTTATAATAAAAACATACGTAATTACAACGCATTTTTGTCGTGCCTGCCTTACAATTAGTAGTTAAATACTACTTCGAAACCAGCGTGACAAACAAACTAAACCAGCCACCCAACTGACTTTCCTCCATTCAAACCAATAATTATTTTTAGCCTGACCTGAATGACCATAATTTTTAGTTTTCTGACATAAATATAGTAGTCCCAAACAAGTTCCAAGTGATCAATAAAGTAACTAGCTCACTTTCTGTCCCTGAAATTCATTTAGTCTATGTAGATTTCTGTAAATGCTTACATGGTACTGCAAGCCATGCGATCAAAATAACTAGTTAAAAACTATGTGAAACCATGTGAATGGGGATGCTGAGCTTTGTTTCAAAATCATTATGGGCGAAGAAAGCTCATTTCACATCGAATAGCGCGGTTAATAAGCAAAACCAACTAACTTTTGAGCCAACGGAAATCCTTGCAGAGCGATGTTGCGTTGAGTTGCGTTGTTTGAGTTTCCAGAAATTACAGAATATTACATCGCCCACTTCTGGTTCCAAAATGACTTAGATTTAATGATACTACTCCACACGAAGTTCGACCGACGCATCGTATCGAAAATGCCGATTTCGACTGGCGCCGGGCTCATCCGATTTGACGCTGCCGGATTTTTTTTATGGGTGTATTTGAGCCAATATTTACCGAAAAATCTGATGCAAAATGCCGAAAAAGGGCATCCTTTTCATCAGAAATAAAGGCCGCCATTTGCTGGGTATTATACCTATAACATTCAAAGTATGACAAGAAAGCAACAACTAAAGTTTGTGTAAAAAAATAAAAAAGTTGTTTTAATCAAAAATTATTCAAGTTTAGAATGTTATCGCAGCAGATGGCGCACTCTGTATTACATATACATATATACACTTTTTAACCGCTACAGCAATTATTGTCCGTGCTCCTCCTCCAATTTGTGCTGTGCATCTACATGTTTTTCCAAAAAAATGGAGGGACCTACAGTTTATACAGTTAATGGTTTTTTATGAAGACCCTTTATTTCTTGTCAGAAATACACTCAGGACTTGGCATCCTCCGCCGAAAAAAATAAAACAAAATTAACTTAATTTTTTATTTAAATTAATTTTCTTAAATTTTTTGATGTTAGTCCGACCTGGACTCGAACCCTGGACTCCCGAGTAGCAGCACACAATGTTATCCACCAGTAATTTTCTCAACTAGTTTGATTATTCCCCGTTCGTAGTACATTTCATTATATTTTGATTTTTGTTTTTTACTCCACACTTGTTGTATCGCCATATTGAGCTGATTATATTTGATTACCACCCGCTGAGGCACGCATGCCCAGCATCTGTCGCATTTATTTACGGATGTTTGTATGTATGTGTGTGTATATGTTCTCGTGCGACACACAAGGCACACATGCTCACAAAATTACAAACGCATAATCACTCTAATTGTTTTTGGCAATTATGCTTTAATAATTTTTAAATTTTTAATTTTTCCTGTTTCTTCGACAATTTTGCTTATTTACCTTTTCAACTCTTTTGTACATTCACACATGTACTCGTATACATACAAATTTCTATAGTTGGTAATCAAATTATTTTAATGACCTTTATTTGTATGCGTGTATGTGATTGCTGCGC
The DNA here is from genome assembly GCA_037013455.1 of Ceratitis rosa. Taxonomy (NCBI): domain Eukaryota; kingdom Metazoa; phylum Arthropoda; class Insecta; order Diptera; family Tephritidae; genus Ceratitis; species Ceratitis rosa. The sequence continues at coordinate 26,000,117 of JAWMAG010000008.1, forward strand.
ATATTTGATAATTTGCTCGATATTATTTAAGTACTGTCCATTTAATGCGCCAACAATTTACCCAAATCTGCCTGATTAATGCGGCAGCTTAACAATTACCGTGATTTTGCATAATTACATTACTTAAAATGACAATTTTAATTCAAGGCTTTCATTTTGAAATTATTAATAAACGACAAAAGTGGGATTTATGAACAAAACGTAGATGTGCATAAAGATATATAGGGGAGGAGTACTTTGATTAAGTTTATCATTTCATTTCTTTATCATTCATTTCTTCGCGTCTAAGGTCTTTCTTATCTCACCTTCAACCATAACAGATAATTCTGTTCAAGCGCCATCTAGCGGATTTGATTTAACAAAAGCTGTCATAATCAGAATAAAATTGTATCCTAATTAGAGATATTCTCCATAACTTTACTACAGCGGCACCTATCAAGACTTTTCTTGATGCTGGTAACAGCCTTTTTGCAGTTTTATTAAAATCGTTATACGAACCCAGAATAAAAACAGAGAAATAGTAATATAAAATGTAGAAGAGTGGAATCATTTTCCACGTGAATTTCAGCGACTAGAATTTATATATAGAAGAAAAGGGGTATTCGTGAAATGTATCTATTATATATCAGGATATAAGCGGGTAACGTCAAGTTAATCATGTCCAAAAACCCGAATCTTGCTTTTTTAGAAGCAAAATCATTTTTAAACGAGATAGGGAGCTGCCATTGAACAGAAGTTTTTCCAAAGTGTAAAGTTAACTAGATATTTTTAATATTTTTTTTATTAAGAAGGTCATAGGGAATTCCCTTTCTTAGGCTTTAGTTAAGGCTGTGTTGTTTAATACATAGTACGCCATTAAAAAAGGTAAGCTAACAGAAAGTACACTTATCTTCTTCTTTTTAATGGGAGTAGGCACCGCTTACATGACTACCTATAGTCGAATTTGCTATAGCGCGCCAGAGGATTTTTCTACAAGGGTTTGGCGCCAATTCGAAACACCAAAAACACATCCTTATATGCCAATGTCCAATGGAGGACATATCTTCATTTTCCTCTGCCTCCACTCTACTGTGTACCGATCCCTTTCTTACTGGTCTATTACAAGATTTGACGAATTTCGAATATCTATTCAATGGTTTACTCTAGGACCACACTTATAAAGTCTAATCATTCCATTGACGGTGTATTTTCACACGACAGACAGGGTCATATATGCAATATTGAGAAAGTTAATCCCACAATAATTGGCGCAAACTATGATGTCCCCCTCTTATGGATTCGAGAAAGCGCACTCAGACTTCAATCGTCTCCTTCCTTCGTCCGATGTATGTATAATGCGAAGAAACAGATACGTGCACGTAGATAATTCTTTTCCACAATGTATGAAGCGCTCAGTAGGGCAAAAGCTAATTGAACTTCATTAGAGACAGGTCTATACCATCATCTAGGATAAGGATTTCGGACTCGTCAACTCCGGGTGTTAAATTTTGGCTGCAGCTAAGGATGGTCTACTTCTCTAATGACTTCTGTCGCAGCCGCAGAGACATAGATGAGCAGGAGTCGAAGGAGCCTCTGACATTGCCCCGCCTTAAGTGCGGCCCAATATCATTTCCTAGGTAATTTCTACTTTGATTGCCATTAACAAGTGTCAACAATCTCTCGTGTGTTTCATAAAACAAGCCAAATGGTTTCAGCATCTAGGAATGTTGACCCCTCCATAGGTATCAAAACGAGCCAACAGGCCTAAGTGCGCTCCTTTAAGCAAACTCGTGAAGGAGCAACCAAATTAACTAAATTACTAAACATATTGGCGATGAGCTCCAGGCAAAAACTCAGCATACTCTGAACGTCAGCCACCAGATCCCACAGGAAAATCGCCGTTGTGGAAACCAAGTAAAAGTCACGTTTTTTTATAGTATTCTCTGCATCTTTCCTCTTAACACTTGTAGACAAAACTGTTTCTGTTTGAGATTCTACTAAGTGAATCAGTATGAGCTATTCGTTGTGAAATCCCTGTCAACTCGGAAAAGTGAAAATATTTACTAGGAAATGAAAAAAATATTAAATGAGTTGGCTAAAATAAAACGGAGACTACCTAAGAGAAATTTTAGTTTAGAGGAAGTGATGGAAAGTTCGAGGAACTGTCGCTTAATATTTTTAACGGTGATAAAACTTACGGTGGCCAAAATTAGGTAAATGATAGCAAGGTTTATACACACGATTCAAATCTTGACTAAGGAATAAGTAGGAGCATGAGGCCTTTTCTTTTGAAACCTAGCTGTTTATTGGAATGTGTTTCAGGATTGGGAAATTCAAAAATAGTGCTGAAACTGGCTTAATAAAATAGACTGTCACTAGAACAATCGTTATAGAAGGGTGGCCAAGCGGAAACGGAGTCAATTTCTCAGCAAAATGAAGTTCCGAGAAATGTAAGGCCAGCGAGTTTGGACCACACTTTGACTTGACTGAGATTGCGACAACAAGATTTATATACCCTCTTAAAGAGAACACTAACAAAGCGGGCAAAATATAGAAAAAACTAATGGTATATTAAGTAAGCTGACAACTTACCATTTATTATCCAACTGCCCTGCACTATTTAGAAATAGATTTCGTAATCTCAAAGTCGAAGTTTTGATTACACACAGAAATTTTCTTAGGTTCGCAATACACCCTTGCTCTCCCTTCGACAGTGTCTCTGCCGAAGTACAGAGATCTTCTAGAGAATGCTCCTGTTGCTGTTGTTTGTAAATGCTGTAAAAGTTTAAACATACTCGTATGTGTGAATTATTTTCGCTATAACATTTACGGTAATTCGAAAGTACATGACAATTTAATTAAATAAATTGGCTTCCACAATTTCCATTAAAGTCATATACCAACATTTTATGACAATTTGTGGCAAGTGTTAAAAAGCGCCATTGGCAAATGGTATGAAATGAAAATTTTCCGTAAAATGAAATTAACGCGGTCACACGGAGTTAAATGTATAAATTTAATAATATTTGCATGTACAAATTTCTAATGAATACATATACAGATGTGCGAGCTCATGCTCTTCAAAGGATATATGTGTTAAAGAAGAAGTGGTTGGGCTCAGGTGTAATGGATGTTATTCATTTTTTCATTCTTTCATTGTAGAAAAATTTATTTCGTTTTATTTTAATAAAAAAAAACTTTGAAAGAAACTACTACTTTTACTCTCCTGCGACCGTTTTTAGTTTATATACACGTAAATTTTTAAATTTACCCGCTACCCTTTCAACCTAAAATGTATGCCAAGTTTATGCTCACCCTTTGGCAGTAGTCACTGTTTTGATGGATGTCCAACACTTACAATGTGTTCACACCATACAAGCGCCACATTCATTATCCAGACCGTCAGGATATACTCGTATGCATTTACAGCGTAAAGCGGAATACTCGTACACAAGTACATATGTTATGTGCAACCAAATTCATACATATGCAAATATGTAAATATATGTATATTTAGTTAGAGTGTCAGTGTAACATAAACAAATGAAGTAATTTGCACTGCTTAATAGAATTATATTGTGAGAAATATGAGCATTCTGCATGGAAAGGACAGGCGACCTGAACTGTTGACCGACTGGTCGGTGAATGAAGAAGAAGAGAGTGTAGATATAAAAATATACACGCACATATAAAGATATAAACATGCTAGTGTTAGTTTTGAATTAAAGTTCGCTTAAGGCTTTGCACGGTCGAAATCAGTCATTGCATGTTTAAAGAGTAAGATAATTTTCTAAAACAATTTTGAAGATTTTCTAGGATTCAATCAGTGGACATTTCGAGAGGCTTAGTTTTCCTTTAGAATTTAGGTCCTGTGAAACTTCAAGATAAGATTCTTGTGCTGATCTCTATAATTTTGAATTGCGTGCTATTACTTCTACCTGGGTAGCAGCGCAATCGTGGGTCTTCGTCGATTCTAGACTTCACCAGAGCTACAGTGACGTCATCAGTGGATGGTTTTGTTCAACCTTTTCAGTGCTCGTCCTCTACGGACCTCTGTCTGGTCTGAAATCTTCGGAACCACTTAGAAATAATTATTTACAGGTTCGTTCCATATACAATTTGGCATTGAGTGAATATTTGTATTGGCTGTAAATTACGCCGAAACCCGCAGAGAATCACAAGGCAAATTTCTGTTTGCGTTGCTGGTGGAATTTCGTCTGACCTTTCCTCAGCTACCTTGAGTTTTCTCATCTCCATACCACCAAAGAAAATAAAACGATAGAGTTGGTAGAGAGAATATTTTTATTATCAAAAATCATTTATATATATAATTGGCGCTTTATAACCGCTGAAGCGATTTTCGCCGAGCTCCCCATCGAATTTGTGGTTTTGCGTCTTGAAGTTTTTCCAACAAATAGAGGGACCTACAGTTTATACTAAGCCGCCTACGAACGGATGATAGTTTTTTTACGAGAAGCCATTATTTCATGTCCGGAATACACTTGGAGGGGTGGACATTCCCTGCCGAGGGGCGACCGCATTTAGAAAATTTAACTTAATTTTTTTAATTAATTTGTGGTATACGTTTTAATATTTTCTAACAAATGGAGAGAGCTACAATTTATTCAAGTTCGAACCTTTTTCGAATGGGATAATAACTGATGATGATGGGCAGTGAGTCGTCCCACTCAGTCTTCAAGCCAGAGTTGATGGCCGGGGAAGTCTTCTTGTGTGTTTGGTGGGATTGGGAAGGAAACATCCGCTGTGAGCTGCTCCCCTACTGCTAAACTCATAATAATGACCTTTACTATCAGACAGTAGACCCTCATAAGGAAACAGTTGCCCAGAAGCGCCCAACTTTGCCCAGTAGAATGGAATTGCGTTTCATCAGGGCAACTCCAGACCACACACATCGATAGTGAATCGCCGGAAGGTCTAGGAATATGGTTGGAGAGCTCACATTATAGTACGGATTTCGCACAAAATGATTACTATTTGCTTCTGATTTTGAGGAACTATGTAGCTGGTGAAGAATTGGCCACAAGAGAAGCCTGTGAAAATCGATTATACCAATTTTTTGTTTCTATAAGAGAGGCATAATAACATGTATAACATAATATCAAAAAACTTGTGAGCAAACTATGGCAAATAAAGCCTTTAATTTAATGCAAAAATATTGGATTATTATTCACTGGACCAATGCTAATGTGAAGATATTGGAAATATATAAATATATCCTGTGTCCTATATCAAGCTAGCTTTAGCCGGTGACTGGTCCGATAAGAAACTACCATCTGTTCCTGTCTAGCTCGAATGATTTAGCTGATGGAGAAGTGGCCTCAGGACAGTCCCTAAAGGTTTATTTCGAGCGGCATAATGACATTACTTTTAAAATTGCCAAACGTTGTCGAACAAAACGATGCATATGTACAGATATTTAATTTAATGCAAACTCATTGGTTTACTGTTTACTAGTCCAATATTTAAATAACTTGAAGGTCTTATACATAGGTATATATTTTGATTGTGTTATGCTGTGCATACAGACATTATAAATACATATATCTAGTGTACGTAGTGCTGCCGGAAAAGCTTATTGGCACATGGAGTACATGCATTTATAATAATAACATATTGTAAGGATTATTTGCATATTAGACTTCTATTATTACCAATTCTGATTCGGTTTTGATTACTTTTCAATTCATGGCAATCAATGTGTTCAGCATTGTTATGAGTTACTGATTAATTTTTGAATTGCATTAGGTTGATTTACAATTAGTTGGAACGTAAATACAATGAACACTAAGAGGATTTCACAAATGAACTAACGGTACATATACATATGTACTCGTACGTAATTATTTTAGTGCAACTGTTTGTTGTATCAATATTGAGAGTTGTGTGAAATATATTAAAACTGCAATCCAAATGCTTTCTCACCTTCATTAGCACCCTGTCAAGTGAGTGTAGCTTCTTCTACATTGGAATAATATATTGTACATACATATTTATATTGTCATTTAGACTTCACCATAAAATACCATCATGTGTGTCTGTGGCCTCTTAAAGGCAATTACAAGTTGACCAGCTTAAATGACTATTAATTTGAGTGTCGGTTTAAAGTAGCAATCTTAAGTAACAAAACACACTATAGCATATTAGCACGTACATACGTGTGTGTACTTACTACTGAACGTACCCTCTAGTCGATTGAACTGGTTGAAAACCACTTTGGAACTAGCATGTGAAGCAAGCGTAACTAGTCCGCTCTATTTTTCTAATGCGATTGAGTATTATTTCTCTCAGAGAAATGGTCTTACTTCAGTTCAAAAAGGATTAGTTCAGTTTGGTAATAAATTTGGTATTTTGTTAGCTTAAAAATAGTAATAAAAATAAAATAAAATAATACTAATTTGTAATTATTCAATAAATTAGTTTAAAAAAAATGTAATAATTCCTTTGCCTTTTTGAATGATTAAGATTTATACAGAGAATATACAATTAACTTTATTATTAGTACCAGTTTAATACTTTTTCGGTCTAGTTCCATATGATTAACGCAATTAGAGTAGTAAACTGGTGTTTTTGCACACTAGCCTCATTGAGATACGGTTACTCACTTTATATGGTGAGTGCAGTTACTAAAATGCACGTGCAATCGATGTAGCTACAAGAGTATCATGCATTTAACTTGATATATTTGTGTTGTTGCAACTGCTTCTTCATCGAGCTTCGCCACTTCCATTCATTGTCACACTATACCACATATTATAACTCTTTGCAATAGCTACTGTCAGCCTAGCCTCCCAGTTACTACGACAAACATTGAACGACATTGGTAGCCTGGGAAAATTGTATACGGTCATAAGTAGGTGCTAAATTATTGTGGAGCATTAAGGTACACTGGGACAAAATGTCTAGTATTTGAGTAAAAGTAAAGAGAAAAGTTTCGTTTTTGTTCAGTCCAAAGTAACATCTGCTGGCAATAATAATTCTGCATTTATGAATCTCACAAGTGTCATGGGACCCCAGACGTTGGTGAGCTGACTTCCATAAGGGATCACCTTTGTCTGAATTTTGGTATGGAACGGCTAGGAGAGGTGCTTTTCGATTCTGAAGGCGCTTTTGGAATTGCACAGCTATTTAAGTTCGTAGGGATACCAAATTCAGAAGCAGGAGAAGTAGTTGGTTCATACTTTACTCACGAGTCTTTCCCAATCTGGTTAATATTAGCTCAATGGTAGATTTATCATTGTTAAAGCCGCTCTGATAAGGCATAAGCAGTTCATAGAAATTCGACTTTAGTCTCTCACATAGTACGGTCAATAAGACCTTTAGTACGATATTGAGGGGTTTAATCAAAGGATACCTGGCGCTTTTATTTTGGATTTGGCAGAGCACGCTTTGGCTCCAATCGTCCGACATATTTTCGGTAGACCAAATTATTAAATTTAGCTGATGCATTGAGCTTTGTCCGTTCCTCGGCGCCATAATTAAATTGTTCAGTTGGTAGGCCATCGGGTAACGCAACGTTGTTCTATTCTTACTGGTTACGAATTCGGGCTCGCCATCTCCTGGTATTTCATTTGCACTGCCAATCGGTACGATGGAGAAGTATTCCCTCCACAAATCCAGTATACTCTGGATATACCAGTTTGCCGGTTTTACTAGTACATCTCGCTAGCAATATGTATAAATATCTATGATTTGGCATGTATGTAATTTTTTTCTATTGACATTAACCGACAACTATACGCAAGTCACATTCCGCCAAAATAATAGAGTCATATTTTTTACCTCAGTGAATATGTCGAGTTTCGTTCCAAGTAAACCGTATTTGCGGCATTCGCTACTTTTCTTATTTCATCAAAAGAAAAAAGTAGCTGAAGCTCACCGGTTGCTGGTAGAAACTTATGGTGAACATGCTCCAGTGATTAGAACATGTGAGACATGGTTTCGTCAATTTAAAAGTGGAGATTTCGATTTGACAGAGAATGAACATCCTGGTGCAGCGAAATAGTTCGAAGACGAGGAATTGCAGGCGTTATAGGATGTTGATCCAACTCAAACGCAACAAAAATTGGCAGAAACATTACATGTGACTCGAGGATCAATTTGCCAATGTTTAAAAGCTATGGGAAAGATCCAGAAGTATGGAAAATGGGTGTCACACCAGCTGAACCAGCTGAACGATAGACAAATGGAAAATCGAAAAACCGTTTGTAAAATGCTGCTTCAGCGATTCGAAAGGAAATATTTTCTGCATCGAAATGTCACGGGGGACGAAAAATGGATTTATTTTAAGAACCCGAAGCGAAAAAAATCATGGCTTTCTCCTGGTGAAGCAGGCCCATCGACTGCAAGGCCAAATCGCTTTGGCCGTAAGAAAATGCTCTGTGTTTGGCGAGACCAGTGTGGTGTGGTGTACTACGAGTTGTTAAAACCTGGTGAAACGGTGAACACGGATCGGCTATCGACAATAAATGATCAATTTGAATCATGCGTTGATCGAAAAACTGTCGGAATGGGCCCGAAGACATGGCAAAGTTATCTTGCAACATGACAACGCGCCGTCTCATACCGCTAAACTGGTGAAAGACACATTAAAAACACTTAATTGGGAAATATTATCACACCCGCTGTACTTTCCAGACCTCGCCCCGTCCGACTATCACCTTTTCGCATCGATGGGACACTGTTTTGCAGAGCAGTGCTTCGCTAATTTAGAAGAAATCGAAAAATGGCTCGTCGGATGGTTTGTCTCCAAAGAGAAAAAGTTTTTATGGAATGGTATCCATAAAAATTTTGAGATTCCTCTGAAAATTAAGCGTTTTCTTTATCGAAATTTCTTTATCGGCAAATTTTAACTAACACCCCTGGTAAGTCTCTGGATTTCCGTTTTGAGTACTACAAGTGTATGCTCTCAGCCGAAAAATTTTGTTAGTCATCGCGTCTTGTCATAGAATTTCCGAACATTACTCCTGTCGTCAGTTTCTGAAGGTCCTCACACACCTTGCGTTCTCTTTCTTTTTCCGTCTGCAAAACCGTTTTCGCTTCCCTCTTCAACTCTCGGCATCCCTTCCATACAGTGCGCGTTGTAGTGTATGTCTTGTGACAGGACCCATCTTGGTTCCTTCTTTTAGGTAATCAAGAGTACCCTTCCCATTAGATTAGAATCGATTTTCTTAAATAAAAAGTTCTCATCTGGGGCTTGTTTTTGCTTTTCAATGGGGCTCTTCGAGGAAGATAATAAATTTAAAACACATTTATGAAGCAAGACCCAATATGCGTGCAGCCACACTTTATATGAACAGAGGCTGCAACAAGATTGCAAAGGATTTTTAAACCGAATTCGTGTGTTTGAGTGAAGCTTCTTCTCATTTAAGCGAGTCCCACGACACCAACCCGTTTTAGGATCTAGCGCAAGGTTTGCTTACGTTTCCAGGGTGCGCCATGAAGACGCAAAAGTAGGAACTGAATTTATAGATAATGTTTAAATTTTTTTCAAAACTTTTTCGCTGAATTCAAGCCACTGTGCCATATAAATTCACGTTTATCATATTCAACATGTGTTTGTTTGTGACTGTGTGTGTGTGTGTGTGTGTGTGTGCGTATCTTTGTGAAATGCTACAAACTGATGCAAAGTGATTTGATGCGCTTGAGCAACTGTTGCCCAACGATGGCACTCTAAGACAAACAACAAAAACAACCATTACAACAGTGAGTGATTATTATCTCAGCTACTGTTGACAGCGAAAGAAAGTGCAAGAAGACAAGTGCGTTGAAACATCATAGCACCAAACAACAACAACAACAAAGCATACATAATCTCGCAAGCGTTTGAGGGAAGTCGCTTGTCATTAGCGTCAATGGAAGATTAGGTGTGACAATTTTGAAAAAAAAGGGTTTTCCCTATTTGTCCGTTACGCATATATGTACATACATACATACATATTTTAACTCTTTAAGTGTCTGACACTTCGCCGCACTTTTTCACTGCTGCCTCGCCCTCGGTGGTATGTGAATGAAGTTAATTTTTGCCTTGCTTTGAACACACTAAACATAAATAAATATTTCAAATGGGGAGAAGCACATTTATTGAGTGTAGAAAAGCGAGTGAATGTGTGACATCGCATGGAGCTGAGTCAGGTTGATTGATAAGGGCATTTACCGTCGAAAATCTAGTGAAAGTTTCCGGGGTCGATCTCAGCAGAAAGCGTGTACTTATTTCCTTACATGCATACATGCATACATACATACATATGTACAGGGAAATATGGTACATATATGTAATATTATTATTATTTAAACAGCCTATTTACTTGTTTGTGTATGTGTATGTGTATGCACATCAACTGTCAGATTTATGCTGACAATTAACGTGGGAACCGGTGCCACCCGCCATTTACGCGCTCCGCTAATAAATCTTCGTGGCTGCTGCTGCTTGTCTGCGTGCTTGAATTCGATTAGCTTGGGAAAAACTGTTCAAATAAATTGTTGTTGTTTTTCTCGTGCTTTTGGTGCACAGCAGTGCCTGTGCTCTCAATTTAATAAAATAATAGCGCGCAAGAGCAACAAAAAAAAAAATATAGCAAAAACAGCAGTAATTGTAGTAGCTTTAATGAAAACATTAGTAGTTGTTGTTGTTGTTGTTTTCGTTAGTTTGATTGTAACAATTTACGCGCAACAGCCTTTTGAGAAGACGGCAATTGCTTCAACAACCGCCTGTCTGTCAATCAGCCCGAAGTTGAATGCGGTGCGCGTTGACTTGATTCACATACACTCGACCGAGACGACCGCGTCCAGTCGCCAAACCTCCGCTCGCCGCGTTCATTCAGCAGCGTGTAGTGCGCACGGTTTTCCCATGTGCCCAGCTCGCGTGTCTTTGCAATTACAACGCTTGCAACAACTTTGCACCGGCAAACAACGCTTTACTGGTACATATTTACATGTATGTATATACAATACAATAAGTATATTTGTGTATGTATGTGTGTGTGTGTGTGTGTGTGTGCTTGGTGGCAAGTAGTTTTACTACATGCAACATCAATTTGCGCGACTATTACAGGCATCTAACTAACATATATTTGTATGTACGAGTATGTGCCATGGATTGCACAATTTTAGAAGACGGTGTAACCGTTATATTACCATTGCCTTGCATGATTCTAATTACTTGCCAATAGCCGCCACAGCGCAGTTAGTTTGATGTTTTATTAGACGCCCTCCGCCTACCATTTGCACCTCCTCCTTGCTACCAGGCACTCGTACGTGCATACATATGCAAGTGGTCGTCGATCAAGTTGCAATTGAATTATTGCCTCAATTCGCGTGTATGACGGCGTTTGCTTGAATTGACTTAATGGCCCTTCTTATTCCCTCCCATCGCTGACACCGAATTTTATGAGTTTTTACGAGTGTCTTCCAACTTCCTTTTCACCGTGCAATATAACAATAATTATTTATGAACTTTACGCTAACAAAATTCCTATTATTTATGGCTCTTGTTAGGCCATGGCAAAAGATTGGGGAATTGTGTGCCAAGTCGTTTTTAGATTTGCTTATACTTTGGGGCTGTAAGGTGTGTGTAAATGTGAATATCTTCGGCAAATAAGGTAGAGCAGGAGAGAGGAAAAGGGAAAAATAGAGTAGGTACCTAAATCATTCTTCATCTTCTAAAACTTCTCGAGGAAAAGATCCAAAAAATGGAAGTCAAATAAAAGTGGAATAAAATTCCCAATCAACAGCGAATGAAATGAAGTCACTCTTTGTCTTTCTCTTTCTTTTTGTCTTTTTCTCTCTCTCTCGCTCTCTATCTCCCTCTCTCTCTCTTTCTCCTTCTCTTTCTCTTTCTCCTTCTATTTCTCTTTCTCTTTCTCTTTCTTTCTCTTTCTCTTTCTCTTTCTCTTTCTCTTTCTCTTTCTCTTTCTCTTTCTCTTTCTCTTTCTCTTTCTCTTTCTCTTTCTCTTTCTCTTTCTCTTTCTCTTTCTCTTTCTCTTTCTCTTTCTCCTTCTCTTTCTCCTTCTCTTTCTCTTTCTCTTTCTCTTTCTCTTTCTCTATCTCTTTCTCTTTCCACCTTTTTACTCAATTTTTTTCAAGGGATTTCTTTAGCCTTTCGATGAACCAGTTTTCCACAAATAATTATAAATAAAACTGTCTAAAAAAACACATCCTTATGCTTAAATAGTCGGGTTGTTCAGTGATGTTCAAACAAAATCCTGAACTTCTTACCGGACTGCAACTAATGAAGAATTAAAAGTCTGATAAGTAAATCTTCGATGTTCGTAAATTCTGAATTTAAATATAAAAACAAAGTAAGTTTTTCTAATTGCGGCAGCCCCTCGGCAGGGTATGTATTTTTGACGTTAAAAAAGACTCCTCAGAGGCGGATGTTTCCTACTCGTTTATGACGAAACGCTTTTGTCCTTTCGAGCAGGCTCATCTGTATTAACTCTTTCACCATACGCCATGAGCCGATATTCAACGAGGCACAGCAACGAAATTAATGGAGTTAAACTAGATATGGATGTCCTTTTCATTTAATTTTTTCTGTACTTTCTAAGTTATTTTACAAGTCGTTTAAATATTTGAGAAAAAATAGATTTATCTCTCTTTCATTCGCTCTTTTTCTCTCCTCATATACATTGTTTCACAGGGTGGCTTCTGAATATACACTAGTGTGGTAGCCGAGCATGTATCCATTGGTTGCGGATAAAAATTCGAGTCGCGGAGAGATCTCTATATTGATAGTCCTCTCTTATAACGAGATAAGGTACAATGGTACTTAGAAATTCCTAGGGACGGATATAAGGAAAATGTAATATGTAAAAGCAATTGCCAGATTTCAGTCAGAAAACATTGGTTTTAAACTAGTTCATAATGGAAAAAAATGTAAGCTCAGTTCTAAATTTGAGAAATGAATTTAAATAAGGCGTTAGTAAATTGTTTTGTAATTTGTGATTGGGACAACATTGATATGTTTCGCACTAGTGTAATGTCAGTCATGAAATACTAGGCGCATACTAGTACCTTTCGGGACAGTTTAAAATTTCACTACAATGTGTGAGCATAACAAATTTACTATTTACATACATACTAGTATACATATTTATTTATGTTTAGTTGGAAATTTTGATTTGTAGATTCGACGCCCAGTGCGCTAGTTGCCGCAACACGCTCTACCGTAATAATATAATGTATGACAATTCCAAGCTTGCAACAATAACAACAACCACAACAAAAGTTAAGACAAGTAGTGCGACAGCTATTTAGATTGCCACCGTAAGCAAGAATGAATGGCAAATTGCGCACGCGCAACCAGCCACAACCATTCAGAAGACGACGCAGAAGATGAAGCCTCCAGCAAAACCACAAAAAAAAACAAAAAAAAACACACACACACACAAAATAAGAGGAGCATGAGTTTATGCCGAGCTAATAGCGTAGTGAGGAGAATGAAGAGTTGACAAGTTGCGCGTATTAGATAAATGTAAAGTCTTCGTGAGAAGTGGGTAGACGAGGAGGCAGAGAAGGTGAGAAGAAAAGAGAAAAATAAGTGGAGATGAGCGAAAAACTGAAACGTCATCAGCAGCCACGCCGCCAACTGTTGCGACGGCTACAATATAAAATTGTAATGAGCGCACCGGAGCTGACGCTGTTTGGTTTTATGGTGTTATTGTTATTGTTATTGTCAATTCAGTGGTCTTCACTTTGCCTTTTTGTTATTGTTTTATCTAGCCAGTAGTAGTAGTTGTACTTATGTTTGTACATATGTATGTAGTCAAACTCAAACTCTTTCAGGCACTGCGCGGACGCGTGGAAGATCTCTCCCAATCGTGGGAAACTGTAGTTCGCCACAATCCCAAAACCATTTGCTGCAGTTCGATGATGAAAAGCAAAAAAGCAACAAAACATACATTATACATATATTTATATATGTGTGTATGTATGTATATACATACCTAGATCCCAGCAAATCTTCAAAGCACAGTAGCAGACACATAAAACAGTAACAAAACAACATTTGTGTTGATGAAAAGAAGAGCAATTGTAAGCCAACCAAGCGGGCAATTGTTGCGAGGTGGTGAGGGAGTTCCCCTTATTCTTCTTCTTATTCTTCTTCATTTGTGAGATAAAATTCTGTATTGAAATTGGAGCTGTTGCGACGGCCGTACATAGTTGTGTAATGGAAAATTGGAGCTACTGCAGCTGTGATAAGCTTAACAGCTTTGCTATTAAGTGCTACAAGCAGCAAAATAAGCAAAAACAAGAACAATTGTTTGGTGCTCCTACTTGTATGAAACTTTGTGGGCAGTCGCTTTTGTGTCGGAATAGCCCCACTTGTTACTATTGTCGCACTAATATTGGCTTCTGTTGATGGCGGTTTGGTTGTTGGTGTTGCATAAGCCCCTTTTGAGATTATTCTCGAGTGCACTGGCTGAAATTCGAAAGATTGACGTTAATATCAATATTCGTAGAAAGTCTAGCAAGACAAACTACTGATGATATGTTTTTGCGTGCGAAGTCTTATAGGTTTACTGATTGATTGTTGAACAGAGAAGGTATGAGGTATTTTGGTGAACCTATTTCCACTTTCACCGAGCTAATAGATATACTTAAGATGCTCATCCGATAGCTGATTTATCCCAAATTTACGGAGGATCCGAGAGTCGTGGCTTTAAATCCTGGCGAGACTAACATTAAAAATTATTCAAAAAATATTTACCTTAGTAAACTACCGGATGTATTTCTGACCTCAAATAAGCAACTTGTCATAAGAATTCACCAGCCGTTTTTAGATCGCTTAGAAAAAACTGTATGTCACTCTATTTGTGTGAAAGTCATAGGGCGCACATCAAAAATTGAAAGAAAATGGCAGCCGGAAATCACCTCGGCGGTTTTCAAGCGGAATATTGTTTGTTTGTTTGTTTGATGATGTCGCACCTGATCAGCAGCTGATTCATGCATTCTCTCAGTACTCTGGCAATGTATTTTATTAGTTTAGTTGATAAGGGCGCCTGTCTTCAGACAGGCTATTTCTGTATTTTCACTGCAATTAAGTAAGCTCGAAGAGTACTTCCTCCATGCTCTAAATGTCTATAACGATACTGTCTTTTTCACTTATATGGGGAAAAGATCTGGCCTAGAAATCATATCGTAGAAGTTTCGAGCATTTAATTTTTTTCCTCTCTCCCGCTGCGTATATCTCTTACTTCTCTCTTTAGCTCTTGATATCTATACTCTTCCTCTTCTATCCGATACTCTATCTGTCTATACTGTAATCGTTCTAACTCCTTTTAAGCACTTATCGAAACGTAATAGCTTCTCCGAATGCTCATTCTCGGAGCCACATTTGCCTTATAAATAATTTTCGATCTATGCTCTCAGAGAGCAGAAGTACAAGTCGAAAACAACCTGTCTGTCATATGTAATTGCAGATTTTCAATGTGGAAACTTTCATGTGTTTATTGAAGTATTTTCTTCGATACACAGATTGTATCTACCAATCGATTGTGTTTACCACAGACAATTGTTCATTCTCAATCCATTTGAGGATATTCCGTACTGGAGGTTGGAGAGCTAAATCCTCAGTGTTCCAATCACTCATAATGAGTATCTTTGGCCATATCACGTTCATAGCAATTCTTGCACGGTGGTATGTCAGCCTTTATTCTTACAAGGACATCAACCAACTGGGCAGCGCCACTTTTCCAATTAAGAACGCGAGCATTTCAAGTGAATGCTATTAAACGTGAACTTTAAAATATTAGGTTTAGTAAAAGGTTCGTTCGGTTTTTTTTTATTGATTTTTCAAAATATGAAAAATTTGTGTACATTTGTCAGATTTAAATCAAGTATGTGCCGTTTTCTTCATAACCTTGTTGCCAACAAGATGCCAGCTTCATTATACCCCTCTCGTAGAAGGCTACGTCCCTATTGACAAAAAACTCGGAGAGCCAATTTTCACAGGCCTCTCTTGAGGCCAACTTCTCAAAAGAAGCGCATTCGACATGGACAGGAAAAGATGGTAATCACTTGATGCCAGGTCCGGACTATAAGGTGGGTGCATTAGAATCTCCAATCCGAGCTCCTGGAGCTTCTTGCGCGTCACCAAAGACGTGTGTGGCCTGGTGTTGTCCTGATGGAACACAATTCGGCCTCTGTTGATCAAAGATGGCCTTTTTTGGATGAGTGCTGCCTTCAATCGGTCCAGTTGTTGGCAGTAGAGGGGCTAATTGAGGGTTTGGCCATATAGGAGCAGCTCGTGGTAGATGATTCCTTGCCAATCTCCTGGCTTGGCCACCGTTTCCACCGGCTCACCGCGTTTCGACCACTACCGATTTCGCTTAACGTTGTCGTAAGTGATCCACTTTTCATCCCCAGTCACCAAACTCGGTCCATCATGTTTTTTTGCGTTAGTTCGTATGGCACCCAAACATCAAGCTTCTTTTTGAATCCAAGGTTATGCAAATGGTTCCAAACGGTTTTCTGGGTTATCTTTAAGTCCTCAGCAATTAAATAAGTGCTCACGTGACGGTCTGTTTGCACTATTTCCATGATTTTATAGCAATTTTCGACGACAGGCCTCCCGACGCATGCATCTTTGACATCGAAATTACCGGAACGGAACCTAGCGAACCACTTTTGTGCTACACGTTCGTTTACAGTATCGGGCCCATAAACTAAATTAATTTTTTCAGCCGCTTTGGCTGCTTTTTCGAATTGATCGAAGAAATATTGTAAAATATAGCGAATTTTCTCTTTGCAGGTGTCCATCTTTGACGAGCGCTCACAACATACTGAGTCAAATTCGAAAAACTGTCAAAGACAAACTGTTAGCGCGAATAAACACGTTTTCAGCGCCGTATAGTATGACATGATGTGACACGTAATACTACAGGAGTTTCCATCATAGTAGTGTCTCCCATTAGATGATTTTGTTATTTTTCACCAGAACTATTTAGTTTCAACTTTTCGGGTCCCAAGCCATTGAAAACACATTTATATAGCAAGCCGCTTGAACCAAATATGTCTGGTAGACTTCACTAAGGTTTCGTCTCTATTAGCCATGATCCAGCCAAAGCTCACGTGGCTTGGTAGTTATATCTCGCTTGAGGGTAGCACGATGTGTGGAGTGTAGCGCTGAAACTGTAACCGTATATCCAGAAGACCTACACCTATTACTTTAATCATAATATTCAATTTTATTGTTACAGAGTACTCCCCGCTAAGTTCAATTAAATTTTCATTCATGGTATAAAATAAATATCCTTCCTTTACTTTAAAACTAAACATATTTTTCATTCTACACGCAGTTATTTGCAGGCTAACCAACATGTCAATAAGAAATCCACGTTGAGGCAATAAATCAGTTCCACACTTCCAGTGCACAATGAATTTTAAATGAACTCAACGGCGGTGCAAGTAGTTATAATTGTAATTGTAGCTGACGCAGTGGAGAAATGAAAGAACGCATAGAGAGAATACCAGAAACACCAGTAGCAGAAATAATTCAACGTAACCACAACAACAAGTAAGAGCAATAACAGCATAACACTTGTCAGCAACAAAGTTAAAATGAAGAAACCACACATGGATGTACATACACATATAGATATACTCGTATGTCCACCTGGGAGTAACCGTTGTGGGGCGCCATGCACCTGTTGCAATGCACAAATTGCATAGTACAACATTTACGCTATCCCAAGCCACTGTGATGAGACCATAACTCAGCAATTTCGTTGTGCAGTTAGTCAATAGTGCGTCAAGATGACAGCGAGACTAATGGTGTGACAGACGACAGGTGATAGTTGATATTGTTGGTGGCGGTGGGGTAACGAGCTATTGGGTGTTAGAATTTGAAGACTTGAGCTCTCTTGTAGAATTTTTCTGTTATTTTTCAGTTGCAAGCACACGCAACACATTCGATGCTGTTCACTGCGAGCTCACACATTCATTGGTGTTTTTACGAATATTCGCACACTTTTTGGTTCACCGAATTTCACGTGAAATGCGCATAATAATGGCGCCACACATGTGTATGCCGTAAGCACTTGAGCTTTTTTTATCTCGGCTGGATATAGAGATATCATTCGACAATGCAGCCTACTGCTCCCGCAAGCAATACTTTGCATACAGCGTGATCCATAGGGAGATTTTCAATTCCTTTCGTTACGATTAATGAACAGCTTTTAAAGGAAATATTTTTTTAAGTTATACGCAAGCAAATAAATGGCTGCGGAGTTCTGTGCTCTCTTTACTAATTCTCTTTAATAAATTTTTATAAATTTTCTTTCATTTTTTGAATCCTTACCAGCTGCCCTGTTTTAATTTCAAGCCTTTAGGCAATTTTTGCTTTCTTTAGTAAAAATATTTACACACTTACATATATGTGCTTGTAGGCAGCACATATGAAAATAATGTTGCAACAGCCTGAGGAAAGCTAAGAGAAAAAAAGAATCAATAAAGTTATTCAATGCGAGCATGAAACGTGTTGATTATAAAAAATTCTGATTTTTTTTTTGCTTATTGAGTTTCATTGGTATGGGTTTGAATAGTCGAGACAGCCATAACAAATTGCATCGGAAAACTTTTGGTGATTTCTTTCGAAAAAAATTATAAAAGTTCATACTTATAAAGAGTGTTCCTCAAAAAAAGAAAATTCACCCTAAATCAGCAGCTGTGAAATAAAGATCTAGTTTGCATTTAATTGAAGGTTTATTTACCATATACACATGTCTCTCTAATATAAATCTTTGTCCCTATAGGAAAATTAATGGAACAAACGTTTTTTACAGGCTTCTCTTGAGGCCAATTCTTCACCAGCCAAATAATTCGCCATAGACAGACATACGAGTACAAAAAAAACCTTCCTGGCCGTAAATTCGAAGATAGAAATACGATCCATGAGATTTTTTCTTATTACCTCTTGCCACACCCACGCATCGAGCTTCTTTATGTATACAACATTTCCACGTAGTTCCTAACTGTAGCCGAATTATTTTCACGCTAGTTATTGGAAATGGGGAACAGAAAATAACAATTGATCGGATTTCAAGACAGATTACATATCCCGATAACTTCTGTAATTTAATAATTCGATCTTAACCATACTATTCAGACCCATACTATTTAGTACCAAATTGAAAGCGAATCCGTCACATATAAGTTAAGGAGTTATATTCACTGGTAATTTTCAAAAAAAATATTTTCTATTCTATTTTCGAATGTACATAAATATATTTGAGAATATTTTTCGAAAATATGAAGCATCGGATATATGATAGTATTATTAAGGACGTGTCGTGGTGTTCGACAATATGCGAAATGGTAGGCGGAGTAGTTTAACTTAATGTAAATGGTTCGCAGAGTCGGGGAGGAAACTTTCTCTAAAACTTCTGAATCGATCGGCTTAAAATTTTTACACTACCTTCTAAGACATATTTTTTAGGTAATGATCGAAGGAATACAATATTTTACAATAATTTCAATTTTGAAGTGTAGAATTTCTCACAAAATATGAATCAAAATTTTCACTTTCTTTCGATCATTACCTGTATTCATCAATTATAATACTAATTTTTTTTTTTGTTTTCGGGTTTCAGATAATTTGAAGCAAAAATAACTTCCTCACCGCCAGATACATTTTTTTGGAGGCCCTTCTGGAGATCGGCTAGATGAACGATCCTCTTGGTCTTTTTAAAATGAATCTTTTATTGTTAAACTACATACCTTAAATTCTGTTTTTAAAAATTTTATTCTATTAATTTATAGAATAAAAATCATCCAAAAAAATTAACAAAGAAAAGCTTTTATTTTGTTTTGCAAGTGGATATAACACCTTAATATACACCGTTGTGGAAGCATATGAGGCAGTTAATTTTTTTAATAAGTGTGCAATCACTACAAAGCTCAGGGATTATGTCGTTTTCATTTAGATACGATTTTCCTCGCACATGGAAATTTGTATATTGCATGTTCTACGGTTGGCAGATAACTTTTTTATTTTCGTTGACGATGGTAAAACCGTAAATGTTTATACCCACAGATATTGAGTAAATGAAATTATAATGAAAAAATTCTTAATTTTCATATATTCAATGAGTATGGTATATGGCATAACGAAGCTTTGCTGGGAACGAGTAGTATATATATATTTGTCTTATAAAAAGATTATCTAATTTCTATCTTTGAACACTGGACGATTTAATGACGACCGCCCCGAAACTCTGCACAACCACTTATTAATTTCTGTCAGTATAGCAAATTGTAGCCAATAATTAGTTTCATCATATCAAATTGTTTTGGTATGAACTATTCCTTAGTTTACATCGCGCGTAAAATTTATTCTATCCATGAAGGCATTATATATGTATATATGGTATAATATTATTCTAATCGGCTGATTAAAGACAATCGTATAACAAATGGAAAGCCCTGTCATCCTTCTTGTCATTCAGATACTACAGCATCATTCCGTCAGGAGTTCAATTATCTTTGAAATGACCTCCTTCTTCAGAAGTGGTATAAATCTTCTTCGGTCCCATTTCGGCCCAGCCTGGCTTAACTTGTAGCAAGCTGTCTTAAAGGATTCAACGATGGTGGAAATTTTGGTCTGAAATACACTGCAATAAGCAGGTAGTTGAAATAAAAGTTCAAGGAAATGCTTAGTTCAAGTTATATACCATCTGTGTAGGAGTGTTATATATGCTTAACAATTTTTCACTGCCTGGAGACAGTGTAATAAAAATGGAGTGAGTATTCAAGGTAGAAACGCAGCGGACTGTGCTAATTGGTAGAAAATTACAGTGAACATATTTAATTAGTGATAAAAAACCAACTCTTCCAGCAGATATTAAAAAGTATACCCCGTTAAAATACAGATCGTAACGTTCATATTTAATTGTAGAATTCCTAAAGCGAAAGCATAAAGAGTTAGTGAAAAATATATGTTTGAACTGGTTCTTAAGTTACAAACTTATACTAGTTCAAAATGAACCAGAATTATACCAGCTCTCTATTTATCCCTTCACCAAATAGCTATTGTAGTCAGTCCCTAAATATTTATGATAATCATGTTGAGTTCGAGGTCAATGCTGATAGATAACAGGAAATAGAGGTGAAAGGTGGGTGCTAAGAATATGTCTGTGGGGTATATTTTTATTATGGTATTTCGCAGGACTTTGCCATTTAGCCAAAGTTCGGTGGGAGAGCAGTCAGACCTTGATTAGCTAGGACTAGTTACCCACAAAGTGCAGAATCGTCTACAACTGGACACTATTAGTAGATTTTTTTTTTGATTTCCAACTAAGAAAGATCATCGGATGTTGGTATTTGAAAAAAAATCAGTAAAGAAAATCGAGATGAAGCTAAGCGTCCACATATCAGTGAGCTCTGCATTTATTCGTCGCAGATCTGTGTTAATCTATCGCCTTGTGGTATAGAATTTCAACGCAAAGCAAAAATCTGACATAACAAAACGTATTCATCAGCAAAAAGCTTCACATGAGAACGCTGAGTAAGCTGCGCTTGGTCAACTCACAATTTTCGCAATGAATCTGTGGGGCGCATTTTAATCTCACGCATATCCATTCATTCATAAATTCAAGAAGTCGATACGACTAGCCAGCCAACAGCCAACAGCCAGCAGCCGCAATTATTCCTATGTAAATCAACGCTGAGTTGATGTTTTTTCTTTTTCTTTTTCTATAATTCTCAACCGCATTGATTAACATAAACAAACAAAGCGAATCAATAAAAGAGAAGCGTATACGTGCGTATGTTTGATAGCTGCGTGTGGATGGTTGAAATAATAATTTTCATAAATATTGAGAAAAAATAAACTCACAAGAAAATTGAGAGCTCAACCAAAAGTAAATAAACTTTAATTTTAATAAATTATTCATTAAGCACAAATTGAAGCAGGCGAGCGAGCTTCATATGCACCACTAAAGTGCCAAGAGTGGTTGCAAAGTGTGCGTATGAAATATTTATATTCTCTGTTTACAAAGTCAAATGGCTGATCAGCAAAAACGTGTTATGCCTACCCAAGTATGTTTGTAGCAGGCCAATCGCGGCGAGTGATCGCCAAGTAGCAGACAGTCGGTTAACGAAGAACGCACAGCAAAAACAATTGCACCGTGTGAACTTAAATGATGGGACGTGCTGCGCTTGCGCGTGGCCCATTGTAAACAATCAGCAGCCAACAGTCAGCATATCAAACAGTTGACAGTTAACTCACATCCGCAAAACGCATAGGCGCATTTATGAATGAAATGAATGTGAATTGAGATAGTGGCAGAAAGAAGCCTTGAGAGGGCTGCATGGCCGGTGAACAAGTGCTTGCACGGCGTGGACCCGCTTGGAGGATTGATTTAGTCATGCATTTGACTGACCTTGATTGAGATCACTATCGACGCTGGAAAGCTTTACACGTCTGCCAACACGGACAGCATGCTAACGAAGGACTTTTTGGTATTTGCATAACTATTCTATATGTAAAATACTACCGTAAATAATTAATTGTAGAATTGATATATGAAATATAGTATAAACACAGATTGGCCTGATTTTCTTTCATTCAGTAGATAACGTCACAATTTGTCTGCACAATTTATCAACAGATATGATTTAGAATTTATTAATACAGTCTTGGCCAAAACTATTAGGCACCCCACTAATTACTGAATTTTTTGCTTTAACAAGTGAAGTAATGAAGTTTTATTAGTAAAACAGTGCAAATACAATGAATTAGTGATAATATCATTAATATTTAGCCTTCAATTAGGCCGACACCATTAGCAGCCATGCAGCCCCAGATCATAATGCTGCCACCTCCATGCTTAACAGTGGGTACCACGCAATCAGGATGATATTCTTCCCCAACCCGACGCCTCACGAACGTCACACCAGGTGTTCCAAATATTTGTAGAAAAGAAAAAATAATATTTTCATAAGATTTGGATTATGTGTTCAAAATTGCTCTAGGGTAAGAAGCTATGGCTGTTAATACTTTAAGACGATCTTAACTAAGCTTACCTCGAAGTTTGATTCATCAGACCACAGAACATTCGACCAATCTTCTTCCGTGAAGTGTTGGTATCGGCGTGCCCATTCCAAACGATTTTTCCTATTCTTTTCTGAGAGCCACGGCTTCTTTCGGGCTTTACATCCTTTTAAACCTGGTCCCAGAAGTCTTCTTCTAGCTGTTCCAGTACTAACTATAATAGTTTACTAATTCATCCGAAAGAGCAGCTGCAAGGGCAGAAGAAGATTTTTTGCGATCCTTGAGAGACTCGCGTATAAGTATTCGGTCTTCTCGTTTACTGGTTAGACGCTTTCTTCCACTTTTTGATTTATTATTGTGGGATTTCGTCTCCACAAATCGCCTGATAGTACATTGGACCGCGCACCGCAAAAAGAAGTGGTAACTTTGACAGCCACATTTGAGAATACTTGTATTTTAGTGGGGTGCCTAATACTTTTGGCCAAGGCTGTATGTTGTTCATGCCAAGAAAAGAGCTCAATCAAATATTACGATTACTTAGGAACCCATTGCTACCCTACCTGGACTTCGCGTCTCTTCATTTGATGAAAACCTCTGTCCTCCGAGCGCAATTTTCAGATGAGGAGACAAAAAAAGTGGCTTGAAGCCACTGCCCGTAATTTCATTAGTCGCCAACATCGTGCTAAATTGAGTGTCTATTGACATCGCTGGTAAGTCTTCAGTCAGTATAAAGAAAACCTCTCAGTCTGCGGATTTATCCTTCTCTCAACTGAACTAACATCACAGATGTGCTGCTCCTCCACTCCTTCTAGGAGTGGTTCATTGTACTGATCATGGTGCCTGGAAAGGAGGGCCAATCAACTGAGGTTTAGGTAGACAGGTCGCTGAGTTGGTGCTCTGTGTGCAATTCGCTATCCATACCGGTTTCAGGTGATCAGGAACACCATGAAGTTTTCAACTGGAAGCGTCATTTTATTTAAGGACATTGGCATGTATTCTGACAACACGGTATATCTCCTAGCCTTGGATGTACTTACGAAGGGCTCATTGCTAGTGAATATATGTATGCTTGACCTCCCTCTCGAAAGCATCGAGTTATTTTAGAATAAAACAGTTTTGGGTGACCTCACAGTTTAGACGATTGGAAACTCCTAAGTTAATATCACCGAACAATTGAAGTGTATGGTTTTCTTCTTGGCAGTTGGCTTTTTAGGAGTCTTTCAGCACTCACCAACCGCTTTTGGTTCGAGCTCTCACTATTCACTGTCTGATTGATAGACTCTTATTGCGCATGCTTTATAGGATATGGTGTGATGACCCAATGGTAGCCAATTGCTGGTGTGGTGGAATCAACTCCATACTTTGATTTTGACTGTGATACTCTTTTGAGATTAAGCTCAATAACAAGGTTCCTATGTATATGTCAACAAGAGTTGGAGGATTTTTTCGATGTTTTCGCGACTAATAAAAGAAACAAAGAGGCTGCTACCTGTTTGGAAGTTATTCTACATTCCCGAGGCCCAAATCTGGCGAGCATTCGAATCAGCGAGGCGGGAATAACCACATGGCTCCGGCTTTTTCTTGCTTAGGGATCCTTAGTAAACTTCCAGAGTTGATCACCCAGGAGAGAAACGAGTAAGGTACTTGATGTGAGGTGCTCCAAATTTGTGTTTATGGTATGCGAAATGGCTTATGGCTATGGGATAGCTTTAAAATTATACAATTCGTAGCTGTTTGGAGTTTTTAGAGGTCTTTGTTGGGTTCCGTTCCCCTTCGGAAGGGTTAAATAGCCAAATGTAGTCAGCCATGTGAGGATAATAAAGATATATATAGGGTAAAAAGAATCGAAAATTTTGACAAAAGCTCGAAAAGTATTCACGAAAGAAAATTGCAGCCTTTCTACCATATATAGAAACTTCAAGGTGTTGGACTCATTAGAAACTCCAGGTTGAATAAGAAGCAGATAAGACTGGGCCATGAGGCATACGAGTAAATCAAAAGTAGAAGAAAATACAAATTTAGTTTACATTTCCTCCGCTGTTGGCTAACAAATGAACTACAAAGTTGTTTCACCTTTTTTTTATTTATTTTTATTTCGATTTTTTTTCTCCCCAAAAAAATTATGTGCGAATTGCTGGCGGCGCGTAATTTTACCCGCCTCAGCTGCCACTTCCACCGTGATTACTGTTTCCACTGTTGTTGTTGATGGCTCAGCTCACCATAAGTGTTGTTGCTGTTACTCTTGTTATTGTTGTTGTTATATTATTATGCATGCGATGATTACCCGCGGTGTTGTTGTTGTTGTTGTTGCTATTGTTATTGTTGTCATTTTTATTTACGCCACATTGCCACTGAAGTAGCCAATTGCTGGGTCAGCGCAATTGCGGGATGTCGCTGAAGCAATAATAACAGCAACAAAACAACTACAAAAAATTAATGCATTTCGCGCGCTTCTCGCGACAACGGATGCCAATTGCCGCGGAGATGTGATCATATAGCAAAGCAAAAAAAAAAAAATTAAAAATATATACCAACAACAACACGGCGATACATAGCATCATAGCGGTGACGCCAAACAATGGGAGTTGTGAAGTTGCTTGCATGAGCGGCGACGACTCGCGCGAGCCCGTGAGCTTCAATTCAGATCGTGGGAATGACTTGTAGTTGCGCAGTCATAGAATAATGAATAAAAAATTTGTGAAAAAGAAAATATACACATACATACATATACATACATATACACATGCATGCATACATACAGATATACATACATACTCGTACGTTTGTAGGAAATAAAGTCCAAATGTTAATGGCAAACTATTTTGGTTGTTGTTGTTTTTGTTATTGTTGCTGCATTTTATTTCATTTGCTTTCATTGCTATGAATGGGAGCTCCCAGACAGCGTAACAGCCAATGGAAGCCAAAAAAAGTGCATGCAACATGCTGCTGCTGCTGGTGTCGTTATTGTTGTTGTTGTTGCAGTCGAACGCCAATCGTGTTGCATGTAAGAGTTTACAACGTCTTTATGAGGTCAAAGGGTCGTAATTTGCCAATTTGTTAAATTAGCACCTTGTGAATGTATGTAAGTATGTCTGTCTATCTGTCTGTCTGACATTCGCGCGGCCTTTTATTGTGCATCGGCGACCACAAACGGCGCGCCGCGAAAGCCTGGCGGGTTAAAAATAGTGACGAAATGTTTGATGATTTGAAATGTCACAGTAACCACACAGTGAGTCCAATGGTGCTGGTGGGTGCCCGATTGGGAAGATTTTTTCGTAGAAAATTAATTTTATATATTTTTTCTTTCTAATTTTTAATGTATGTATATATATTTTTTCCTTTTTTTATATCCGCTTATTTATTTTCTTTTATTCTCTTTTTTTTAGATTTTCCGCGTGCTCATATAAATATCTAAATTTGCATTCTCCTTCGATAATTCTTTTAAAAGCGAAATTATGTTGTCTTTAGTCTTTCCGTCCTTATCTTCCGTTTCGATTTTCTAATCTAGTTGTATGTATATACATATATATGTTTAAATATGCGCTGAGTTTGTGATGTATTTATATACTCCGCAATCTTGTCATATCCGCTTACATTTTTTATTTTATTTTATTTTATTTTATTTTATTCATAATTTGCATTCTTTTGTTTTTGTTTGGTTTAATGCTCATATTTTTTGTTATTATTATTGTTCAGCAAAGTGCGGCAATATTTTATTTAAAAAAAAAAAAAAACAAACACAAATAAAAAGTGCGTCAATAGCGGCATTTATAACAACACGAAAACACACACACATATTATGCGGACAGCGAGTCTTGCGGCAATGGCATTGACAGTGACAACAGCCTCCCATGGTGTTAACTATCCCACGGGAGTCGTTGACGTATTTACGTATTTATGCGCGATGCCACCACTACAATAACAAATCAAGACATCACGTATCAGTAGAAAAGGTACAGTGGAGCAAACAAAGTAGAACCAAGTTCGCATCAGTTCGGTATTTTCAATAGAAAATGGCCATCATATTTCTGTGATACCTTCTCCCGGTACTGCATTGCAAATTTAGAACTTTAGATTGAAGAAATAATCAGCGACATCAAAGTTATGAATATAAACATTGGCACGGGAGCCACGGAGCTTGTTTGATAGAAGATATTTCGGCTTGGTCTTATTCACTTAGTGAACATTCGCTTTACTTTCTTGCACTGCATGTAATAAGTCAACCTAATGGTTCTGCTTATCTCTAAGTAATGAATCCACGTCAATGGACATGGCGGAGTAGAGGGATATGCTTTTGTGCAGGATTCGAATGAATCCTCAGAATAGATGAAGAGGTTATGTGTAACGGTCATTTTCTCATAAGTATTCTTGACGATTATACCTATATTATATAATATTTAAAAGATTTGAAGCCATACAGATAAGGGCCAATCAGTTCATTGACGGTAGGCCCAATCTTCCGCGCTGGATCTGACCTAATATACGATATTGAGGAGAAATATCCTCGGTAAATAAATGGATAGTTGAACGTGGCCATTTTGTTGATTAAGCAGAGTTTAGTAAGGTTCCAATCGTTCCGTATGCTTTCGCCCAACCATATTCTTAAAGAAAGGTGATGCATGCTCCTCGACAGTTATTTCCCCACTATGCTTGAATAGCTCACTCGGTAAGTTATTGTTCTTTAATTCCATCATAACCGGTTTATGGAACATTCTATACCATCGTTATCGATACGGGTATTTGATGTTCACTGCAGTTTCATACTGTGAACGCTAATCAACAAATACCCTTTCATGTTCCTACAGGGAAAATCTCCGGTCCGAAAAAAATCTGAAAGACACCTTATTTTTTTTTAAAAACTTCAAGTATTATCGTAATTGGTCATTTTATCAAGTTCTTTATACTCCCAAATCTCGGCCTCTTAATTTTTCTGACTTCAAACGCAACGCGCTTTCCTTTTCAACTTTCGGTATCTGCCCCAAAGAGCGCGCAATGCAGTCGTGCCCATTGTTGCAGGTTCTAAGCCTAGGTCGAAATTAGTGCTGGGAGCGTCGTAAGACCTTAGTATATCTGCTATTGATAGCTCATCGTATGAGCTCTTCTTTTAACTTCAAACATAAAAAATTAAGTAAAACTTTATAATTGCCGTCGCCCCTAGGATGGGATTTTTAATCATTCCGAGTGTATTTTTGCCATGAAATAAAAGCTCTTCATAAAAGTTCATCAACTAATCGCTCGGAGGCGTCTTAGGACAACCTGAACATAGCTTCCTCCCTTTGTTGAGAAAAACATTAAGACACACAACAAAAAATTCGAGGAAAACCTCATCAGTGCTTACAAAGACATATAAGGCAAAAACCAAAATCCATTATTTTTGCATTAAATAGAATGCTTTATCTAGATAAAGTCTAACCATTTTGAAGGTTATGTCATTATGCTTCTCTTATAGAAACCCGATTTTCACATCTCTTAAACACAATCCTTCACCAGCTAAATTCGTTATAGAGAGGAAGCAGTCACACTCGAAGCTTCTACCGAGTCACTATCGATGTTTGTGGTCTGATGTTGTCTCATGAGACACAATTCCCCCTGTTGGCAAAAGCTGGACCTTCCTGGCGATTTTTTCGAACTTCGGATAATGCAAGTCCCAATTAAGAGTTTGGCTGTAGGCGAACAGCTCATAGTGGATGACTCCTTGCCAATCCCACCAAATATACAACAAAACCTTCCTGACCGACAATCCTTGCTTTAAGACCGTTTGTGCCGGATTACTGTCCCTCCACACGACCATTTTTGTTCGACTGTTTGCTGTTGATCTGTTTTTAAGCACCGTCGCCATCCGATTCAGAAATGTGTCGATTTTGTTACGAATCAGCACGGATTAGCAGATGGAAATTCAGTTTATGAGGTTCTTTCTCGTTAACATGTGATACCCATACATCGAGCTTCCTTTTGTATCCAGCCTTATTCAAGTAGTTCCTCGTTTTATCGAAATTCTCGACAATTGGCCTTCCACAATGTGAAGCATCTTATGTATAAAAATTACCGTAAAGAAATTGGCAAAAACAAAGTTTCGCATGACTGACTGTTATAAGATCAGGACCATAAGCACTACTCTTATTTCGAACTTTCCAACGTCATCTAGCGTTATCCAATAGCACTTATAAACCGAAAGATACAGACCACTAAAGCCACCTATTTACTAGACTTCATATTACCGGATTGCGAGTTTTCTGATCGAACTAAGTAATTTTCTTGTGCTAAAATCCAATCTCGAAGATACATTTTCTTCCATCCTTGAGATTTTGACATCGTGGTTAGGACTGCAATCATAGGTGTTGAAGGTATCTTTTGATACATATTTTAAACGGAGACTTCATCCATGTGGGATCAAGCTAATTAAGGGGTCAAACGTTTCAAATATATGTATATATTATGCTCAAATATAAACGAGACTGGCTCAATAAAACAAAAACGGTTAATTATTCTTCAATATTTATTTTATCCCCTTCAAAATAGTCACCATTAGAGGCGATACACATATGCTACCTTTTTTTCAAATCTTCATAACACTTCTGGTAGGCCGCTTTAGGTATGGTTTTCTTCCTTCTTCGAATTCTCTTTTATGACTTCAATCGACTGAAAATGCTTTCCACGAAGCGGCAATTAGAGTTTAGGGAAAAGAAAAAAGTCACACGGTGCCATATCGGGTGAATACGGTGCTTGCGGAACAATATTTACGTTGTTTTTGGTGAATTAATCGCGTACAAGACGAGACGTATGAGCAACAATTTTGGAACAAGTCGAGCAGACACACGTCTCATGCCCAATACATCGTGAATAATGCTATGAGCGGATCCATTTGATATGTTGAGCTCACTAGCTATCTCTTTTTCGACGTTTTCTCCAGCGATGTACGGCCGTCCTTGAACGACTTATACCAATCAAAAATACGTGCACGTGATAGGCAAGACTCCCCATATGCCTTCTGCAACCTTTTCATTGCGTCCGTCGCACTTATTCCATTGGAATAACAAAATTTCAAACAAACTCTTTGCTCAACGTTAATTTCCATAGTAAAATTCGAAAAACATACTCGAAGTTGACTTGTTTATAGTGTCGTAAAAAAAAAACTATGTGACAGATCGCGCTCAAATTTGACATGTAAACATATAACAGCCCTGGCAACCTAAGCAAAAAAAGTATGGCTATTTGTCTTGTCCTTGTCGAGTTATGGATAAAGGCTCGTTTATATTTGGGTAGAAGTATGTATTCTGATTCGATATTTGCATCTAAGGAACTGGACACGTAAATGCAGTCCGCGATGAGACATTTTCCTTTCCAACAAGAATTTATGTTCCTTTATCATTTACAGATGTTATTTTCCCTGGAATTCGTGAGTCTTATGGTACATGTCTCGAGCTGACTCTAGACCAGGTGGTGGCTTTCAGAGACTGTTTTTCATATATTTAGCGGCCTTTTATATATTTTAATGGCTTTTGGCGTCTAAATATATCTAAGCAAACCACTGTGCCATTACATTGTATACTTCTCTCGAATAGCATAATTATTTTCTTTTTACTTCAATTAAAAAAAAGAAACAAAACAAATAAATGGCATTCATAACGAGATTAGCGCATTGCTAGCGCTGATGACTGCTTGCTGCTGTTGTTGTTACAGCTCCTGACACACAACTCATATTCGCCATTCAGCATATTTATTAGTTGTTATTGCAATTATTTTTATACACTTATATGGATGTGACTGCGAATGTACATATGAATGTATGGGCTTTCACAGAATGAAACACACTAAGTGATGATACAGTAGCGTGCTAGAAAGCAGTTCGAGAGAAAAACGCGCGCCGCACAGAAGGGAATTACATCGAAACATAAACAACTCAAAGTCAGTTGAGAAGAAAAAAAAAAGGCAGAATGAAAGAATAACGAAGTAAACAAAGAACTACAACAAGTAGGCATTTGTATGTCGCAAACAAGTAGCGAACCTACAAATGTGTGTAAATATGTAAACACTAAGCTCAACATTCACATGGAAGCTTGCAACGCAATGCTGCTGAGTCAACTAAGTCCCACGAGTCTTGCTTGCCACACATTCGCCCAACAGTGGCCCTCATCAGGCAGACACTTCGTCACTTTGACGCCACCAACAGCGAGCATTAAAAAACAACAACAATAATAATAATAAAAGCAAAACGTGCGAGTTTGCCACGCTATACCTCACCCTAACCCTAACCCCGCTTTGCTCGCTTCTACACAGTGTGAGTACAATTCATTCATCCGATGTGCAAATACTATTGTGCAGCTAAGGAATTTCATTCATGAAATTTTATCCGCTTTGTGTTGCTCATCTCTGCGCGCTTCGCTAAACTCCATCAAGTCATTGAGAACAAAAAAGAAAACACAGTTTACTTTGCCACTTCTGGTCAGTCCAATTGTTTGAGAGCGGATAGTTGTGTACCAGAGAGCAGCTAATAATCAAATGCTCGTGCCTCAACTGCGCCGCGCACCGTACAGACAATTACAACGACTACAGTACATATCTTCCACTAGCAAGCATTCCGCGTACCATTGTAGTTAAGCTTCGTTCATGATCACTGCTGATCAGCGGCGATCGTGTTGATAGGTAGCGTTGGCTGCACGAGCTCTTTCTTGAAGTTGTAACTCCAAAGCACAAGCGCACGCGACGATTGGTCATCGTTGTTGTCAGACGAGCCCACAACGAATTTGCTGTCAGCGAATGGGAAATGAGCGTGCGCACGTTCGTAAGTGCCAGCGAGAGCGCACAGCTATGACGATGAATGATTCTAATAAAAAGTCAACTTATCGCGCGCTCACGATCATTTTTGATATCAACGTTCAGTAGTTAAGTTGGTGCAATTGAAGTTTTTAGTGGAAAAAAGTGTTTAGAAAGTAGCATTGTGAAGATTAACTAATATTCTAAATTCTTGCGAGAAGCTGCAAATATAAATTAGTGTATAAATTTTGAAACAACTTTTCTATAACTAAGCCAACCACAAGTGCAAATACTAGTGCAAAAAAGCTTGGCAGTGCTTTTATAGGATACATATACCGACCGGAAAGTCTTTTAAAGTGTTTTTATGCATGAGTTATCCCACGAAAATGGCGCCAAATCATCATCCTCACCATTTCATGTTGCATGGTTTACCGCTAGAGCCTGTCTCGCGTACATATCAATATCGAAAAATTATGAAACCGATGTTGGAGCGTAAACGTCGTGCCCGCATCAACAAATGTTTGGATGAGTTAAAGGATTTAATGACCAGCACTTTGCAGGCGGTGAGTAAACCTATGTATTCTATAATGAGCCATATACTTCAAAAGTATTCGAAAATGTACATATATCTATGTAAAGAACTGCATACAAAGTTAATTAAATAAAGGTCTTCATCGACTGCTAGCTCCAAAAATAAAAAGAATAAAATTTTAAAATTTAATTTTGACTTCGGGCGCAGCTAAATTGGGAAAAACTTTTTGGTAAGCGGCGAAGCTCAATTTTCATACCTATACCTAATTAATTTCTTCATGCTCAATATAAATAAGGAACTGTAGCTGTGGTATTAAAAAGCCTCAGGGAAGGTTGAAGTATATTTTGTTTTTTGAGTACCAAACCTTCAATAAAAATATATAAAAATAAATAAAAAAGTTTTTATTATTTCACAAAATGATTTTGATAGAATTCTTAAATATGACCACCATCTTGGATACACTATTTTTAACTTTGAAAAAAAAGATTTTGGGCTCGTAATCAGGGAGTTTCAAGTGAATCCGAAGCTTTTTGATTAGAAAACAATAAATATTTTTAATAAACCAAAAAAATTAAAACGGCGAGGTCACTTTGAAAAACGGTAACGCCATTTATTTCAGTGCATAAACTGATTGGTGTCCCGTGTGTTGAAATTTTCGACTAGCATAGTGCTATTATTTCCTAAGAAAGTTTTCGAAAATTTCTACATCTGTTGTGTGTATTAAATTTAGCTTAAACCCCACATTATTAAAAGCTTTATCCTTCTTAATTCATTAAAAATTGAGAAGGAAGAACAATTCCTAACAATATTTTCATCCATTGAAGCATTTATTGAATTTCCTAAAAAATTTAATTATTTCCAAAAATATACCCATTTTATAGGTGCAAAAAATTATTTATCCGTGTAAACCCTATTGTGGTCTTGTCAATATTCGGATGGGCCTTACAGGTTTCTACAGCAGAAATTTAGAATTATAGATGATGAAAAAAGATATAGGTATTATGGAAATTTGCTCATACTTATTTGTACGTTAATTTAGTTCTTGCCTTTCTTATCTAAATATTAACGACAGCTTTGACTGGAAAAGTGTACAAAAGTTTAAATAAACTTATTTTAAATACTAAATTCGTTGAAGCAGCAATAGTTGATTCTGCTTTTTTTGTTATGTGGTTTGTTAATTTAGCGTTTCATACCTCAAAATTCAAAGATTTTGGTCTTTCGAAAACCTCCATTCCTCTAAACCTCCTATATTGGTGTCCCTTCCCAGCATTGTGATTTTTTTCCTTTTTAACAAAAACCACATCTTGAAGTCTTTTTGATGATTGAAAGTGCAACCAACATCCAAAAATTATAGAAAATTAATTTAAATAAAAAAATAAATTATTTTTCTTATTCCGGTCACCTCTCGGCTGTTATTGTCAAGCGCTCCGAATGTATTTCTGATATGAAATAAAGGCTTTTGGGAAAACATCGATGCGCAGACCACATATTGGAGGGGGAGCTCGACCAAAAATCGCTCCATTACATATACGAGACTCGTATAAAGGGTCTTCCTCAGGCATCGAACATTAGCTGTTCCAATGTGACTAATTCTAAATTTATTTGAATAGAGTAGTTTTTCTTTCGAAATAAATTTTAAAATACAACAGATTGCTGAACTTTAGTTCTTAGAAAAAAGAATATTAAAATGTAAAATTTTTTAAAAGTTTGTTCTCAAATAAAAATACTTTTCTTAACCAGAAGTTTTTTGAATTACTTCTAAGGAGGCGAGTCAACTCAAATTCAAGAGTTAAATTTTAATTTTTAATATCACAAAAACGAATTAATTTAAATTTAATCGTTGAATATCAATGAGTTAAGCACCACTTTTTTTCAAGAACCAGCTAATTTGGAAATACACATATATGAAATCAAAATTCAGATTAAAAGAGATAAAAGAAAAGCCTTATCAAATGAAAACTGTGGTTGTTCGTAGGTATATTTTTAATATCTGACATTCTGGCAAGAATTTAGTGTGAGCAGCAACGCGATAATCAAAGGCTGCAGATGTACTTGACTTGGTTTTTTTCGATTTCAACTAAGTGGAATAAAACCATTTCGAAGTTTACTGACTGATTTGCTTATCACACTCATTAAGCCATGTTTCATCACATACGACTTTTCATAATTGAGCGGTCTGAACTGACACATACCAGCAGATCTTCAGCGACCTTTCCGTGGTTGTGTTTTGCAGAAAATTCTGAACATTCTAGGAAACTAGTAGAGCGGCAGCGAATTTTATTATTTATATTTATATATATTTATACCCAAACTTTCGTTTAAAATGGTATGAATTGATTTTTGAAACACAAAAAGTTCAGTGACCACGATCTTTTTCACATTAGCAAAGCTCAAACCTCATTGTGACCTCTTTTGAGCGGAATGCACCACTCACTCAACTGCTCTCTGTTCTCAAAGCAGTCGGGTGTCTGACATACGGCTCTTATTTACTTATTATTTAATAAAAAGTATTTTTTAAGTTACTTCTTTTAAATGCTTACTCCTTACTTACTTCTTACTTCTTATTTATCATTTATCTTTTTTCTTACAGGACGGTGAAAATCTCTCCAAACTGGAAAAAGCCGACATACTCGAACTAACCGTACGACATCTACATCGCCTACGCGAAACAAACGGCCTCTTCGTACGTCATACCGACACTATGAATATGGAAAAGTTCTGGGCTGGATTTCAGCATTGCGCTGTGGAAGTATCACATTTTCTACAAAAATACAATCAACCAAATAAACATATAAATGGTGATTTAATTAAATATATTGCGAATTATGTGCCAAATATGGCAGCAGCGGTGGCTACGGCAGCTGCGAATGCTAATCCAACAGCAGTAGCAACAGCAGCCACACAAATACCAACCGCACACATACCGCAGTCAGCAGTGGCAATGCAAATAACAGCGGCGGGCAATGGAGTTACCTGTGACAATATGACTAATAATATAAATGCGCATTACCAAAGATTTTGTACAGCGCTGCGGCAGCACCATCAACCAGCAGCAGGAGTGACAGGGGTTGACAAATTGGCAGTAGACATGCTTGCACCCACACCAACAACAGCAACACCACTAGTAGCGGCATCAGCGTCCTCATCTAATGCCCAACAACAACAAATGCAAATCTCTGCTTCAACGGTTTCCAGCTTTGAACGCATTTGGGAGGCAGCAGCTCGAGCGGCGGCGAACGGCAAACACCGTATGCATCCCTACGCTCGTAAAACGTTACCGTTACATAATCACGGCAATGAGGTGAGCGGTGAATCTGTGGCAGGCAGTGGCGGCGGTAGCAGTGACGATGGTGATGCCGCTGATTATGGCGATGGTGATTTTGTAGCAGGTGATGGCCTTGTTTGGCGTCCTTGGTGATGTTCGCCATATGTACTCGTATAACTACAACAACGATAATTTCATTTTGATTTGGTCGCTCGACCTTAAACACCGTTAGTTTTACTTTTTACCACTTAATCATTACATATTTATTTAATGCTGTAATGCATGTAACGTAAGCGTATTTACCTAGTTGTATGTAATCGAATACTCGATATACCCAGCAGGGAATAGGTAGAGCAATATGCAAAAATTCTAGTTACCTAAATACTAGTATTTTTAAGATGATATCATATTAGTTTGTTGTAAACCAGAGTTATACTAGTATTTAAAGGACAAACATATACTGGTTTGCCATAGACTAAAGTTATGATATTGGATAAGTGCATAAGTTCGTGCCCGATTCCGCTGGATGCCGTACGAATCATTTGAGAGTGGCGCTCGTGAAAGAAATATATACATATTATATATCGTTGGAAAGGTGACAGTCCGAACTGTAAATCAACCATAAAATAACTTCATTTTGATTTGAGTTGCTTAGTGAAAAGACGCATGGAAGATGAACAACGAAAAAGATCATATGCGTCATATTATGTTATACGAATTCCGCAAAGGAAAAACAGTGGGCGCTGCACAGTAAAGAAATGGTTCGCGAAATTTCGTTCTGGAGATTTTAACCTCGAAGATCAACCTCGCAGTGGACGGCCTTCTGAGCTTGATGACGATGTTCTAAGGACTTTAGTTGCGAATAACTCACGTATTTCTACGGAAGAGGTTGCCAGTGAATTGAACGTCAACAAATCAACTGCGTTTCGTCGTTTAAAAAAGGTTGGGTACACTTTGAAGCTCGATGCATGGGTGCCACATCAGTTGAGTGAAAAGAACAAAGTGGACCGTATGTCAACAGCAATTTCTTTGCTTCGACGGATCAAAAACGAACCTTTTTTGGATCGGCTCGTGACTGGTGATGAAAAATGGGTCCTGTACAACAATGTTCAACGCAAAAGAACATGGAAACAGGCACACGAAGGGACGGAACCGATGTCGAAAGGTGGATTGCATCCGATGAAGGTACTGCTGTGCATTTGGTGGGATATCCGAGGCGTGATCTATTTTGAGCTCTTGCCAGCTGGAGAAACGATCACTGCCAACAAGTATTGTCAGCAATTGGCCGAATTGAAGAAAGCAATTGATGAAAAACGTCCGATTTTGGCCAATCGCAAAGGAGTTCTTTTCCATCATGACAACGCCAGGCCACATGTTGCAAAACCGACCCTGGCCAAACTGAAGGAGATGAATTGGGAAATCATGCCGCATCCCCCATATTCACCCGACATTGCACCTTCTGATTATCATTTGTTTCGATCGCTGCAGAACAATTTGAATGGAAAAAATTTAAAAATGTGGAAGACGTCAAAAACCACCTTGACACCTTTTTCAACGAGAAACCGCGCGATTTCTATGAATCAGGCATCCGTAAATTGGTTGAACGTTGGGAGTGGATTGCCGAAGCGCTTTCTTCAAAAAATTTAAATTTTAGTTTGCACTTGAAATCGGGCACGAACTTATGCACTCATCCAGTAGTATTTTTTCGACAAAATCTGAACAAGTTTGCAAAAATCCTGGTAAATGAACTTGTATTTTGCAGGCAAATTCATACCAGTTTGTCGTTCTGCAAAAAAACTGAAGAACTCATAAGAATTAGAAAATCTGAACACATATTGTTAGACTTGCCGCTAATACAACAACAACAAAACATCATTGTAATTTTTATATCGTGCAGACATACAAATACTACCACATTTTTAACCTTAAATAATTATCATCCAAGCGTAATTATGTAAATATAACTAAAGATTGAAAACAAATAATTGGATAGGTGAGCAGTAGAGTTTTGTAGGTATAAACTAAAATCAATAGACATGGGTTTTAACCAGTACAATGCAGATTGGTCTGATTGGTATTTAACTAGTATGAAGCTGATGCATAGACTGACAACTGACAGCTCGTATTACTTCGCCGTGCGAGAAATAGCAGTTGTTTACAAGGAAAATAGATGGCAGAGGAACTAGTTGGTGTAAAAACTTAAACTAGTTGGATTTTAGTCAACGACTAGTATTTTTCCCCGCAGGGTATATGGGTATTTGATTTGTTAAGTAGTATTTCAAAGGACCATAGCAGCAATTTTCTATATTTGTATATTCAAATTTGTTGCGTAATGTGCATGGTTAAAAGCTTTATTTATTTATATATATACATATGTGTATGTTTATAATTCGAGTTAATATATTAATAATATAAATGATAATATTATATGTATAATACGAGGCAAAATGCAAATCTAATAAATGTATATGTATGTATGTATGGTATATGCACAACTGGTATTTACCTTTGGTAATTGCATTTACCATAATGAGTTTTTCTATTTCGCATTTGCTCTTTATTTATGTGCGTTTGTGCGGCTAAATGTGTAGTGGGTTTGGAATATGCATTTTGTTTCTTCGATTTAAGCAATTATAAAATGCAAATCATAAATTAATATATTACCAAATTATTCCACTGGTAAACAAAATCATTTCCCTATTTTATTATAATTAACTAAAATTTGTGGAAAAATCAGTAGCTTATGTGGCTAGATAATGTTATGATTGTTAAGAAGAAAAAACGCAAATATGTGTGTGTTTGTAAATTTAAAGCAGAACACTCAATAATGGTGGAATGTGAAGTTACTAGGTGAAACATAAACTTAGAGGGTAGCATTCCCATAAATGCGGGTGCTTAGCATTGCGTACTGACATTCGGAAGACTCAGGTTCAAATACCGGTGCCACCAACACTTAAAAGTTATTGAAAATTAATTTAAATATAAAATTAAGTTGAATTTCGAATTGCGGTCACACCTCAACAGGGAATGTCCACCCCTCCGAGTCTATTTCGGACTAGAAATAAAGGCTCTTCGTAAAAAATCCTCAACCGTTCGGAGGCGGCTTAGTATAAACTGTAATCTTTATGTATGCTTTCTCAAGAGAAAGGCGCTATCTTTTAACTTAATTTAAACTTAAAATTCTTGTATATTTTACGTAAGATTTTATAAGAGGGTAGGATCTATCAGTTTAAAATTATACTGTTGCTTAGGGGTTGTAAAATGCTGAAAATTATGCAAAAGTAATTGATGGATAGCTCCTATTATGTATTAATTTCTAGTTTTATCAATTGTTTTCTAAATAGATAACTTTTGGAATGTCCCGACTATTGTACCACCTAGCGACATCCCGACAACAACATCAAAGCGTTGGCTGCTAACAAAATACAAGCTGACGTCGGAAGAGTACTTGTCTGATATTGGCAACCTAAGGGTGTTCCACCTGTCAACAAAAAGGACGAACTCACAGTTGATAGAAAGTATCGTCGGATAATCTTTCACGATATCGCATATAAGGTTTTACCAAGCATATTGTTTAAAAAATCAAGTTTCACTATCAACTTTTTGAACCACCATTAATCAGATTTTTACCATCCGCTAAATGTTGGAGAAGATCCCTTAGAAAAAAATATATATACATCACATTTTCGTCGATTTTTAAGCAGTCGCTCACCGTTCCCGTCCTGAAAAATGGTGCAGAGGCGTAAAACTTTCGGGAAAAAGTGTTTTCGAATAATATCAATATATTAATCTTTCCGTATTAGTAGACTGTGGAACGATGAGCTAAATGAAATATAATTGTACATTTAAATTAAGCAATAAGTCACAAATGCTTGGCCATTAAGATGAAAACACTTGGCTGTCAAGTAGGGTTTAGCGAAACGTTTAAGAATCTAATGCATATCTTTTCTTTTCATAAATAACTCAAAAATTAATATTTGCAGCATTATTTTGGACTTTACTATTTACTTAAGATTTGATTGATTAACACAAATATACCAAACATGATCCTAAAATATGTTTTAGATGATACATCTTATACTAAGGAGTCACAGTTTGGTGACCGGCACTCGAAAAAGTTACTCAAGGAGAACTTAAACGGAAAATAAGTCTACCCTCGAAAAAAATAGATCTCAACCCTATACTAAACTCTGCACTAACTACCGTAGGGTTCGTGTAGCAGCGACTCTCTGTTTAGATAACATATCTTTTTTACAAAAATTCCAGAGAAGAACGATTGAACTTTGATGGCAGAATGGACAAGTGCGAAAGAGAAGCAAGAGACTATCCGACCACCACAGCGTAATCCAAACAGATCAAACTGTAACAAAGAAAGCAGTCATAAACTAGTCTGACAGCTAAGTCTCATCAGTGTAAACGACTGAAGTCAATGGCGGCAATAAAAATAGAAAAAATCAAAACAAAATATCAACCTGACGTGAAACGTGTGGGGTTTCGGCCTCCTGGACATTGGGATATTCCAGACAGTGTGGTCGACGAGCTAGATGATGGGTATGCTTTCATCTACCTGGTACAATCACAGTTTCATTATGCTTACGTTGGCATGCCTATTATTAATATTGGTTTTCGGCAGAGGGTCAAGAGCAAGTGATTCAATGAAACCTCATGTATGTAATTTTATAACCCGCATGATATTCGTAAAAGATGCGCTCTCATGAAAGAAGGACAAATTTAGTTTTTGTCGCAAGTTCAAGAACATAAAAGAGGAAGATTTGATAAAGCACTACCTAACCATCCTTAATATAGCTCCATATTGTTTCCAAAAAAATGTTTAATACTTGGTTATAAAAAGCTCTAATACAGTTAATAGGATAGTGACTGTTGATAAAAAATAGTTCACTAACAACAACGTCAAACGAAAACGGTCGTGGCCGTAGGGCAGTGAGAAGGAAGCAATCTCCCCGAAGTTCGCAGCATTAGCCAACAAGAAAGGTATTGTGTTTCATCAGAACAACGCCAGACCACACATATCAATAGTGACTC
Organism: Ceratitis rosa; assembly: GCA_037013455.1. Classification (NCBI taxonomy): domain Eukaryota; kingdom Metazoa; phylum Arthropoda; class Insecta; order Diptera; family Tephritidae; genus Ceratitis; species Ceratitis rosa. Next base: position 26,040,701 of record JAWMAG010000008.1, read on the forward strand.
GCTAGAAGGTCCGTTCTTTTCTATCCACATTATAGTCCGAATCTAGCATCTAGTGTTTACCAACTGTTCCTTTCTATTGCAAGAGATTTGGCTGGTAAAGAATTGGCTTCAAGGAAGCCTGTGTATATCGATTGTCCCAATCTTTGGCCTATAGAGATAAGGGTTTCCACAAGAGAGGCATATTGACATTGCCTTAAAAGTGGCAAAAAGTTATCACGCAAAACGATGTATATTTCATATAAATCGGATAATTCTAACTATGATAAATATAACTATGGTAGTAAATAAAGCTTTCAATTTTATAAATAAATATGGACTACTTTTTACTTGACCTACAATTAGTTGTACTTACCGATTCATGGAACATGAAAGAAACACGTTATTGTTTTATATGTTTTATTGATGAACTTTTTTATTTATTTAATTTAATATTTTTTACCAATAAGTTATTAATTAATTATGCTTTGTCATTTATTTAATATGCACTTTAAATATAATATATGCTACTTTTTTAAGATACTTATTATTATTTATTGATCGGAACGATCAGTGAAACGCTTTAAAACTTTTCGAAAATCTACGCACACATACATACTAAGCATATATTCTTAGCCATTTTTACTCTTCAACTAGTTGCAAATTGCATTCATAAATATTTTTAATTTTTTTTTTATTTTTATTTTTTCTTTTTTGTAAATTGTATATTTTAGTTGTATGTAATATTCACAATTGTTTTAGCATTGTTTTCTTTGATAAATAATAACTAAATAGTGTATTTGTCATATTTGTAATTACTGCTAGTTATTTGCATTGTTTTCTTTTTAACTAATTTAGTTTATTTATGTATTTTTGTTGATAATAATATATGTATGCAAGTTGTAAGCTTATCTTAATTATATTGTTATAATAAATTATATAAATCTTTTGCACTAACAAAAAGGTGGCTTTGATTTTTGTTGTAGTTTTTTGTATACGTACATATATAAACTTTTTCGTTTTTTTGCTGTTGTTTCCCGTTTGTTGTTTTTGTTTTTTTTACTTGTTTGTAAGTTTATTAAATGAATTATTGCCGCTAAATTGGTGTGTCTGTGCATGTGGCTTAGCTGATAACGGTCTTTATTTATATTATATATATTCGTAATTAATAATTATATGCTGCTCATATATATTTTATGTATTGTATAATTAATTTTTTTTCTATTTAATAATTTTTATTTATTAATTGCTATTTACGATTTCCAATAGTACATTAGTTATCATAACAAAATAACAAAACTTTTAGAACCTTTCAAAATTTATTGCTTAATAATTACGCATTGGGCTGCGCTTGTGTCTATATCTATAAAATTGTAATAACATTATATATTTTGCATTTAAAATTTAATTTAAAAGAAAAGTTTAAAATAAAAATACTAATAATATATAAATGTATAATAAAAAAATTATGGAACCTAAAAATAAGGATATAAAATTAGGAAGCCCTAATTTATTCCGTATTTGGAACGAATAACGAAGGGTTTATTTCAACTTTTATGGCCATAACAAAGCAGACTTTACAAAAACCAAATTCGCTAAAATAATTTATTACTAAAACTCATATCCAGCAATAAAATATTCAAAACATTTTCAAAAATTAGCTTAATTTTTAAGGCTTTTGAAGTTTTTATATTCAGCCATAAGCGGTCTTCAAAGAAAAAGGTAAGAAATAGTTCAGCTTTCACGAGAAACAATTCTGAATTTCCCAATTCAATAGCTATTTTAAAAGTGTTGTTTGGCTCCTTACTTCAAGTGTTGGCACAAAAAGCATATACAATAGTAGTAGAGAGTAGAGCTTTAAAGCGTTTGGTTTATTCTTAATTTTATTCTTAATTTTAAAAAACCACTCAAAACCAATTTAAAGATATAAAATGTTTCAAATTTGCCTGTTGACCTAAACTTGATTAAGTTATAGTCCTTGGCTGAAATATTTTTGGGTCATAAAGACGTTGTGGGATTTTTAGAGGCACAATTAAGGCTGAATACAGTATTCATCTCTACAGACCGCTCGGCACTAACCACCTCTGTGCATACTTAATCAAACCCACTCATCTAAAACATCTGTTCTTCTACAACTCGTTTCCAGACTGACCTCCGGAACTTAAACTAACTTTGCCTGCTTCTAGACGAGGTTAAGGTCGGAAGTATTATCAAACAAAACCTTCATGTTGCCTACATATTAAATATTTTTGTGTGGAAAAATTCGCTAGTTGGTCTTACAACAGGAAACATGTATTAATTTCACATTTAGCATTTTTGTTAAATATATGTCGTGAGTATAACCATGACTGCAACGCGGTGGTCTGCTTCTACAAAAACACTAACCACTCTTCAAAGTCGAAACTAGTTTGGTGGACGTTTTGCTAATTTTTTTATCAACACCACCAATTGAATTTTTGTGGAGGAAAATTATACACGGAGTCTGATAAACAAGGTGAATGATATCACCAATTTTATGCATCCCATTAAATATACTCACAGTTGTTTTTAGAAATTTTCAATCCTCAAAACTACATATGTACATTACATAAATTTTAGTTAATGAAAAATATAAAAAATGCACACTTTACGTACCCGAAAAATGTTTGAACAAAAAAGTTAAAATAACACCACGAGCTTTCATAATAAAATGAAGGGCTTGCAACGCAATTTGCTACAAAAAACAAAATCCTCGAAAGTAACTTCGGGACTTCATTTTAAATTTTTTTTAAATTTATTTGACAGCAACTTTAGTCAATAAATAAAAAAATTTGCATATTTATGGGGTGTAATTTTTTTCGATTCTAAAAGTTCGTTAAAGTTTTTTGCTTTTTTTCAAAGAAACACTTTATATCGGAAACAATGCATACCTTTAGGTGTGACCTAACTGGCTGGAAAGTTATATTAATACTTGACGGGACTATACAAAATTCGAGCTAACTTCCGAAAACCCATTGAGGTTGTTATACAATCAGTTACAAGAATTTCAGCAATTATAAGCATTGTCCGGTTTGATTTAAGCTTTCCATTGTTCTAATTGTAATCTTATGTGTGGATATACTCGTATAATGAAAACAAATAAATGCGTATGTCAAGCAAAAATACAGGATATATCTACATAATTGCATAATATTACACTTAAATATTTAATTTTTATTAACTTAATTTCTACCAATATATTTTATTGACAGTATTTATTTACAAATCGTTTGCGTTTGTCTACGAAACTTTAAGCCAAACTATTTAATTGGTGACGTGTTTTAAATATGCGTGTTTAAATTTTATTAAATTACGCGAGAATAAATTTTGCAATTTTTTTCGTTTCAGTTTGATTGATTATAATTTAATAGTATTTTTTTTTTTTGTTGATTTTATGGTCTGACCAATAAATTATTTTTATGTTAATTTATTGAGCTCTCTCTTGTCATTGCTAGCATTTGTATTTATTTTTAAATTTCTTTATTTAATATAAATTATTTTCATAATAAAAAAAATATTATTATGTAATTTTATTATTATTTTTAGATTTGGTTCGAATTCATAAATTTTAACAAAATTACAAATAGGAAATTTTTTCAAATTTTACAAATTTCATTCCTTGCCTTTGTTTTATATTTAATTTTTTTTATACATTTTTTATTATTATAATAAATTATTTCGTAGTCGACATTATTTTATAAACATTAGCTTTAAAAATTCAGGTTTTAATTATTCCTATAAATTTATCAATTTATTTAATGCAATAGTTTTTTATAATAGATTGGTGAGTAGAGTAAAGTAAGCGCTTAAATTGATTGTTTGCAGCTAAGTTTTGTCACAGTTTATATAATATGTTATTATTATTACTAGTATTTTTTCTTTAACTTACGGTTATTTATACAGGCTCATATTTGTTGCTGACTACTATGCTTTATGCTCTAAATTTTGGTAAAGGTATTTTGTGGAATATATGTAAGTAATTTATTTATTTAGTGATTAGTGAATTTAAGTTGTATTAGTAAATGTTTTTTTTTAGAATATCTAGTGCTAAGCGGTGCTGCCTACTACTTTTAAAAATGCTGGTAGATAATTTATTTAATACAAAATTTAATTTTTCTTTGAATGTTATAAATCGGTTAAAGAAAAACCTTTAGCTTAATGAAAATATATTTTTGAAAGTACGTGAAATGTAGTGATTTGGAAAATAAACCAATATTTTACTTTAGGGTTTTACGCCAATATTTTTTAACAGAGATCAAAATTTTAAGTTAAGAACCATAGCATGCAAATGATCCCTCTTCAACTTCCGGTGGGTCATATCATAGAAACAAAAATTATAACGTTTCACAACTACATAAAGGTCTTCAATCTCAACTGAATGTGTCGAAAAATTTATATATAATTTTTTTTTTATATAAAAAACTTTAATCTAAGCAATGAAACCATACATTGTTAGTCAGGTGGCAATTAAATTCGCATCTAAGCAGGGAATCGAGAATTAAAACGCCTGCTGTGCAGAGACACATCACGGGAACATTGTGGCAAAAGAAATACAATAATTGATGTGATCGAGCTATTCGTCTTATGAGAGTAACTTTCAAAATATTTTGATTTACACTTTTTGGGTGAAAATACCAGACGAAAATTTTATGTTCCATGACGCTAATACTGGTTGTCAAATATTTCATTAAAAGGACGAAAATATACTACTAGCTCGCTGGTAAAGCGAAATTCGTAAGGTAACCATTATTGTTAATAGGTATTTAATATTTAATCAATTACTAGTCGAATTTTAAGTGAAATTTTCTCTTAAAATATTAGTGTGTTAAAAACCAAATTTTTTCATAGTAAGTCTTCCTCCTTTCTTATTAAAAGTAGAACATAAATCGAATTTAATTTTCAAGTAACACTATTGTATTTTCTCATTTTCTCACCTCTTATCTTCTTTTAATCAGAAAAGCCACAAGAAAATATTCTGAGCAAATCTAGGCTTTGAAGTTGCACAAAACCATAATTATATAAAATAATTTGACGACATTTTCTTATATTTTTATTCCATGTCAACATGTTCCTTTATAGGCAATTAATTCGCTTGCAAATGAAGGAGCAAATCTACCGCTTATAAGTATGTCATATATTCTGAAATTTTACGACAAACATAATTTTTCTATTTCAACTCAAAAAAATTAAGATAAAAGATATACAGATATTCTTACTTAAGAAATGAACAGCAAAGCCTAAGCTTTTGCAAAATAGCCATAGACATACGAGTATATAAACACTTGTATAATGGAAAAGAGACAAATATGTTTATACACAAAGGATATAATAAAAAGTAAGAATTAATACAAATACAATAGGATAAGGATTTGTAAAACAATAAAATTTTAGTGCACTTTTACAAAATACAAAGAAGTTCCTTGGATATAATTTTATAAACAAAAAATTCTACATTTACGAGCTTTTATACAAGTAATGAAAAAAGCGACAGGCAAACAGTTTTTAAATGTAATAGAACAAGACTTAATAAATTTCTTTTCTTGCCATAGATAAAATTCAGCAGGGAAAAGCGGCATGGCTTATTGGTACTCACTTTACATAAAACACATACAAATACAAGGTACATACTAGTATAAAAGGCGAAAGCGTTGAATATTTTTGTTAGGGTTTTTTTTAGATTTTAATGGTTAAATAAAGAACTTTTTTTCTAATAATATTTGTTAAAAGTTAGCATTCTAGTGAGTTAAATTTAAATTCTTAACATTTTTTACAAGCAAGTCGATTATTTAATTATTACTAATCGAAAATAAAATTAAAAAGTCATTTTTAAAGTTTTATTATTCTTTGAACTTTATTTATATTTTTTACAACATGAGTTTGACTTAGAGGCCTACGTTAACAAACTGATTTCTTTGAATTTTTTTAATTCATATGATTTAATTATATTTATTTATTTTTGTAGATATTTAAATTAAGCAAACATTTTTTGGGTATTTAATTTCAAAATTCGATTTTATTTAACTTAATTTAATTATTTGCTTCTTTAATTTGTTTATTTGTTTGCTGAGAATAAAGCTGAACCACATATAAAAACAGAAATTATTTTAGATTGGTGATACACTCAAAGGGGGTATAGGACGAAGACAAGTAGTAAAGAGTATAAGAAGGATATATGTAAGTGTGGGTATGCATGTTTGTGTATGTGTACTGAACATATAAAAGTGTATTGAAGTGAAAAAATATATATCAGAATAGTTGAAACCGGTGTTGGAAGCTACAAAAACGGTAGCAAAGACATCATTATTATTTATAATTTGAGATAATTAAAAACTAATAATTAAAATCAAATATATTAATACAAAATAGAATAAAAAAAAAATAATGTAGTACAAAATAAAACTAAAAAATCAGAATAAATTTATATGAAAAATAAAATTAAATTAAATAAAGTGTAATATAATAAATTATGTAAAATAAGTTAAAAAAACAAATAATAATAAAATAAAATAAAGAAAAAAATGAAATTAATAACAGAAACATATATGTAAATAATAAAATTAAATTGAATAAAGTTTAATTTATTATACTTTATTGAAATAAAATAAAAACACTAACAATATTAAAATAAAAATAAAGAAATAAAGTTTAGTGAAATTTGAATAGACTTATATTAAATTACGTAAGACAATAAAAAGTAAATTAAAATAAAACTGAAAAAAACTTTGAAAGCCTTTAGGTAGCTCAAGCTTATTTTGTCAATTAACAATTTTTTCTTAAATTTTTTATTTATTTATATAGTTTCTGTTTTTATTATCTCCTATGCTGTTTACCAAGAATAAATATATATCTAATTTATAACCGAATTGAAATTGAAACAAATGCATATGCACGTATGTGTAAATATCCAATGAAAAATAAAACCTAAAAAAAAACTAAAAAATGCAGTAAATAAATCGAATGTTTTATTTGGATTTAATTTCATTACTAATTTAAATTTTTTTACTTAGGGAACGTATATTTTACATTTGTACATATGTATGTATTTATGTATGATATATAAAGATTAAAAATTTTGAAGCATGCATATATAAGATACGTATTCAAGCTCAAATAGATAAAGATATTGAGAATCTTACGAAAAACTCATGCTAAAAAATAAGATAAGATAATATTTGAGAAGAAGGAAATTAAGAAAAAAAAATTAGACAATCATATAAAATACATACTCACACTGGGAAATACGTCAATATATGTAGGTATAATAATGGCAAATAGTAAATATTGAAAAAACGATTTTAAAATAATATTTTCACTGATTAATATATACATATACATACTTGAAAATGGGTTTTGAATGAAGAAATTTTGACTGGAGCCTTTTGAAACTGCTAAGTTTACTTCCCACAATTATAAAAATTAAAAATTTTGTGAATTCTCGCTGACATTACGAGTATATGATAATATAATTTAAGGAAAAATTTAGAAAAATTACCTTGGACTGGATTCTTTTTTATTTCAATATAATTTTTTGCAATGTAGTTTTAAATTTATGTTTTCAGTCGCTATTATTTTAGACGAATGTAATTTTTAAAAAAATTTTAACTCAATATTTTTGAGTTTACTAATTACTCTAACAGCTCACATTTTGAAACATCATTATCATCAAATACATGCAATTTTTTTTAATCCAAAAAAAAGCGATTTTTTGTTTTATGTGTCCTTTTTTTAAATTTCTGTTTTAATTTATATAATCTTTGTATTTTTGAGATATTTAATATTTTTAGATTCGTTATTTATAGCATTTAACGTCTTAAGGACGTACGTAAATAAAGAATGGAGATAGGCAATAGATTAATTTTGAATATTTCATTTTCTAATCTGAATAATTATTATTAGTTTTTCAAATAATTATGAATAATAGATTTTAAATTGGTGTTATTGTTCATAACAATTTCGTTCGAATATACATATATTTATATACTAATTGTAAATATACATTTTTATCAATAGCAAAATCTTTTTACTGGGCATCATGCCGTCCTTTCCGGAAGTTTAAGCGAGGAATTATTAACACTTTTTGCTTTGACGTTATATGTACATATGCATTTTTTTTTTAATTTTTTTTCCAATTTTTAACCAATTTCTCAGTATTTTGTATTAGAAAATAATGTAATTACTGAAGATATTTATAATCTTCATTTTTTTTTTCAAACGCACCTTTGAATTCGACCTTTTATGGCTTCATTTTCAATTCAAAAAATTTTATTATTTTTATTTTGAATATTAATTTTCATTATTATTACTGTTTTTTTTTTTGTTTTGAAAGTAGCTTAGGATTTGACTTAGTTCGAAATTGAAATTTATTGCGCATAATAGCTTTTACTAAATTTTCACTTACTGTGAGCTGATTTGGCTATATATGTATGTATGGTATATATGTATATATAGTCTATGTTTATCCGCCATTTTCTGTGGGGCAGATTTTGATTTCCGTTTCGTTGAATGCACTAATATTTATTAATGTATGTATATGTGTCCGCTGGCTGCCAAAAGAATGCCAGTTTTTAATATTTGATGTCTATGCTAAACCAGTTTCTCTTGTTTTTACTTTAAATGGTTTTTATTCGATTTAATTATTTTTCTGTAACTTCATTTCCTCGGTATTTTATTTTTATCGAAGCTTTACTACCGCTTGCTCTACTCATATACTTATGTTTTTAAGTATTAACTATTTTGCTTGTCAAATGTGTGTGTGCGTGTGTGTGTATGCGTGAGTGTATTTACATATCTTCGTATGATGTCTATGAACGTGTAAAATTATTTTCTTATCATTTTTGATTATGTTCTCTTCCTTTCTTATTTATCTTTTCATAAATGGAATCGAGAAAAAAATTATTTTCATTATCCTTCATTGTTATTTTGTCCTTAAGTATTTTTCTGCTTCTTCTATGAACTCTTAATTTTTTCTCATTTATCTGCGCTTTACTATTTACTATTTTCGTTTTTTTCCGAAATCTTTTTTTCGATTTTTTTTTCTTTCTTTATTAGTAGGTTCCTCGTTTAATCATTATTAGAATTAAACAGAGTCTCTTTTGGTTAATCACCACCTAAACTTAACGCCTGTACTATACGTGGATCAGCTTTACTACCCTCACGAAATTCGTCGAGCGTTAAACGATCATCATGATTTTTATCCATTTGATCGAATATTTTATCGACACGTTTTTGCGGCGTATTCTCCTCCTCTGTTTGCGGTTGTTGACCCTTTTCAAGGTGAAAAAATATAAATGTTGAAAGTAGTAAAAA